>BSBK01010013.1:0-123196 GCA_027943335.1 Chamaecyparis obtusa | reverse complement strand
TGTACTTAACATTCAACACCTTTTATTTGTAATTTGTTGGAAATAGCGTAAGTAAATTTGGAAACACTTGAAAATTAATTAGGTCAAGATACATACCTCATCATGAAATTGATTTAGAAATACCTATTTTCTGTAGTCTGTGTGAGGTTTCAGAAGATTTTGCAACTAGATCTGTGATAAGAAAGCTGAGACAGAGAAAACCCAAAAAAGTTTCATCTTTCCGATAGCAGGTCGACTTTGACCCTCATAAAAGGTCAAATACTACATTTTTATTCTGAAGGTCAATTTTGACTTTGTTCGCAGATCTTGGAAGTTTGGCAAAAAGGATACTCAAATCTATCCTCTAATTCCTGAAACAATAACTGTAGATATCTGAAAAAGGATGTTTTTTAGGTGGCTATATAAGGTTTTGCCTTAGTCAAACCCTCGTTTTGGTGATCTCCACCTCCATGAATAGCTGATTGAAATAGAATGTGTGTGTGTATTGAAAGTGCAATGCCAAGATCTAATCCTCTAGATCAAAACCCTAGCATGAAGATGTATGAAACAATAATGCATAGATTTGAATGAGATAGAAAAGCATACCAAGCCCCCAAGGCTAAAGTACTTCTACCAAACTCACAATCCATAATTGCTACTCCCTGATTGAATCTTTGAATGCTTGAAAGTTGATAATGGTGGCTCAAGGAAGAAAGGATCTCTCTTGCTCCAAATATGTGTTCACAAAGATGCTTGATGTCAATAATGGCTTGATCTTCTATATCATCCTCTTGTAATCTTGCATCTTCACCATTCCTTGCTTGCTTGAAATCTTCTTTCTCATGAAATTGACTCCTTGAGAGCACTTGATCATGAGAATGCTTGGTTGTACTTGGTGAAAATGAATGCAAATGAGAGTCTTTATATAGAGGTTTCAAGGTGAGGCTCCTAGAGAAATGTGAGGACCCCATAATTCAAATTTCACCTCGAATTAAGGTCCAAACACAATAACCAACTAATGAGGGAAAATAATTAAATGAATTTCAAATTAAAACCTTTTCCCACTCGGATCTGAGGTCCCAACATTGATTTTGGGGCCCGTCGAGACCAAATTTTGAAAGAGAGGCACAAATTCTAGAGGAGGTCAAAATCAAGGTTGTAACTAACCTAGTCAAGATTGTGCTCAAACCTGATCTAGTCAGGAACAATCTCATTTTGACCCTGTGGGCCTAGATCCAGCCAGAATCAGGACAGGACATCTCGAGGATGCCCGAAGACCTAGAAATGATACTAGAAAAGTACAAAATTCTAGGGATAGGCATAAAATCCTATGATGACCATGATGAAGGCTAGGAAGACCTATTTTTAAGTCCTACCTAGAAAATAGATCCATGGGGAAAGGGGAATTAAGGAGAATCCTCGGGATCCTAACCCTAATTTCACCTAAAATGAAGTGAAAAATGGGAAAAAAACTAGATCAAAGCCAGAGACCCATTCAAGGTTCTTGACATGATCCCAAAACACCTACTTGAAGGGCTAAACACTCTTATCATGGAAGTGCTTCCATTTTAAGATGATACATTAAGCCCCCACTTTAGCAAGAGTATGGACTCGATGCAAACTCTTGGTAAAGGAGAAGAAAGAGAAGATCCAAGTGGATTCACAAGGAGATAAAATAACACTTAGTTAAGGACACAAGCCCCCAAACTAAGGATTCTAACTCAACATACATGCATGAGGGTGTCAAAAGAACAAGGGTTAGTACTAAACAACCCAAATCAATTAGCATAAGAAACCTTGCTAAGAAATATTTCTCATACTAATATCATATTTGGGAAGCTTATCATAAAAGCATAAATGATTAAATAAGAAAGACAAGAGAAGCACTATAAATAACATAGCTTCATGATCCAGTCCTACTAGCATGAAAGCGAAAAGAGGGAGAGAGGGAAAAGAGTGATTACATCACCTAGTAAGATGCCCACCTTACCATGAATCACCCTGGAGGGAGAGCCCAATAGGTTCACCCATAAACTATGCTTGCAATTGTAATGCATCTTCTGACGGCTTCTAGAATACTCATAGATCCACCTTCTTGTATCACTATGAATATGAAATGTGTGTCTCCTTAGGATTTAGCAACTTATGTGCGTTACCTTTGAAAGATTTAGCATATGAATGCATGTCTTTTCTGGATTTAGCAACTTATGTGTGTTACCTTCCAAGATTTAGCATGTTTGAAATATTGAAAATGAGTGTCCCTTTAGGATTTAGCAACTTATGTGCATTATCTTGAGAGGATTTAGTATATGGAAATTTTTTGAAAAATGCATGTCTCCTGAGGATTTAGTAACTTATGTGTGTTACCATCAGAAGATTTAGCATATAGATACGTGTCTTTTCAAGATTTAGAAACTTATGTGCATTACGTTCAAAGATTTAGCATGTAAAAATAAAAAACTATAGTACAAGGGAGACCCTATATATGCCCCCTCCTTAATATGGGAAAAAACATACTATTTTGACATGTTAAGGAAAGAAAAGAACAAGGATAAAGCCTTCTCTAGCATCAAGACAATATCCACAAACAACACCCAGTCCAAGCCAAGAAGGTCACAGCTCCTATGAGGCCATGGAAGGGATGTATGTAAAGAGATAGCATGCAAGAAGTAAAAAGAAAGTAACCCTTGTGAGGGATAGCACACTATTCAGTTTCCAAGGTGAGAGATATATCAATCATGGAAACCCAATGTCAAACAATGGAAAGAGGTTTTTACTGAGGACATAATTCCTTGATGCAAACCAAAATTTTCATGTATGATTGGATATCACATAATAGATAAATACTGCTTACCCAAGGAAAGAGGTGAATCCTGGGAAGACAGAAGGAGATAGCATATTTTCCCCCCAAGTGTAGGAACAAGGATGGAAGAGGATACCTACTTCACAATGCAAGGAGCTATCCTATTTAGCAACAATGTACACCATATCTTGAGTGAGGGATATTGACCCCTACATCCAAGAATATAGATAATTTTGAAAAGGATATGTCACTCATGGAAAAGGATCCTCAAATGAAAGAGATCTTATCAACTAGACCCCCACCATAGAGGAGTGCTTTAGATAAAATATCATCTTTCAAAAGGCAAGAACAAAGATTCAATCTTCAAGCCCCCTACAAACAAGAGGAAGAGGAATCTTTGGATGAGGGAAACAACTCCAACACCAAGCAAGGGTGAGAGTTTATAAAGAACATAATTTGCAATATAGAGAAGAAGTGTCAACTTAGGACAACAACTTCTCATATAAGAAGGTTATCCATAGTCAAAATATATGTCAATATGATGAAATAATATTGCAATATAAGCAAATACCACTAAGCTAAGGAAAGAAATTCCCTAGACAAAGAGAGAGAAGAGAGAACCTTGCCCCCCAGGGATGAAAGGCAAGGGATATCTTTGCAAAACACATGTCCTAGAAAAGATATCTTGAATAATAGAAAAGAGCAATGGATGAAAAACTATCATAATACAAACCATCGATATAAATGAAAGAATAACCAATTAAGCTCAAAGAAAGAACATAATGGATCTAAAAGACAAAAATAAATATACTTCTTGCCCCCCAGTCTAGAAAAGATCTATGTTATATCAGAGTGAGGGGGGCAAAATCAAGGAAAATCAAGGTAAATAGAAATTTGAAAGAGGGGGCCAAAATTGAGGTTGTATCTGACATAGTCAAGTACAACCTCAATCCTGACCTAGTCAGGTTCAAGCTTGATCTTGACCTAGTCAAGATCAACCTCGAATTTGACCCTGTGGGCCCAGATCCAGCCAGAATTAGGACAGGAGGTCCTGGGGATGCCCAGAGACCTAGAAATGATACCAGAATGGGACAGAATGCTAGGGATAGGCATAAAATCCTATGATGACTATGATGAAGGCTAGGAGGACCTATTTTTAAGTCCTACCTAGAAAATAGAACCATGGAAAAAGGGGAATTAAGGAGAATCATCAGGATCCTAACCCTAATTTCACCTAGAATGAAGTGAAAAATGGGGAAAAAGCCAAATCAAAGCCAAGGACCCATTCAAGGTGCTTCACATGATCCCAAAACACCTACTCAGAGGGCTAAATGCTCTTATCATGGAAGTACTTCCATTTTAAGATGATACAATATATATGGGATAATTCATTATAAAAAGAGTTTCCACTCTCTCATAGAAGGACATTGTAGAGAATTTAAATAGTACTTTTCAAGAAAAGCAATAAAGAAGAATTTTGGATGTGTTTCAAATAGTTCTTGTGTGTTATTATTAAATTTTGTATGTTCATTGATGGTGACTACTTAGTTGGAATCAACTGAGTTGCCTGGAAATCTAAATTCTTCCTCCAAATGTAAATTACTGATGCTCGGTCAATAGTTTGTTCATCTCCTTGGTCATCACTATGTAACTCAGTCATCTCTACAAACAATCTTCCTCAACTAACACTGTCTTGCTCTGTAATTTCCTATCACTCAGCATAAACCAATGTTTGGTCAACATAGATTTACTCAGCATATACTAGCACTCGGTTGACACTAACATCACTTAGCTTAAACTAGATTTCTTAACTTTTTCTCAGTTAAGCCTACTTCTTCACTCTTTCTTCTTACTTAGATAAACAATACATTATCTCATCATAGTGCCAAATAATCAAGTACTCATTAAAGTATCAAATAAATCAACCTTTCCTTAGGTGCTATTATTATTTCCCTTGCCCTAATCCTTTTCATCAACCAATAGATTTAGTACTTTTTTAGATAGCAATTGTCTTACCAGTTAGATTTGACATCAATGACATACAACAATTGTTTCAATTGTAGTTTCCAACAATCTCCCTCTTTGGCATTGATGGAAACACCACATGAATAACACATGATTTACCAACCAATCCAAAATTTATCATTGCTTCAGAAATATTTATAATATCCTTAGCTTGATTCTGATTCTCAATAACTTAGCCTTGCTTGACTATTTACATAGTAACTCCCTCTGAATCTTTTCTATATCTCTCCCTCCTTGATTGTATCCTCATGATGTGTATCATCTCTGAAATCTCTCCCTCTTTGACAAAAATGCCAAAGAAGAAACTAGAACTTACATCATTCATATGTAAATGTCATCTTGTCAGTTCAGTAACAATATTTATCCCTCTGTCATCTTTCTTATGACTATTTATCAGCTTTTCTATTCTTTTCACAACTCTAGGAAGCTCCTAAAGTGTGACCTTTCCTGTATCAATTTTTTAGATATTTTGTGTAGCACATTTGATGCAGTGCTCCTAGCTTGACTATGCAGCCTTAGTTAGGGGAAGCACCCTAATTTACCTCTTAGATATTCATGAGCATCCTTAGGTAAAGCTTTTGTGAATATGTCTCCTAGTTTTTCCTTTGTGTTCACATATTCCATTCTCGCTTCTTTTTCCTGTACCAATTCTCTTAAGTAATGATACTTAATGGAAATGTGTTTGGTCTTTGTATGCATTACAATGTTCTTTGATATGTTAATGGCACTTGTGTTATCACAGAAGATAACAACAGGTTCAGTAATTTCCTCTTTCATTTGTTTCAATAATTGCTTGATCCATACCAGATTTGGACAATTTACTACAACTGCTACATACTCAGCTTCTGCTGTAGATTATGAAATACAATTGTGTTTCTTGCTTGTCCAAGAGACTAATCTCTATCCGAGAAAGAAAGCTCCTCCACTTTTACTTTTCCTATCATCAACATTTCATGCCCAATTAGCATCAGTGTAAACTCTCAGTTCAAATTTCCCATTTCTCTTATAGTACAATCCATACTCTTATGTCCCTTTCATATATCTTAGTATCTTTTCACAACCATCATATGATTTTCCTTAGGATTGGCATAGAATCTTGCCATAATCCCAACTGCTAGAGAAATATTTGGTCTGCTGTGAACAATATATTGCATCTTTCCAATCATGGATCTATACAGGGTTTGATTCACTTCAGCAGTATCATCAGTCTTAGACAGTTTTTGTCTAGTAGCCATAGGAGTACTCACTAGCCTTGAATCCTCCATTCCAAAAAAAATTAGTATCTCTTTGACATATTTAGATTGTGTGATAAAAATATCTTTCTCCATTGATAGATTTGTAAATAAACAAAGAATTTGATCTCACCAAACATAGACATCTTAAACTCAGTTTGCATTTCATTTGAAAATTTTTGACATAGGGCATCTTGTCCACCAAATATGATATCATCTACAAAAATTTCTACTAACAAAATCCCTTTACCTTCTTCAACTTTCATGTCCAAATTGTTGTTGTCATTTGTCCTTGCAAATCCAATCTTGATCAAATAGTTGTCCAACCTCTCATACCATTCTCTAGGGGCTTGTTTCAATCCATACAGTGCTTTGTTTAGTTTACAAACCATATTTTTCTTGTTTGGATCAAAAAATCCTTTAGGTTGCTCAATATATACCTATTCTTATAATATACCATTCAAAAATGTACATTTGACATTCATTTGGTATACCTTGAAATCTCTGAAAGAAGCATATGCAAGTAGAGTTATCACTCCTTCTAATCTTTCTACAGGGGAAAATGTTTCCCATATTCTATTCCTTTTTCTTGTGCATAACCTTTGCATACTAGTCTTGCCTTGTTCCTTGTGACTTGTCCATGTTCATTGAGCTTATTTCTGAATACCCATTTTGTTCCAATAACATTCTTGTTTTCTGGTCTCAGCACCAGATTCTAGGTATCATTATTTTCAATTTGATCTATTTCTTCATTCATAGCTTGAATCCAGTCTTCATTCTCCAAAGCATCTTTTATTGTCTTAGGCTCAAACTCACACAATAAACATGTAGGGTCTTTCAACTTACTTCTGGTCAAGACTCCAGATTCTTTATCTTTAATGATTTGTTTAGGCTTATGATGTCTTCTCACATACTGTGCCAATGTAGGTTCAGATATCTTCTCAGGCTCATCATGAAAATTATTAGATTCTTCTTTTGATTGCTCGTCAGCATCCTCCTGATGCTCAGTAGCATCTTCCTGATGCTTGACATTTCTTACCCAGGACTCTACATTCGGTGCAAGTGTGTTACTTTCTTCTCCTTCTTCCATGTAGAAAAAAGATCTATAGTCTTTAGGATCTTTATTACCTTCTTTTTCATTTCTCTCTGCATAGTCATCAACTTTCAAATTTGCACTTTCCACAATTTTGTTAGTGTTAGAATTCAAACACTTATAAACTTTACTCTTAGTGGAATATCCTAGAAATATGCTTTCATCACTTTTAGCATCAAACTTTCCATTTCTATTATCCTTCAGTATATAGAATTTACTCCCAAAGATTCTAAAGTATTTCACATTAGGTGCATATCCATGCCATAATTCATAGGGTGTAACATTTGTACCTTTCTTGATTTTTACTTGGTTCAAGGTATAAATAGTTGTAATTACAAATTCTCTCTAGTATTTATGTGTAACATTCTTCTCAATCATCAGTGTCCTTGCACAATCCATAATAGATCTATTTCTTCTCTCAGCTATATCATTTTGTGGAGGTTTTCTGGGTGCAGACATTTGTCTCTTGATTCCTCTATCATTGCAGAAGAGATTGAACTCATTTGATATAAAATCTCCACCTTGGTCAGATCTCAGACATTTTAGGCTTCTACCTATTTCTTTTTCAACTTTAGCCAAATACCACTTAAACAATTGAAATACACCATATTTTTCTTTCAAAAACATTACAGTCATCATTCTAGTGTAATCATTAACAAATAGAACAAATACTTAGCACTGCAATAGCTTTGTATTCCCATAGGTCCACAAAGGTTAGTATGAACCAAATCTAAAATGTTCTCATAAGTAAATGTCTTGCTCTTGAAACTAGACTTTGTCATTTTTCCCAACTGACATTGTTTACACATCACATTATCATGTTTCTTCAATCTTGACAAACCTCTAACTTTCTTCTTTTTACTTATATTTACCAGATTGTCAAAGTTAACATGACATAGGCTCTTATGCCATAACCATACATCATCAAATTGTGCAAATAAACATGTCTATTCAAACAGATCTAGACAGAACAGATTACCTTTAGTCTTCTCACCACTTCTAATTAGTTCACCAGTAGCATCAAATATTTTAGTCTTTCTATGATGAAATTCCACTCGGTAACTAGTGCTATTAAGCTGTGCAACACTCAAAAAATTATAGTTAAGACCTTCAACCCAATAAGCATTTTCACAAGTGATCTTATCAGTTAGCTTAATTGATCCTTTACCTCTCACAAGACATGGTGCATCATTACCAAACTTAACACTTCTATCTTTGTAATGATCTAGGGTTTCAAATTTAATTTTATCACCAGTCATGTGATGTGAGCAACCACTATCAATAATCCATTTATCACATTTTCTCACATAAGAAATAAGTGCAGTTTTCTCATCCTCATCAGAATCATCTTTCATAGCAACATAAACTACTTCAATATCAAAATTAGCACTGTCACTATCAATTTCCTCTTCTGCAATGTAACGAGATTTCTTACCTTTTTCCTTGTAATCTTTGTACCTTTGGTGATCTCTATTATCTCTCTTATCTTTGCACTTTCTTTCTCTTTCCTCATCTTTGTCATTCCTATCAGGACACCTTACAACAATATGGCCAACTTTGTTACATGAAAAATAGATTATAGGAAGTTTACCTTTGTATTTTCCTTTTCCTCTCTTCAATCTTCTAGCCATGAGTGCTTCAAAATCATCCAGTTCCTCATCAGAAGTGCCACTGTCACTTCCAATTTCACTTTAACTTTTCACACATTTATCTTTTTCTCTTTAAGATTTATGCAAAACAATTTATGAGTTGAATGCAGATTCAACATTAGGAACAATGTAGTTATCATAGTTAGATAGTTCAAAAGCAGTAAGCTTACCAACAAATCTTTCTAGAGTTAGAACATTACCAGGGTTACATCTTGATTCTTTAATTGCAGAAATTATGATAGCATATATAGGAAGCAGAGTTCTTAATACCTTTCCAATGACATTCTCATCATCAATGATTCCATTGCCTCCTCAAATAGCATTCACTATTTCTTTGGTTCTTCCACAATATTGAGCAATATTCTCACCTTCTTTCATTTTCATTTCATCAAACTTACCTCTCAAGCTTTCATCTTTTTCCCTCAGTACATGTGTATCACCACCATATAGATGGTTGCAAGAGTATCCCACATTGCATTTGTAGTAGTGTAGTCCTTGATGTCTTCAAATTCAGGATAGCTTAAGGTAGATGCAATCTCCAACATTGCTTGATTGTGTTCCTATTTTATTTTCATATACTCGATAGTCATAGGTGAAACAGGTGCAACATAGTCATGTTCAACATAGTCTTTCACTGAATCATCAATACCAGCTAGATGCAGCTTCATCAGACTTTTCCATGAAGGGAAGTTCTTCTTGTTCAACTTTAGTACCTCCTTCTTATACATCTTGATCATTAGCTTCAAGTACCTATAAACATTTTCTCTGTAAGCACCAATAGCTCTGATACCAATTGTTAATATGATTTAGAAAAATAGAAGGGGGGTGAATCAATTGTTCTCAGGTCCAGATATACCAATTGAACATTCAAATACTTCAACAAACTCAGATCTAATCACCAACTCAACTCGGTCTCTAAAGAAAATATATTAGAAAACATATAACATGCAGTCCACTGTCCAATAGTATTTAACTTGCAGAATATTAAAACATTCATAACAAAACATTGAAACAAGTATGACACCAGGATTTATAGTGGAAACTCAATTTGGGAAAAACCACTTTGTAACATATTACTAATATTTTTAGTCTTTTGAAGTGAGCTCAGTGAAAATCCAACCTTGTTAAGGTTTACAAATACACTATTAGGTGTGACCCTGTTAAAGGATTTCAATCACCCTACTAGTCAGAGGACTTGAGTACATTTCTTTAGAATGCCACCTTGATTAAATGATTTATCAATGACTGTTAGGTCAACCTTGATTAAAGTATTTTGACTATTACAATGGTTAGAAAGTAGCAGTAGTTTCTAATCTATAAAACATACAACTCATTTTGCAGATATCATATCCAATTCACACATATATGTTGATTTACAAACTAGGTATCATTTCCATCTCCATCTCTGATCTGCTCGGACTTCGCTTCAAGAAATCACAACTATGATCTTCACCTTCATCCTTTTGCTTAAACTTATCAGTCAATAACATCAACAACACCAACTTACTCTGTAACCTCACCATTAGGTTTCCTTTATACCTCTCCAAATAGATAGATCTATGTTTTGCCTCTTAATCTCCTCTGTAGATCTTAGGTTAGGTCAGATCCAATGGATCCTTCCAATATTGAAGCCTTCATACATCCCTCTAGAAACATCTTCAATCTCCTCATTGAATCCATAATAAAATGATATACCATGCATTAAATTCTCCATATAATCAATTAATAAAGTCACCACGATTTACATAACCCAAGAATTCAACTGAGTCGGCTAGAAATCTGAATTCTCCCTCCAAATGTAAATTACTGACGCTCGGTCAATACTGTGTTCATCTCCTCTGTCATCACTATGTAACTCGGTCATCTCTATAAACTGTGTTCCTCGGCTAACATTGTCTTGCTCGGTAATTTTCTGTCGCTCGACATAAACTGATGTTCGGTCAACACTAGATTTACTTGGCATATACTAGCGCTTGATTGACACTAACATCACTTGGCTTAAACTAGATTTCTTAACTTTTTCTCGGTTAAGCCTAATTCTTTAATTTTTCTTCTTACTTAGATAAACAATACATTATCTCATCATAGTGCCAAATAATCAAGTACTCATTGAAGTATCAAATAACTCAACCTTTCCTTGGGTGCTACTGTTATTTCTCTTGCCCTAATTCTTTTCATCAACCAATAGATATAATACTTTCTTAGATAGCAACTGTCTTCCCAGTTAAGGTTTGACATCAATGACAATACAATGTAATTGTTTCAATTGCAGTTTCCAACACATACGAGGAATTTTCCCCTCTCAAATGAAGAGGAAGATTGTTATTCAATAATAATTTCTCCAACTGTTGTATAGTTTTTGTCACTGCATACATGACAACATGGTCATTTCCAAGAAGTATTCATAGTGACAAAACCATTTACCAACAAGGTAAAAAAATCAATACATTGTTATTCACAAATTGATTCCTCTGGAAGATAGATATTATATTCTTCAATCTTATAATTCATTTTTAGACAACAAAATCAATTTTTAGAAAAATGAGATTATTTTAGAAATTTTTATAATCTAAATTGATTGTAGTTACATCTTCATCATTACATATTAACTCCATATTGAAAATATACAATTACTTCATTCATAATTAGTTATAAAATTATTTAGTTAGTCAATGTACAAGTGTGAAAATATCTACTACTCCCTCTATTTACTGAGATACATGATTTTGGAATGGTAAGATATCCATTTTAAAAAAATATATATGAACTAATATCAAGAATGAAATAATTTAAATTCATGTAATCAAATTTTTTTTAATATAACAATTGATTCGATTTTTAGAGACTTTTAAAAGTTTTAAGACATATTTTACTTGTCTAGTCATTTGTTGAGATGAAGCATGTGACTACATCGATATTGCTTTTTTGTTTTTTTTATGTTGACAACATTTTCCATCGGTGGTTGATTTATGAGTATTATATTTAGGTGACCTTGTACAAAAACTCCTCAATGTCAAAAGAAGATAAGTATTTATTGAACTAAGTTGAAAATGGCATGATACTAAAGTAGCATGATTACCTTTTCACATAAGTTTGAAATGTCAACATATTGTGGTATTCTATTAACCATGATAATTTTTTTTAAAAATGTAAGACTTAAGTCTTAATATATGTCTATAAGAAAAAATATTATATTATTTCAAAAATTACATAAAATGATTTCTACATCATTATATATAGTGAAAATGAAAATGATGATGGACATGATTACTAAATCTAATTAGTAAAAGAAGGCAAAATAAATTGATTTAAGAGAAGACTACTAGAGGTTTATACATCTGTTAAAGCTTCCATTAAATCTAAAAAATTGTTTGGCATCGATGTGATAGCTATTGATATGGATGGATACATTTCTAAATTTGTTCTATAAGAAGTGCCCAAATTTTATTTCTACTTATAAAGGCAGATAACGATAGCTTTTGTATAAGTCAAATCTTGGTTTGACAAAAGACATTTGAGATTGCTATTGATATGTCTGTCACTCAAACTTTCGAGATATTTTAAGTCTGTCAGGCCTGTCTTTTGTGCCGACGAACTTGATTGTACAAAAAGTCTCTTTGTTTGGTGAACAGGAAATTGCAATAATGATTTTTATATATTTCTCAAATATAAATAGAATGAGTTTTGAACATTTTATTACAATTTAGTTTACAAAGAGGGTTTGTTCTAGCCTCTTGTTATTATCATTATTATTATGGTTATAAAGCTTTCGAATAAAAATAGCAAACAAACGTGGCCAAAGTAGTGCCATGAATGCTGTGGAAATTAGTTCATAAATTTCTTCAAGAATCTTCTATAATCGGATGCCTAAAACTATGTTCATCCTTCCAGAAAGTTCGCATAAACAAAGAAGTAATTTGACTCTGGCATTTGCAATTTGGTCTTTGAACGAAAATCCACGTTTTCTCTACGGTTGAAGATGGAATATAGTCAAGACCAACTCACATATTACTGGAAATTAATGTGAAGGCAATCTCTTTTGATTGGTCTTGGTGAAAATAAAATTGTATTAATAGTTAGTAATAATGGTGTGGAATAGGTAACTGAGAAGAGGGATGAATAATATGAAGATTCAAGGAATGATGACCTCCATTAAATTTGCTAGATATTTTTTTGCAATAAAAGAAAATCACATGGGTTTTAGATTGTTGGTGTGTGGATAATGATTAGTACCTAGTAAAGATATTGGACCTAGCTAGTCTCTAGTAGGGGGACTTAATCATATGACTTAAGTTTACTTAAGTCTTAGTGTCATTTATAGAAGTTAGATATAATGAGGCCATGCTTTCCATATTTCTTATTATTTTCTAGGCATTTAATATTTTCATTATGTACCTAATATTTGTATCAAAGGTAGTTGTGGTATCTTATCAAATATTTCCTTTATAAGAAAGGTCTATTATGCACATTTTCATGTCCATTGTTATATTGAGTCAATCTTCCATTAGTGAATCAAATATTATTTCCATTCTTTGTTTTGCAATTCATTTTGGACTTGCAAGGATCATCAAGGTGTTGTAAAGCCACCAAATTACTCTAACACATGTATTAAAACTCTACATCTAAAGACTCCTTCCCAAAGCTAAGAGTTGTGTATTGGCATTGAGCTATTATTGGTTTTAGTTTAAGGTAAAAGGGACATCACAATTAAGTCCAAAAGAGTTAAAAAACCTTAGTTTCTTACAAAGAACTTTGATTTTGGATTAAGTTGTTTCTAAGGCAAACGAAATTATCATAAACATGTCATTTGGCCTCTTCAGCATGCATGTAAAACACGTTTATTATTTGCATTAAAAAATATAGTTGTCATTTGTATCATTGTCAAGTATTCGAAAATAAAATCATCATCAACAATATCTTGGTATTGTAAGATGAAAAAAAAATAAAATTTAAATCAATAGTGTTGGATCTATATATTCACCAATATGTACTTTGGTTAGTTTTTTATGTGTTGGCATGGATTTAATCTTGGATCGATTTGTATGTGGATTAGGTTGGTGGCTTTGGTAAGCACAATTATTTTTTGTAACCATTTTACCTTGGTTGGAGGCTTACATAAATGTCTTTGGTCAACACCTTATCATCCTACATAAGCCTCAACGACTTGTACCATCGGGGTCGCTTTATTGCAAATATAGGGTTTGGCTTAATAATGGGGTTTCTTCCTTATTCAAAGGCTCACACTTTGTGCTTGGTGCCTAAGAATCCAAAGCACCAACCTCTCATCCATGTACCCCATGCTATAAGTTATTTTCTCTTCCCAAAAGATCCACCTTTGATCTATTAACTCTACCATCTAGTGACCATCAATCAATGGTGGTGGCCCTTTTTTCATCTAGAAGTTTCCACTATCACACACGGGTGACCTTATTTTAGCCCCTAGGTGCTTATTTTAACCCCTATTTTCTCTAAAAGGGACATTTTTTTCTTTTGCTCATAACTTGGACAAACAAAAGTGAAAATTTTTAAACAAGATATTGTAAAAATGTTGGTTCTTCCAATTTTCTAGTGGTGTAGGTATTTTATCGTTATTTTTCTATTTGAGCACTATTCTTGTTTTCTGATGTCACGTCTTCATTTTTGGCTCTGAAGCTCATGAATTTTTGACAGAATCTTCAATTTTTACGATTCTTTCCATAGTGGCAAGTTATTGAGGAGCTCTATAAATCCATCCATTTACTTCTTCTTGATTCCATTTTACGCATATGTGTGATTTAGTGTTACTACATTTTTCATACTGATAGACTGCTTGGTTATTATGAGAGTTAAGGTTGTGCTTCTTGGATCTAATCACTTCATTTCAAAATACATTAGATTAAGGATTTCTATTCATATCGAGGACTCATGTCTCTGTAATATTTTATAAAGCTTGAGGATTGCATCATGTATATGATTTTTTGATGTAAATATTATGAGAGAAATCAACATGGGCATGAATGATGTCCTTGTGTCTCACATTATGTGGTTCAACTCTTACTTGAGAGTGAATTTGGTTTGGCATATGATACCACATCACAACATCAAGTTGCTCCTTCTTTCACCTATAGAGATAGTTGTTGTGCCTTCATCAATTGAAATTACATATTCACCTTTGGGTAAGTGCACCAAGATGGTGTGCAAAAAAGTGGCCACCCACCCAAAAAATAGCAAAATACACCTAGCACAAGCGGCT
The DNA here is from genome assembly GCA_027943335.1 of Chamaecyparis obtusa. Taxonomy (NCBI): domain Eukaryota; kingdom Viridiplantae; phylum Streptophyta; class Pinopsida; order Cupressales; family Cupressaceae; genus Chamaecyparis; species Chamaecyparis obtusa. Next base: position 108,183 of record BSBK01010013.1, on the reverse strand, counting down.
TTCTTTAAATTTAAATAACATAATTGAGCTTAGGTTTGGTAAATCACTAAGAAAAGGAAAAGGATATTTAATAGGCTTGGATAACAAGGTTGAGGCCTAGAAGCTTCATTTCCCTCCACTTCCCTCCTTTTTCATGTGTTTGTTCTTTAAAATAGGTTTCTCAACTTTATCATCATTAGGTTTACACATCATCAAGTGGAATGTTGTAAAATTACCACCATAATTTCACACATTTTCTAAGCTTTCTAACCATATAATTTTATCTAGTTTTGGAGAATATTATCATAGTAAAGTATATTTTTCTTTACCAGTGTCTCCATAGTTCTCGAAGACATATGTCTACCATTTTCTTAGTAATTTTTTCTCTAATTTACCAAATTTATAAAAAAATTACATATTATTGTTCTAGACTTGATTCAATACACTTTTTTTTAAAAATTGCATTTTTTATTATTTTGATGCAAGTTAAGTCCAACGCATGAAAAAACACATGATTTTCAAGATGCGCCTACTTTAAAAAATCTTTAAAATAAAAAATCAATATAAAATTACAAAAAAGATACAAAACTTCTAACTCACTCTTACCTATCATTATACAAAAAGGTTTTTCAAAATACTAAATCTAACTATATCTTTTTTGAAGAACATGTCAGACACTATGTTATATATTTTTAAAAAAATTAGGAACATTTTTTTGTCTGCAACAAACTTGACCCTCTTAATATTGTCTTCTTTTTTTTTTTAAATAGCATTTTAGAAACTAGATTCATAGTAATACAATTCTTGTTCTTTGCACATCTTCTAATTTTGAGTGCATGACTCTCAAATTTCTCTTCGAACTTTAGGTTTACTTGCTTTTAGAAAAAGAAGTGGCCACTTATACCCCCCTTTTTGCACACCATCTTGATACACTTACCCCTTTTGTTGTTGATCCATTGAGTACTTACAATGATTTATTGCAATAGGTTTCTAATTATCTTCTTTATTGGGATTCCTATTTGATAAAAAATACTTCACCATTTGTCATACCTCTTGTTTTAGATTTTGAAGACCAACTTGATGCTTTATCTTTCCTCTTTGATGGTAGTTATGGCACAACTATTGTGACTACATTTCTATCTATCGACATTATTCCACATTAGGTTCAAGTTATTTCTTTCTTTTCACCTTCTATTGTGATTTTTTATGTACTTGATTGATTTGTGGCATCTATATCATGTAAGGACTTAGAAACATATGAGAAGATCTCAAAGATATCTTCATACATATGTATTTCACTTTCTACTAATTCCTACTTATAATGGGAATATTTCCTTAGTGTGGACTTGTTTTATCATCTTTTCAATGGGAGAAATTTTGTTTATAGGTATTGGACTCTATTTTTTCTTCTAAGACATGTACCCTTTGTGTAGGACATTATACATTATGTATGGGTTATTTAGTATTTTTTTCCCTTCCTCTAAGAAAATCATTGATTATATTTTCATGATGAATGCACTCCTGGGGAGGTTATTGAGTCCTTCATGCATTATTATTTTATTTCTTTTCTCTCTTATGGAGAGGACTTTTATCCCAATGTGGATTCTACTTTTAATTTTCTATGAGATATTGTGAGTGCATTTGAACTATACATGAGAACATAAAATGTTTTCATAGTTTAGAATCATTACATAATAATATACTCCATATGCTACAATCAAGTGGGGTTATTGATGTGATATGATATATTGTACCTAGTAAAGGTCTTGTGCCTAGCTAGTCCCTAGTAAGGGACTCATTTAAATGACCTAAGTTTACTTAGGTCCTAGGTATCATTTCTCAAAGTTAGTTGTAATGGGTCAATGTCCACCTCATATACTTTTAATTTCTTATAAATTTAATATTTTTATATCAAGGGTAGTTGTCATACCTCAGCAGACCTTTCCTTTATAAGAAAGGCCTCTTATGTACAATTTTTTTTTCATAGTTATATTCACTCAATCTTCCATTGTTGAACCAATCTATTCTTCATTCTCTCTTGTATAAGTTATATTAGTCTCAAGTAGGGATCCTAGAGTTATTGCAGAGTCATATAATTACTCTAACAAGGACTATTATATATAATTTTTTGAAAATATATTAATTAAGTTTTGATTATGTAAATGGGGATATGACCCGTACCCTTGATAGTGCTACCTAGAAAAGGATAATTTTTAAAAACCTTTGAAAGTAGCGAATAGGGAGTCTCAAAAGGAGTGGTACTAAAGAATTTTTTTCTTGGGGTAATAAACTGGTGAGAGACATAGTCCTAAACTAAAGATCTAGAAGCCATATTAGATAGAACATTCAAATTCTCAAGGGGACCCCTAAATGTAAAACTAGAGAAAACTAGGGCTAAAAAGACAATCAAGGAATTGGTATACATCTTTAAAATAAGAACCAAATTTAACTCTAAAGTTATAAATAAAAAAATGAAGGGGATGGAAAAAAAAACAATAGGTTTTAAAATGAATAGATTTGCAAAGTTTCATCATAAATAATATCACTAGTTATAGGAGACAAAGCATACCTTATCATATAGTTGATAAAATGATTGAGAAAAACCTCAAATATTTCAATAAATATTTGTTACAAGTAGTGGTTGTCATTGCACCAAAAGATCGACTTGTTAATGCCCGATACAACCAATAGACTTATAAAAGACACAGGAGGCGGTTAAGCCATGTCACGAATCCTGAGGGGAGTGCTAACCATTTTTCCAACAATCTCTCCGTCACTGTTACCTGAGGGGATTTGAACCTGTGACCAAGATCTGATACCACTTGTTACAAGTAGTGGTTGTTGTTGCACCAAAAGATCGACTTGTTAATGCCTGATACAACCACTAGACTTATAAAAGACATAGGAGGTGGTTAAGGCATGTCATGAATCCTGAGGGGAGTGCCGACCATTTTGCCAACAATATTGACAATAAAGTAAATAAAACTAATATATTAATTTACCTTGTCCACTATAATGATAGAAGTCTACACGCCAATATTAGATTATTTCTCTAGTGATTACTCTAGAAACTAGCTGTTTCATTTTTTGACCTTATAATTTCTATTTATTGAAAGATATACATGTCTAGAGAAAAGATATGCCTCCTATGTTTAGTAGTTTTTTGTTAATAAAATTTTGGACATATATTTATAATCTAAATTGATTAGATAGTTATTATGTTAATCATATTCAAAGATTACAACTAATTCATTTATAATTAGTTTTAGAATTATTGTATGAGTTCATAAAAAGTTGAGATATAAATATCTTAATAACTATATTTTTTCCACTCGTATCTAGCATAAAAGATATCGTACCATCATAAATTACATCCCTAGATGCAATTTCTTACTCACCTAGGCCTTTTTTAGACAGTATGGCCTCTCGTATCCAATCCTAGCATTTTAGATCAAGTTTTCATTAAATTCCAACATCTCCTTATCATTTTAGACCTATGGTCCCAATTTGGTCTCGCATTGGAGGGAGAAAGTTGCCTCAAGTGACCCACGCCTTGATATTTGGGGCCAAATTTAAACAACTAAATGGTTATCTTGCAAGAGCAAAAATTCTAAACTCATGTCATCTTGATCCAAAATTAACACCCCAAAATGATTAGAAGAGGTATAAAATAAATCTTCCCTCCCACATTTTGACATCTACTCTCAATCTTGCATTCTCAAGTAGTCAAGCAATCAAGTTATTTTTTCTTGCCATATTCTTTAGATTTGGCACTGTGGAAAGATTCAACATCCTTCGTGTAAGGATTTGTTCATGATTTTCATTTTAGTTCTTATGAATTTATATTATTGAATCAAAATATGAGATCACATTCAAAGAGAATTGCATCAATAAAGGTTTAAGCCATCTTAATTCTTAGATCTAGCCTCTGCTACATATCAACATGCTTCTAATTACATTTCAATTTAATGGTTAATTCCAAACCTAGGGTTTGACCTAGGAAAACCCCTTTGTACCCAAACTTTTTTTTTTTTTTAACAAGAATAGGTGGAAGATGCAAAAAATGAGATTTAGATTGAACATTTAGAGATCTACAGTCTGTAGGCTATTTCATCAGAAACTATTTAGATTTGGTCACCCTAGTTGACCTAGTCCCAGGAGCAAGTTGTCCTAGCTAAATGAGTCCATCTTCTTTTATCAAAATTTCAATCTACATGTTAGTTATATTTTTTATATTCATCTATTGGTTTTATGTTGTATATTACATATGTAGAAAGTCATATTTTCTCCTTAATTTGACCTGGCTTCTTCATTCAATTTTCATAATTGCATAGTCATCTTTCAACTTCCCACGAAGGACCATTGAATTCACCTTGAGCCCAAGAAACCTTGAGCCAAGTGAATCATTCTCATTCTCAAGGTAATTAAAGAAAAAATAGGGCTAAGCTTCTTAGTTTATACATTCAAGCTATTGCCCCCTTTTTCTCCACATTATGTGTTTGTGAACCTAATACCTTTCATTCTTATTTCTAATTTTCATTTTCAGATTTGATCCATATGATCTTTTATAATTCATATTTGCAAGAATTTCTAAAATACATCATTATACACTTGCATTACATTCATTGTGAAGTAGTGTTCACTTACATGTTGGTGAACTCAACACTTCTTACATCTAATTTTCACATCCAATTTGGGTGAGTTTATTTTTCATGATGAAATTTGCTAAATCCAACATAATTATACACTTGCATTACATTAATTACATGAAGTAGTGTTCACTTACATTTTGGTGAGCTCGACACTTCTTACATCTAATTTTCACATCCAATTTGGGTGAGTTTCATTTTCATGATGAAATTTGCTAAATCCAATTAGTTTTCTATGTTTCACATATGATTCTAATACCTCATTATATTTACCAAAATCATGTGTAAGATAATGGCTTCTTTTATTTCGTGTTACTTGCATTAATTTATGGTACTCTTTCATATGGCATCCTTTAAATTTATAAGATATTTCCTACATGAAATCATTTCTCAAAGCTTTCTACCCATGTTTTTTGTTTTATGATATTATTCAGAAAGAAATTCATAGAATGTTTTGATCTCATAAGAGATACCTCAAAAATATACCATGGTACAAGAGGCTAAACATGGTATTCTAAGCGCTTCCCTATATCCTCTCTATTCTCCTAGATCTTACCTTTTCCACCCAAATATGTTTAAATCAAGAATATGTTATGCACTTTATTCATGATCTATCTCCTAACATAATATTGAGAAACAATGAAGATGTGAATGTACCTACTTATTTTGAGCCTAGTAAAATGGATGAAAATAATAATGATAGGATTAATAATCTCCCTATTGAGATCAATTCCTCTACTACCCATCCCTACACAACACTTTTTCATAAACCACAAGATGCAAGCCTTCCACCCTTTAAACTAAAGACATATTATGAAGTAGGTTATGATATTATCTCTAAACAAGGCTATAGTGGACAAGGTCTTGGAAAATATAAGGGTAAGTGCACAAAGATGTGGTAACAAAAAGGGGGTATAAGATGCCACTTTTTCCTAAAATCAGCAAACTCTGAACTTCAACAAGAAATTGAAGATAGTTAGACTCAAAATTTTAAGATGCGACAAAAACAAGAGTTGTAATACTCTTAATCTAGTTCCTAAACTACTAACTTATTTTGAAAATGGTGTAGATTAAGGCCCTCAAAAAGGGGGAGCACAAAAAGTGGTCTTATTTTTTGTCAAAAAACATAACATAGCATTTGGTGTGCTCCCCCTAAAATGTTCACCTTTTTTTGAATTTTTTTAATCACTCTAGTGAAAAGTTAGCTAACACCATGTAGTTTATCCCGGATTTTTTTTGGTAATTTTTTGATGAATGTATAATTTTTGATGAATTTACGAAGTGCACACATCCTGAAAACATGAAATTTATGTGTGCTCCCCCTAGAAATCATTTAAAACTGATCAAAAATCATTTTTTTTTTTTTAAAGTGTGTAGAATGGAGTCTAGTTTCTAAAAATGTTAACTTATTGCAAAATTTGATGAACGAGCCAAAATCTATGCCCAAAATGCTACATGTTGGTTTTTTACAAAAAATGGACATACACACAAAAGAAATTAGAGTTGAAAAACTTAACATAATCAGAATTCAAAATAAATTATATGCTTAGATAGCTAATAGAGAGATCTGCAATATCACGTCGTCTAAATTTTACGTTCTTGAGCCACGAGTAAACTTGATGAGGAGCACACAAAAAAAGATGTCATTTTTTTGTATGTCTGCTGAAAACACATCTCAGGCCTATTTCAATCGTCCAAGCCTTTGGGTTGGATCTCCAAGGAAAATCCAAGCCTTAGGATTGGTAAATTCAAATCCTTTACAAAGCATGCATGCCCTATAGGGCATGCGCACTATGTAAGATAAATTTATATAGTGATGAGGAAGAGCTCTCTCTCTCTCTCTCTCTCTCTCTCTCTCTCTCTCTCTCTCTCTCTCTCTCTCTCCCTATCACCCCCTCTCTATCCCTTATCTCTCTCATATTTATATAAATTACCCTCTCTCTCTCTCTCTCTCTCTCTCTCTCTCTCTCTCTCTCTCTCTCTCTCTCTCTCTCTCTCTCTCTCTCTCTCTCTCTCTCTCTCTCTCCCCCCATCACCCCCTCTCTATCCCTTATCTCTCTCATATTTATATAAATTACCCCCTGCTCTCTCTCTCTCTCTCTCTCTCTCTCTCTCTCTCTCTCTTTCTATTTTTTCATAGCACGCACATGCTATGTAAGAATATGGATTACACTTTTGTGGGTTTGCATAGGGCGCACGAGGGTGGAAATTTAGGGTTTTACAAAGTGCGTGCACCCTATTTGGCACACGCACTTTATTTTGGATTTCGCAAGCCTAAGGCTTGGGTAACCCAAGCCATAGGGTGTGGGCGCTATAGGGTGCACACCCTTTAGTGCCTACGCACTATGCATGATTTGGGACCAAAAAGAAAAGTGGCATCTTTTTGGTCCCCTATCTTTGTGCATATACCCATAAACAAGAAATCAAAGTCCCTATAGAACATCTTTCCACATAATGTACTACATAGGGCTTTGGATTTGGACCTCAAGAAAATGTTCTCCATAACCTTCTTCAAGATGATTAAATAAACAATTTCTTCCCTAGAGAAAGAAGAAAGAAATGTCAAATAGATAATTCCCCTTCTACTTATAATTCCTATCCTCCATCTTCATTATCAACACTTTTACCAAAAGAAATAAACAATATTAAACATCATTTGGCCTTGGCTTAAAGAATCTCTTGGAAACTTAAATATGACAAGAACATTAAATTCACCTTTCGTACATTTCCAATAATTAAAATAATAATAATAATAATAATAATAATAATAATAATAATAATAATAATAATAATAATAATAATAATAATAATACTAATAATAATAATAATAATAATAATAATGTGTATTGTCCTTTTATTATAGTAATGCTTATTCTCTTGTTGATTGTGTGTGTATGTGTGGCCTCATTTTTTCACTTATGGTGGGATTTCCTTATGAACAATTTTTCTTGATTTGGTTATCTTATTCAAATGTTGCAGGATCTCCTGATGAACAACATAATTTGTTTGATTATCTCTATTTTTTAATTAAAAAAACAAGATTAGTTGACTACCATAATACAACTTCCCCAACTATTTGACTCTCCTTATTGGATTTCAATGGATACAATACTTTCCTTGGTTATCATTTATCAATTTTTTTAGTGGATTTGTTTATATACAATGCTTTCCTTGGTTATCTTTTTTGCACTATTTTTTGTTGATTTCCTTGGATATATGCTTTCCTTGGTTATCCTTTTGACACCATTTTTAGTAGATTTCTTTGCATATAATGCTTTAATTGGTTATCCTGTTCCACCACTTTAGTGGATTTTCTTGGATATAATACTTTTCTTGATTATTCTTTTGCACCTTTTTTAGAAATATTCCTCCCATACATTATTTTTTTTTGTTATCCTTAAGGTGGGTTGACTAGCATAAAACAACTTGCTAGGCTATTTACAACTCTCTCTTTCTACTGAACCCTCTCTTGGGATGATTGGAATAGGTATATAACAAAAGTTGATAGACTATTTGTTAGCAAGTTGTCTATACTGAAGTATATGACTTTATATAGTGTTGTCATTATGGAAACAAAGTCATATAGCCGTTTGGAGACAACACACTTAGTGTAAAGATCAGAATTTAGTTAAGTGTTGAAGATTGGACAGTATATAGAGTTCCAGGAGCTCAGAGCATCAGCGCATGTGTGTATGGATGAATTATGGTATGCACCCTGGAAGTTAAGGTTGTTAGACTATACTTATGCTTAGTCTAAGAGCGCATAAGTAGATATGAAAAGATGTGATAGTTACAGCCAGTTGAAGTTGCATAGCTAATGTGTGCCAGCAACAAATAGAGCATGTAGCTGACAGTTAGCTTTTTGGTTTGCGATTATAATTTAATGTTGTAAAGGCCATGCACCCATTGTATTTAGGTTGCCGACATATTTATATGTATAATTGTAAGCACTCTTAACCCAATTCATTTGGAAGTGTTTTTTGTAATTAGTTATAGGGCCGACCTAATTGTTTTGTTTGTATAAGCGAGTAAATATAAGGTGTGCACATTGTATTTGGTATGGAAGTTGAAATAGAGTTGTGATAAGCAGAGCAGAGGTATGCTGAGTCAGCATAAGATGTATTAGATCTTTTCTAGAGGTCAAAGCATCAATGCACCAAAGGAACTAATCTGACAAGCAGTGTCATAGTGAACAGTTCACTTGCAGATATAGTGTGTATCTAAATTAAAAGGTTGTAGCCTTCACCCATTTGAGTAGTGAGCTCTCAGATAGTGCGTGCTCTCCCCTAACAAGGACAATTGTAAAAGACTCTTAATAGGGTCTGACCCTTAACAAGGTCTACTATACTTAAAGCATTGTAAAGCTACTACTAACAGGGTAAAGGATCTTCTAACAAGGATCACAAAACACTAGTGTAGATTATTAGTGGGTATCAAGTCCCACCGGGGTTTTTACCTATTTGGGTTTCCCCATAACCATATTGGTGTCTGTTAGAATAACTAAGAGGGGGGTGAATCAGTTATCCAATGTCCCAAATCAAAATGTATAATCCAAGACAAATTCCTCAACTTCTGCTACTCGGTAAACATAAAATACTTTCATTGTCTATGTTTTTACCAATTGTCAGTCTAAACTTTATAACCGTTACCGATCAAATCTAATATGTAATATACAAAGTATGATAACAAAAAAATATCACAATCAACACATAACACAAGACATTTAATGTGGAAACCCTGTGAAGGGAAGAACCACCTAGGACTGACAACCCAAAATTGTTCACTCTTCTGAAGTGTGGTCAGTGAAGACCCAACCTTGTTAAAGGTTACAAACACACTGTTAGGTGTGACCTTATTAGAGGATTTTAGACCAGAAGTTATTGTCCAACTAGCAGTCACTCTGGGGTTGATAGGATAACAATGTTCACTCTATGAATGAAGCATCAAAAGACTTTCATAGTCCACTTGATTAAGAGATTTGACTGTGTATAATGGTTAAATATGTAATAGTAGATGATCTGCCTTGAAAAAACTTCAATTACAATTTACAGATCAATGTTTAGCTCATTTAAATCTTTCTGATCAATATACCACTTCATATTCAATACTATATCTACTTACTGTCCGTCAGTAATTACTCTTTGTAGCTCGGTAATTGTTCTATAGCTCAATTCTTATTAACAAGTATGATCAGAATGCATGAAAACTTGTTCACGTGATAATTCTGCAGTATCTTCTTCTTCCGGCAATGTTTCAACAATGAAACCAATGTCTCTTATATATATGAGTAAATCATTTTCTTTTCCTCCATCAGATTTTGCCACTTAATCACATTCATAGATTTTTCCACTTTAAGCTTCATTGGCTGATGTGTCAGTAACACATTTCTCTACTCCATTAGATCCTTTTTTATTTATGTTAGCCATCGATCTTCATAGAAAACCTTATCTGTTACCTCGATTTCATACAGTTTACATCTCATCACTTTATCAGCTAAACTGATCATTTAATTCCTTTTTGTTTTTCTCAGTTAACAAAGAAATGTGTCAGTGAACACAAGCTCAGTTAACACTATGCTCGGTATACACTACATTTCATTAGTGTATACTAGAATGCTTTATTTACCGACAACACTGCTTTGTGTCTTTAAGCTCTATTCTTCATCATAGATGAATGCAACATAATGAAGTCAATTTCATCAAGTCATAGACTCATCAACAAGTTTCTCAGTGTATTCCTTATCCTCATGTGACATATACATCTTCCTCATGTAGATATTTATGTTCTTCATCTCTTTCACCTTTCTTCAAATGTGTCGGTATAGTAACTTACAAGATAAGTATTGTCAATCTAGTTGACATCAATGACAACATAATACTAATTTAATCATCTTGCATATCTAATCAACAACTCCTTAGTAATCTTGAATTACAAATTCTCCATTCAAGTTCTAAATCAGTTGTAGTTCATCAACTCTCCCTTTGGCATTGATGGCAACTCAAGTAATATGAAATGTACCATACACATACCAAACATGTATTCTACAACTCTATAATCAAATGTTGTGTAAGCTCTCCTTGGCTTAATATGTTTAATCGAGTGAACCCACAATAGTGGGTTACACTATTTTGCCTGAACGGACACTAAACTCTACATTTTGAAAAAACAAATCATATTCAGATGCATATTTTCATTAAACAGTTTGAAATCAAAAGATGAAGTAAGTTAGAGTCTTTTAGTATTTTTTGTCTAGATTCTAAATATGTTTTTTATTTTTATTTTTGAACTGATTTGAATATTTTTTTCTTTCTCCCATGAAAACTAGTATGTTGCTGAAAACATAATTTTCAAAGAGTTACATTGTTTTCATAGGGAATAACATTTTTTCTAAAATAGATATCAATGTGATTCTTTCGAATTTAGTTTTTTAAAATCCATACAGAGGGCATGCGATTGGTTTGAAAATTATTATGATTATTTCATATTTTATTAATGTTTGAAGTTGACTAAACTGTAATTTTGACATACCTTGACTACATAGCTTATAACTTGTCGTGTATTTGTCCAATTTCATTTTTATTTTTTTTGATAGAAAGATAACTTCAATACCTAGGGCATAGATATTTTTTAGAATTTGTTTTCTCTCATTTACTAGTTTTCCATAAGTGTCAAACATAGAGGTAGACATACGGTGAAATATCATTATTTAGTAAAACTAAAAATACAAAGTCATAATAAAATTAATATATATTAACATTATAATCATTGGAAATATTTTTCTCAATAGTACCATACTACATAGATAGTTTTGTCAAATGGATTCATTTGATTTTCCAAAAGATAAATTTGAAGTGATTTTTTGTCAGTATTTTAATAGGTGCAAAGGCGACTCCATTATAGGTATGAATGAGATAGATGTTATATCTATGTTTTTTTATCTAAGAGGCTTTGAGATATCTATTTGTAATTAAATCCTACAAATAGAACTTCTCAAGGCTTAAATCATCATATTTTATCAAAAATTTGTTATTTCAGCAAAAATTAGCATCTCTAAAAAAGTGTAACCCACTATTGTGGGGTCACCCAATCACTACATTACTAACCAACATTATAAAATATAGCTTTGTCATTCTGTAGATATGATCTTTTTAGCTCTCAGGTTTCTATTCTTATTTCTTTCTTTCAGATTATCTCTCCCTTAGATAGTTCTCATCAGTGCATATCTCTCCTTTTCCTTTTCATATTATTTATCTCTCCCTTTGACAACAATGCCAAAGAAAAAAATAAACAATCAGCTCTGTAGTAGCTAAGTAATTCTCTGTTGTCCATTACATGCTCTGTATCTTAATATACTGATATCCTAGTCTGTTTCAGTTTTCCAAACTTAATCACAACCTTGAACGATATCCAAAGTGTGATCATCTGATAAGATTAGGCTGATGCAATATCTAGATCACATTAGTGACCGATAGACAGGGGATGGACCCCAAGTCTAGTCCTCAAATATTCAAATGTGTCCTTCGATAGAGGCTTTGTAAAAATATCTGCAAGTTGTTCTTTAGATGTAACAAATTATAACTTCACTTGCTTCTCTTGCACTTTTTCTCTTAAGTAATGATACTTAATTGATATATGCTTTGTCTAAGAGTGCATCACTAGATTCTTTGAAATATTAATAGCACTTGTGTTGTCACAGTATATAATCACCGGGTTAGTGATTACCTCATTCATTCCTTCCAACACTTGCCTAATATATGCAATGTTTGAGAAATTAGTAGTAGCAACAACATACTCTGCTTCAGCTATAGACTAAGAAATACAAGCCTGCTTTTTACTTGTCCAGGTTACAAGTCTTTCACCAAAGAAAAATGCTCCTCTGGTGGTACTTTTTATGTCATCCACATTTCCAGCCCAATTAGCATCGGTATAAACCTCCAACTCAAACTTACCTTCCTTAGGATACCATACTCCATAATCCTCTATCTTTTTCAAATATCTTAAGATCCTTTTAGTAGAAATCAGGTGTGATTCTTGAGGATTAGCAGAATATCTAGCAACAATTCCCACAGCATGTGCTATATCTGGTCTACTGTGAACTACATACATTAGTTTACCAATCATGGATCGATAAAGTGTTTGGTTTACCTCTGTAGTTTCATCTTCCTTTGTCAGTTTACTTCTAGTAGCCATCGATGTTCCTATAGGTTTAGCATCTTCCATGTCAAATGTCTTCAAGACTTCCTTTATGTACTTAGACTGTCTGATGAATATCCCATCACTCTGCTGAATCACTTGTAATCTGAGAAAGAATTTAATCTCTCCGAACATAGACATTTCAAACTCATTCCTCATGTCATTAGCAAAATATTTACATACATGAACTTGACCTCCAAAAATAATATCATCAACAAAAATTTCAGCAATAAGAATAGTGTCATCAGTATCACCTTTCATGTACAAATTGTTGTTTTCACTAGTTCTCACAAATCCAATACTTAACAAGTAAGTATGCAGCCTTTCATACCATGCTCTTGGTGCTTTCTTCAAACCATATAAAGCTTTGTGTAATCTACATACCATGTTTTTGTTGTTTGGATCAAAGAATCCTTCAGGTTGTTCTATGTAGACCTCTTTTTCAAGTATACCATTCAGAAATGCTGACTTCACATCCATTTGATAAACCTTAAATATCTTGTGTGCAACATATGCAAGTAGCATTCTAACTCCTTCCAATCTAGCAATAGGTGCAAATGTCTCACCATAGTCAATGCCTTCTTCTTGTGCATATCCCTTGCATACCAAATTAGCTTTATCTCTTGTCACCTCACCATTTTCATTCAGCTTGTTTCTGAATATCCATTTAGTATCGATAACATTCTTATCTTTAGGTCTGGGTACTAAGGACCAAGTTTTGTTTTTCTCTATTTTTTCTATTTCCTCCTTCATTGCATTAACCCATTCGTCATTCTCTAATGCAACTTTCACATTCTTTGGTTCAAATTCATAGACTAGACATGTATCTTGTCTTATTCTACTTCTTGTTTGCATTCCAGCTTGTCTATTTCCAATAATTTGTGTCTTGGGATGATGTCTTCTGACAAAACTAGCTAGTACTCAGTTTCTTCTTTCTTGTTCATCCTATTTAGGTTCATATGCTTGCTCGGTAGCACCATCTTTTTCATCGGTTTCCCTTTCTTGTTCCTTAGGGTTATTTTCCTATTGACCGGTTATCACAAGTTGCGACTTCAATAGATAATCAGGAAGTTCAATGTAAGTGAATCTACCATAGTCTTTCGGTTCCTTTCTTTCTTCTATGTTCTTGTCATCAAACTCATCAACACAGACATTAGTACTTTCAATCATCCTATTTGTAACCTTATTCAGACATTTGTATGCTTTACTCTTAGTAGAATATCCTAAGAATATTCCTTCATCACCTTTAGAATCAAATTTCCCATTTCTCTCATCTTTCAGAATAAACATTTGCTTCCAAAAATCTTGAAATAACTTACAGTAGGTTTGTGTCCAAACCATAGCTCATAAGGTGTCTAGTTGGTGTCCTTCTTCAGTTGTACTCGGTTAATCACATATATAGCTATACTGACATCTTCTCTCTAATATGTCTAAGCAACATTCTTTTTGTATCATCAGTGTCCTAGCATAGTCAATGATTGACCTGTTCCTTCTTTCAACAATCCCATTTTGCTGAGGTGTCCTCCGTGTAGAGACCTGTCTCTTAATACCATGCTCATTATAGAAATTAGTAAATTCATTAGAGATAAATTCACCTCCTCTATTAGATCTTAAGCACTTAATTTATTTACCAGTCTCTTTTTCTACTTTTTCCTTATACCACTTAAACATCTTAAATGCTTCATATTTCTCTTTTTAGAACATAATAGTCATCAATCCAGTATAGTCATCAACAAAAAGAATAAAGTATCTATCACCATAATAAATTTAAGTTCTCATAGGACCACATAGGTTGGTATGAACCAATTCAAGTATCTTCTTTGTTAAGTAGTCTTTTCTCTTAAAACTAGACTTAGTCATCTTACCTTTCTGACATTTATGACACATAGCATGATCTGGTTTTGACAAGTTAGGCAACCCTCTAACTCTTTTCTTCTTACTAATCTTGATTATGTTATCAAAATTCACATGACATAACCTTTTATGCCACAACCATGCATCTTCATCCTTCATTAATAAACAATAAGACTGATCAATATCAAGATAAAATATATTACCTCTAGATTATGTACCAGTTCCGACAAGTCTTCCTCCATTATCATAGATTCTTACCTTTCTACTCTCAAAAGAAAGTCAGTGGCCTGAGTTATTCAGCTATGCCACACTTAACAAATTATAGTTCAGTCCATCTACCCAATATGCATTTTCATATTTTATTCTATCATTAATCATCAATGAACCTTTGCCTCTCACCATACAAGGTGCATCATTTCCCATTCTAACAGATCCTCCATCATATTCATCAAGTAGATCAAATTTCTCTATATCACTAGTCATATGATGTGTACAACCACTGTCTATGATCCATGTATCATTTCTGCTTACTTTAGATATTAGTGTTATTTCTTCATGTTTCTCTTCTTCCTCCGAATCATCTTTCATAGCAACAAATACTACTTCTACATCATCATCAGTGTCAGATTCAAATTCAAATTCTTCAGCTATGTAATATACCTTTTTCCCTTTTTCATAGCTATCTCAATTATCTCTGTTGTTGTGTCGGTAGCCTTTGTTGACTCTTCTCCCATAGCTTCCTTCGGATCGGTCTTTAGATCTATCATCATCTTTCTTATTCGAACATCTAGTAGTGATGTGGCCAACTTCTTTACAATTAAAACATGCTAAGGGTAGCTTGCCTCTATACCTTCCCTTACCTTTGGGAAATCTTCTGGCCATAAGAGCTTCAAGGTCATCAATTTCATCATTGGTATTACTATCACTATCATTATTCTTATCATTCCTACTACTAGACTTACCAATCTTCAAAGAGGACATGAAAGCAGATTCAACAGAAGGTACAAAACTATTGTCAAAATTATTCAATTCAAATGTTGTAAGCTTACTAATCAGTGTGTCAAGATTAAGGTTGGATGTAGCCCTTGTTTCATGAATTGCAAAGATCCTGATCGCATAAACTTGCAGCAAAGTTTTGAGAATCTTGCTTATCACTGTTTCATCATCAATAACTCCACTAGATGCTCTAATAGCATGTACTACCTCTTTTAGTCTATTTGTGTATTACACAATGTTCTCACCTTCTTTCATCTTCATATCATCAAATTGACCTCTTAGGCTTTCTTCTCTAGCTCTCTTAACATTTGCATCTCCACTGTATATTAGAGTTAGCTTGTCCCACATCTTCTTAGCTGTATCACAACCCTTGATGTCTTCAAATTTGGCATCGGTATAGGCAGCAACAAGTTCCATCATAGTAATATTGTGTTCATGCCTATCCTTCAGTTGATCAAGAGTTAAGGGACCAGTGGTTGGTTCAATGTAGCCATTCTCCATTAGTTCTAGTGCAAAATTCCCAATTCCAAATATGTGCAACTTCATCTGGCTTTGCCATACTATGAAGTTCTCTTTGTTCAACTTTGGAACTTCCCTCTTATACATCTTGAGACCTTTGTGTTGGAGTCCTTAAAACTCTATTCTAATCAACCATAACTCTGATACCAATTGTTATAATAACTGAGAGGGGGATGAATCAGTTATCCAGTGTCCCAAATCAAAATGTATAATCCAAAACAAATTCCTCAACTTCTTCTACTCGGTAAACATAAAATACTTTCACTGTCTATGTTTTTACCAATTGTTAGTCTAAAATTTATAAGAATTACTGATCAAATCTAACATGTAATATACAAATTATGATAACAAACAAATATCATAATCAACACATAACACAAGAGATTTAATGTGGAAAACCTATGAAGGGAAAAACCACCTAGGATTGGCAACTCAAAATTGTTCACTCTTTTGAAGTGAGGTCAATGAAGACCCAACCTTGTTAAAGGTTACAAACACACTGTTAGGTGTGACCTTGTTAGAGGATTTTAGACCAGAAGTTATCATCCAACCAACAGTCACTCTGGGGTTGACAAGATAACAATGTTCACTCTATGAATGAAGTATCAAAAGACTTTCATAGTCCACTTGGTTAAGAGATTTGAATATGTAAAATAGTTAAATATGTAACAGTAGATGATCTACCTTGAAACAACTTCAATTGTAGTTTATAGATTAATGTTCAGCTCATTCAAATCTTTCTAATCAATATACCACTTCAGATTTGATACTATATCTACTTACTGTCCGTCAGTAATTACTCTCTATAGCTTGGTAATTGTTTTGCAGCTCAATTATTATTAACCAATATGATCAAAATGCATGAAAACTTGTTCACATGATAATTCTATAGTATCTTTTTCTTTTGGTGATGTTTCAACAATGAAACCAATGTCTCTTATATAGACGAGTAAATCATTTTCTTTTCCTCCATCATATTTTTCCACTTAATCATATTCATAGATTTTTTCACTTTAAGCTTCCTTGGCTTATGTGTCATCTACTCCATTAGATCCTTTTTTATTTATGTTAGCCATCGATCTTCATAACAAACCTTATATGTTACCTTGATTTCATACACTTTACAGCTCATCACTTTATCAGCTAAACTAATCATTTAATTCCTTCCTATTTTTCTCAGTTAACAAAGAAATGTGTCGGTGAACACAAGCTCGGTTAACACTACACTCATTATACACTACATTCCATCGGTGTATACTAGAATTCTTTATTTACTGACAACACTGCTTTGTGTCTTTAAGCTCTATTCTTCATCATAGATGAATGCAACATAATGAAGTCAATTTCATCAAGTCATAGAATCATCAACAAGTTACTCATTGTATTCCTTATCCTCATTTGACATATATATCTTCCTCATGTAGATATTTATGTTCTTCATCTCTTTCACCTTTCTTTAGATGTGTCGGTATAGTAACTTACAAGATAAGTACTGTTAAGCTAGTTGACATCAATGACAACATAATACTGATTTAATCATATTGCATATCTAATCAACAATTCCTTAGTAATCTTGAATTACAGATTCTCCATTTAGGTTCTAAATTAGTTGTAGTTCATCAGGTGTCATGTGTTGATTTCATGTTTATGTGATTGTTTAATTTAGTTCTTAAGCATTTATGTTCAACATAAAGATTAAAGTTAAAAGTTAAAATATAGTGAACACTGATTCACCCCCCCCCCCCTTCTTAGTGTTCCCATTCCTAACAATTGGTATCAGAGCTCTGGTCCTCAGCAAAGAAGTTTAACCACTTGAGGAGATCATGGACAAAGCAGATATGAAACATCTGAAGAAAAATCTTGAAGCTGCTCTTGAAGACCTAGACAATTCAGAAAGAAAAATTGGAGAACTAAAAGAAAAAGTCAATGATGCTCAATTATTTATCAAAAGACTAAGAAAGGATTTGAAAGGATGCTCTAATAGTGAACTTGAAGAAAAAGTAAAGAATTTGAGTGAAGAAAATGCATCCTTGTTAAGTCAGCTTGAAGAATTTGATGACAAACTGATGAACAATCAAGATGTCTATAATGAACAAGTCAAGGAGAACCTTCAACTCAATGAAGAACTAAGGGACACTAACTTAGAAATCTTGGAGCTAAAGAATATCAAAGAGAGCTTGGAATCTAAATTGAAGAAGTCATAGGATCATATTGAAAAATTACACACCAATGTTGAGTTGGTAGAATCTCATTTGTATGCAAGAAGAATCAAAGGAGACACTAGCTGCATTGGATACAATGAAGCACAAAATCAGATTGACAATATGTGAGCAAGAAAGGAGTCACAAAAGAACTCTACTAATGATGAGAAGACTAAAGATCAAACCAAAGACAATGGTGGTCCTCCTAGGAATGAGCGCAAGAGAGTAGAATGCACTTATTTTGCTTGCAACTATTATACACTAAGTTTGCATCTTTGTCTCAAACTCTCATAGTCTTGATAACCTAGTATAACATGGGAATCATCTCTAGGTTGTGGGACCTATGCTAACTAAGATGAGACCTCTAGGTTCTAGGCTAGTTCCTCTTGGATAATCAGCTTAATTTTCTTCTAGACATGAAAAGTAAACTTTTTGAGGGAAAGGGATAGAACGAGTGCTTGTAAAGGGAAATGACTGAAAGCAAACTACCTACTAGGTGATGCACTGAAACTAGGGTTTGGATCTCAGTATGTAGGATGAAATCAATGAGAGACTTAGGTCTAGTAGGTCACAACTTAATGAATAGGCTTGCATTAGTATTTCATAGAAGGGTCTGAACATAAGACACAATTTATGACCTGAAAGCAGACATTCACTTCTGCAACTTGGTGTAGGATTGAGACAAGACTGTTAGGGGGCTGAAGTATACCCACAAAAGAATCTAAATCAGATCAAATATAATAACACACACAGTTATAAAAAGTAAGAGGGATCAGGAACCCTAAGATACCACTAAAAACATCATATACTTCAATTCAATAAGAGATAAACTCAGACAAGGAAACATAGGGACATGAAGAATTGTCACAAAATACCTCTGCAATGTTTGAATTCATCAATGGGAGAAATACAACTGTAGAAGCTAGAGGCCAGAAAAAATGCCACAGATAGCCTTTAAGAAAGGTGAATTTCTTTTACAATTGTCCAACTCTCATCACTAAGGCTCCAAAAAACATTATATACATACTCAACTACACGCATGCAAGAGTCAAAACCTAACTAGGGTTTACAAAAATCTACAATAATAACTAACCCTAACTCAACCAAGTCTGATCATAAATGTAACTCTACAAATATCTCAACTGATTAGATATTTGTTTACATGCCCATCCTTGTACTAAAATCAACTTGCAAACAAGCAACCTGAACTCATCTACTCACCTGCAACTGTCTCGCCATGAATGTTCAAGCTAGTACTTTTCTGAGACAAAAATCAACCCATGATGGCTGGCCAGGCCTCCCATCATCTTTCTCAACTGCAAATGTCTTGCAACATCATAAATTTTCTGAGCTACCTCACCATTGTATCCCATTGAATCAAAAACTGGCAAAAAACCCCCTATAGAGATATTCAAATTTGAACTGCAATGACTAGTCGGTAATTTTAAAACATAACCGTTGATCTCCTTTAACTCCTAGAAAATGAACAAGTCAGATCTATCCTAAAATAGTCATGAAAACCTTTTGAAAATTTCAAATCCATCTCAACACACTATAGCCAATGAAAACTCAGCATGTCAACATATCTGTCACTCTAGACCCACCTTGACCTTTTCTTCCTTTAAGTCATTCAGTGACTGAGTGAACGAAGACCCTTTTTCTCATTCATGGAATCCTTCTCTTAACCCTGGTCTAGTCAAGTGATTTAGTGAACACTACAGTCACTGAATAGCTGAGTCTTTTTACTAACCCTGGTTTCATTAAGTGAACAAGAGGAATCTTTCATTCGCCGATTCCTAGAATACTCCCTTAACCACTCATGAGAATCCGGTCTACATTTGGTGAACTGGTGATCGAAGACAATCACTAGGTCACTGAGAATTTTAGGGCCTCACTAACTTATCCTATGATCTTGCGAATACACACATTTGCGCACTCACCAGATCATTTAGAGTACTGCTATCTTATCACGTGAATGAGTGACCAAAGAGAAGTTATGGGGCTGCCAAATATTTTGTCAAACCTGGGCCCAGACTTGCCATCTGTCAATCTTTTATTCACTCTGACCGCCTCATTAGCAACACCTTGGCACCTCTCTGACATCGGATCCACCTAAGACAAGATTCTAATCTAACGACGGGTGCAAGATCTCATACCCTTCGAATATTCCTTCTGCCTTTATGCCAGTTGTAGATCTTCATTAAGTCGTGACCCTACTAACACATCGGTCCACCTGGAAGTCCTCATTAGCATGCAGAAACCAATAGAAAATGAGCACATCAGCAAGAAAGGGCCCATCGAGAATGCTCTGAGATAAAGCAAGATCAACGGTGGGTGCATGATTGCATGTGTCAAAAAGATTCCTTGTAGACATGCACCAACCGTTGATCCTCTACAGATGTCAGAGCTCTTTTAAAATGCTAGAAACTTGGTCCCACTGACACATCAGTGAATCACTGCCATGTGGACCAATGAGAAGCTGTCGTTGATGTACACATAGCAGTGGACCCACTAGGCATGAAGAGTTACATCACCAAGGAGAATCAATGGCTATCTAAAAATCTCATACCTCTGACACATTTCATGAGAACACACACCAGCCATTGATTTCCAAGCTTCTGACATCCATGGGCCCACTAACAAAAATACAAGTCATCATCTCTCGACCAATAGGAAGCCTCCAAATAGGACAACATGGTAGTGGACCTAGTAAACTTTGAAGCACTGCATAGAAGGGAAGATCGACGGTTGTCATAAGATCGCATGCCTCTAACAGAACCTATGAGATCTTATGACAACTATTGATCTCATCAACTAGGACCCCTGATGCAGAGTGGTCAGCAAGGAAACATGGATCAATACCCAACCCACTTCTTCGTTGCTCAATGACTCAACCAATTCAATTAGGTTCTGATTTTGATAGTTTAATATGTAAACTCTACAAAGAAAGGAATTAGAAGGTTTCAATGTACTCTCAACAACTCTGAGACACAATCAAACTTGATTCAAGATGCCCTCTTAGGGAAAAGTTCCCTGATTTTCTACCAAAAGAGACTTTATTGATCCTAGGCTTTGCCAACCCAATCAAAGGTTTGAAAACTCTTAAGATTCTCTAAAACATGTAGAATCATGCATTGGTTGTGTTCCAAACAAACCAAGACATCAAGATCACAAATAGACCTAGTGACTCTAGTAGGTCTCCAAAACCTGCTCTGCAGCAATAACCCTTCAATTTGACAAAGGATCCTATGAACTTATATGTTTTCTGAGTACCCTTTTTGATGTTCTAACAATCCTCCAACTCCCAGACCTTGACTCCACTCCAGCATATCAATGTCCTTATTGAGTCCGCAGACCTAATGCATGCCTTTAGGTGTGGGTTCCAAAACAAGGCATTGAAAATGGGTGCATGAAACCAAGATCAGAGTTTGAAGATGTCCACCATGCTCTAAAGATCTGGTTTCAACAAGGTTTGAGGTCCTTTACTTGCCGCTATCTTTTGATCTTGCATAATCCATCAACTCCTAGTCAAGAACATTGAGATTCTTGACCTAGGGCTTGCTCTCGAAATTCTCTGGCTTAGCATCCTATTCCAAAGCTTTTAAAATATGAAAATAAACCCCCTTAACTTGCATTTTACAAAGAACAGAGGATATCCTATGGTTTATTTGCGAGTTAAAGCCATTTGAATGCAATAACCCTGAAAATGAGGGTTTGACAGAATAGCAGATAAGAAAAAGGAATAACTTTGATATAAGGTGTCTTGAATCTACCAAATAAACTCTCAAAGAATAAGATATAAATACTCTAACTTCCACACTAGCCTACCCTCCCTTTCACATCCGTACACTGTACAGTGCTTAAAGGAAATGCACAGAAAAGGCTCTGAAACAGTCTTATCTTTATTGATTTTGAAAGCAAAATTCACCAAAATGTATTCCCCCATATCTCTTTGACTAGATGAAGCCTAAATAGGCTCTGAGACTCATTGGCTTAACCATTTGATGGTTATAGCCGTTCAAATACTTCAAAAAAACAAAATGCTTAGCAACTTTTAAAAGTTGCATTACAACTTTGCAAATACTTGTGCCGAGAAAGGCTAAAAGGTTGCTTAGAATAATTTAAAGACCTTATTAATATTCAAACTCCTAAAAACACCTAAGGATGCCTAATAGACACTTACTATGCACCATTTCATCCAAGGACCCAAAAGATGCCCAAGGTTTATAAGAATACCAAGGGGTCTTAGTCCATACATGTGGATGGGTTATAAGGAGATTTTAATCAATCCTTTAACCATTATTTAAAACAAAAGAACTTAAATACTATGCAAATTGAAACATCATAAAAGATCTTAAAACCTTTAATCTACCAAGCCTTCAATGTCCATCACAAGGCTCCAAAGTAACATGATGAAAGTCTTAAGAAATCAGGTGCTTGTTCCAATAGGATTGGATGACTCCTTGGCTTCATGGTAACTTCCTTCAATCACATGGTCTTTGACTTGCATCAGGGATGCCCCTGCATCAAACACCCCACCTTGAAAAAGACTCTTGTCCCAAGAGTTGAATACAATTGTGCTTTGACCATCCATTCTTCGAGATGGCATTCTTCTATTCTTCATCTTCAAGCCTTGATTCTGCACATTAGGAATACCCGCAACACATTCATTAGATGCAAAAACAACTTGGTGTTTGTTACCCTTAAAGGCAACATGACTGGTTACTGTCTTAGGACAGTGAACATGCATTGTTAAAAAGGATTGCTTTTGCTGCTGTTGAGTACTTGTCTGACCCTCTCCTGCACTCTTTAATGCCTTGTGTACTTGCTTATTCATCTCCAACTCTATTGGACACCAGACTGTGCCAATTTGCACCCCTTTCTCTATCACTGTCCCATGTACTGCTGCTGCCTGCTTATAAACAAAATTCTGAACTGTACCTTGAATGTCTTCCTTCTTCACAAACAAACAAGAAGGCTTTAGGGAAAAGTTAACCACTCCATGACCTCTATGCTTAGGATCCTTCAACTCAACATATTCTTTGTTGCCAAAACAAATTATCTTTTCTTCATTTTTACTAGGCAATGGTGTTAGTTTGAATTTTATTCCATCTTTATGCACAAGGTATACATTGGATGCTCCAAAGTGAATGGTGTTCCTTGAGGCTTGCCATGGCCTACCAAGGATAATGTGGCAATAACTCATTGGGATAACATCACAAACAACCTGATCTTTGTATGGTCCAATTGAAAAATCTATCACTGCTTGTTCCCTTACCACAATGCTCTCATCATCAACCCAAGAAGCTTTATAGGGTCTTTCTATGGGGTATTTTTTCAAGCCTAGTTTGTTAACCATTTCATATGATACCAAATTATCAAAAGAACCTAAATCAATTATTAGTTTGCATACCTTTCCATGACTGAGGCAATTAGTTCTGAATAATGATGGTTTGATCTCCTTATGCTGCTATTGTGATGACTGTCCTCTTCTAAACATTAAAAACTCACCTTCCATAATGGGATCAGCAGTACGAACTTTTCTCACATCTTCTTCATGTCCTTCATTATCTTCATGGACCAAATGCACTCTTTTATCTTTCATCTTCTCAGGACATTGATATGATTGATGCCCTGCCTTTCCACAAGTAAAACATGTCCCATTGAACACACTAGGACCTCTACCTCCTGACCTTCCTCCTCTAAAATTTCCTCTCACTTCATTCACAGCCTCTTTACCTTTGTCTTTATCTTGATTTGCTGAAACATCAAGCTGACTTCTGCCACCTCTTCCTCTCATTGCACCTCCTCCTCTCTGATTACTCTGCCTATCAATCTTCCGCTTTAATTTCTCCTCTACTCTGACAGCAAGTTGAAAACACTCACCAATGGTTCTTGGAACATTTAAACCAATCTCATCTTGGATGCTATATTTTAGACCATTGATGTATCTATCAAATTTTTCATCCTCCTCCTCCACTCCTCCCCTTATGCTCAGGGTGTGGAATTGCTTAGTGTATGTCATCACATCCATATCCTTTTGTTTCAAATTGTTTTTTTTCATCTTTATCTGTATGGCTAAATCAGAGGGCAGAAATTGACTCTTAATCATTGTTTTCATTCTATCCCAATCAAAAATTTTGTTCAAACCTCTTTCCTCTCTATCCCTTTGAACACTTGTCCACCATGTTAAGGCTGTACCTCTCAACCTTGCTTTAGCAATTTTCACCTTCTTGTCAGGTTCAACATCCTCAAGATCAAAATGGTTTTCAAGGGCTTCAATCCACCCTAGTACCTCTTCACTATCCATTCTTCCCTGGTAAAGTGGCAAATCAACATGATTCTTTATCCCACTCCCTTGCACTGCTTTTATTATCTTTACAAACCTTCTTTCTTCAAGGTCATCTGCTATCTCATGCTCTTGACTAGAATTTCCCACTTCTTCTTCTTCATGAGTCTCCACATGATTCCTTCTCTCAATCTCTTGTTTTTCCTTTTCCAATGTTTCTATCCTTGCAATAAATTGTATTCTCTCCCTTCTCATTTGTCTTTCTTCCCTCTCTTTGGATGCTTCAAGTTCTCTCTTCTCCCTTCTTTCCCTTTCCAACTCTTGTTTCAACTCTTCCATCTCCCTAGCCATTTGTCCCTTAGGAGGCATTTTGTAAACTAGTTCTGCTCCCTACTCAAGGACCTACTAACTGAGGTTCTGATACCACTTGATGCAAAGTGGTCAGCAAGGAAACATGGATCAATACCCAACCCACTTCTCCATTGCTCAATGACTCAATCAATTCAATTAGGTTCTGATTTTGATAGTTTAATATGTAAACTCTGCAAAGAAAGGAATTAGAAGGTTTCAATGTACTCTCAACAACTCTGAGACACAATCAAACTTGATTCAAGATGCCCTCTTAGGGAAAAGTTCCCTGATTTTCTACCAAAAGAGACTTTATTGATCCTAGGCTTTGCCAACCTAATCAAAGGTTTGAAATCTCTTAAGATTCTCTAAAACATGCAGAATCATGCATTGGTTGTGTTCCAAACAAACCAAGACATCAAGATCACAAATAGACCTAGTGACTCTAGTAGGTCTCCAAAACCTGCTCTGCAGCAATAACCCTCCAATTTGACAAAGGACCCTATGAAATTATATGTTTTCTGAGTACCCTTTTTGATGTTCTAACAATCCTCCAACTCCCAGACCCTGACTCCACTCCAGCATATCAATGTCCTTATTGAGTCCGCAGACCTAATGTATGCCTTTAGGTGTGGGTTCCAAAACAAGGCATTGAAAATGGGTGCATGAAACCAAGATCAGAGTTTGAAGATGTCTACCATACTCTAAAGATCTGGTTTCAACAAGGTTTGAGGTCCTTTACTTGCCGCTATCTTCTGATCTTGCATAATCCATCAACTCCTAGTCAAGAACATTGAGATTCTTGACCTAGGGCTTGCTCTCAAAATTCTCTGGCTTAGCATCCTGTTCCAAAGCTTTTAAAATATGAAAATAAACCCCCTTAACTTGCATTTTACAAAGAACAGAGGATATCCTATGGTTTATTTGTGAGTTAAAGCCATTTGAATGTAATAACCCTGAAAATGAGGGTTTGATAGAACAACAGATAAGAAAAAGGAATAACTTTGATATAAGGTGTCTTGAATCTACCAAATAAACTCTCAAAGCATAAGATATAAATACTCTAACTTCCACACTAGTCTACCCTCCCTTTCACATCCCTACACTGTATAGTGCTTAAAGGAAATGCACAGAAAAGGCTCTGAAACAGTCTTATCTTTATTGATTTTGAAAGAAAAATTCACCAAAATGTATTCCCCCGTATCTCTTTGACTAGATGAAGCCTAAATAGGCTCTGAGACTCATTGGCTTAACCATTTGATGGTTATAGCCATTCAACTACTTCAAAAAAAACAAAATGCTTAGCAACTTTTAAAAGTTGCATTACAACTTTGCAAATACTTGTGCCAAGAAAGGCTAAAAGGTTGCTTAGAATAATTTAAAGACCTTATTAATATTCAAAATCCTAAAAACACCTAAGGATGCCTAATAGACACTTACTATGCACCATTTCATCCAAGGACCCAAAAGATGCCCAAGGTTTATAAGAATACCAAGGGGTCTTAGTCCATACATGTGGATGGGTTATAAGGAGATTTTAATCAATCCTTTAACCATTATTTAAAACAAAAGAACTTAAATACTATGCAAATTGAAACATCATAAAAGATCTTAAAACCTTTAATCTACCAAGCCTTCAATGTCCATCACAAGGCTCCAAAGTAACATGATGAAAGTCTTAAGAAATCAGGTGCTTGTTCCAATAGGATTGGATGACTCCTTGGCTTCATGGTAATTTCCTTCAATCACATGGTCTTTGACTTGCATCAGGGATGCCCCTACATCAACCCCACTCAAAATATCTTAACCATAGAAGCTTTAGCAAATGTGCGACCAAAGGAAGAATTGCTTAGTGGTGGAATAGAATTCCTAACCCTGGTTAAGTTTGCAAAATACGCAAACAAGGGATTCATAGAATTGCTAAGTCTAAAGTCCAACCTAGGGTTTCGATTAGTGAATGCCCAACTGAGAGGTAATCTATGAAGTCGCTGAATACTTTAGGGCACTGCCAATTTATCCCGTGACTAAGAGAAACACTACAGTCGCTAGTTTGCCGAGAGGAAAAGGTAACCGTCGGAAGCCTTAGTTAACAGGTGACCAAAAGGAAATATTATGCACATGGGTATTGGGACCTTTAAGTTGCTGAAAAAGTAACTACAAAATATAATAGAGCTCTAGGGTTTTCAGGGTTAATTTAGCACCAATGGCTACTTTTTCAAATATTTAAATTGCAGACCAGGGAAATAAAAATATTGCAGAGGCCAGGAAACAAGAGATAAATTCATGAAAATTTTAGGGATGCCTGGCAAGGTGAAAATAGAGACTTGGGGATGGATTTGGCCAAATTTGCATGTATATGAAAATTAGGGTAACATTTTGGTGATTTTTGCTGGATGTCAATCTGCTAGACATTGAAAACTAGTGGCCTTAAAGTAATTCATTGGGCATGGGGTCTATTCCTGAGCATAACCTCTTGATAGAGGAACAAAAATGGAACCAGAGGGACAAACTATGCATGAGCACTTCTTGGAAAGTAGGAAACTAACCTAGAAAATAGGGAAAGAAAGAAAAACACATATTTACAAGAATTTACAGAGAGGGATTAACCTCAAAATAGGGCTTCAAGTGGAAACCATTTACTAATATCGGCAAGGTATTTCCTTCAAGATTTGATAGCTGGAAAGCATTGGATCCCTTGCACTCTATTATAACAAATGGTCCACCCCAAAATGAATCAAATTTTGTATGTCTACCAGGCTTGGATCTGAACTCATCCCATTTGAGGACTACATCCCCAACCTTGAAATTTCTAATCTTGGCTCTTTTATCAAAGCTTTTCTTTGTTTGGATCTAATGGGATTCCATATCCTACATTGATTTGTCTCTGATTTCCTCTAACTCCATCAACTGAGCATATCTGATATGCAAAGGATCTCCTTCTTCAAATAGGGCATAGTGAGTAGCCAAGTCCAAAGTTGGCAATTCAGCTAAAATGGACAACTTGGCCTCTTTCCCATTTACTAGCATGTAAGGAGAATTACCAATGATTTTCATTGGGGTAATTCTATCTAACCACAAGGCAAACCTAAGTTTAGTATGCCAATCTCTCTAATTTTCTTGAAGAGTCTTCTTGATTATCTTAATCAGGTTCTTATTTGTTGATTCAGCTAAGCCATTTCCCTGAGGGTAATAATTTGAATTGGTATTCAGATAGATTCCATTCTTGACTACCCACTCTAAAACTTTGAGGCCTGTGAATGCTAATGCATTATCTAAGATGATGGAATTAGGAGTGCCAAACCTATGAACTATATCATCATAAAATCTTAGGACAACACTCTCATTGGCTTCTTTTAATGCAATTGCCTCTATCCATCTATTGAAGTAATCAGCTGCAGTAATTATCCATTTATGACCTACACTAGATGGAGGGTTGATCATACCAATGAAATCTATACCCCACTTCATGAAGGGTTTCTTTGTTCTAATTGGCTGTAGGGGCAAGGTTGCAAGCCTCTCTTTTCCTGCAAACATGGCACACTTGATGCATTTTCTCACATAATCATGGCTATCCTTGAAGATAGATGGCCAATAGTATCCAGCCCTCATGATTTTAAAAGCAATAGTCCTAGGAGAAAAGTGACCTCTAGAAGGTCCATCATGAAACTCAAATAGGATGTCTACTACCTTTTCCGAATCTATGCATCTTAAAAGGACACCACTATGATCCTTCCTGAAAAGAACTTCATCAATCAGCACAAAAAGAACAAATTATAACCTATAATACCTCCTTTTTGCTGAATCCAAACCTGCAAGACATTGTCCTGTCTTCAAATAATTGATCATATTAGGCAACCATCTTGTTGTCTTGTCTTGTTCTTCTATAGAATGCACAACCAAAGATGCATCCATTTGCTCTGATTTCTTTGAACTCTCATCTGATGGCAAATGTTCACAAAGACCTCTTCCTCTAACCAACTTGGTAGTTTGAATATCTATGTCATATTCCATCACCTTGGTGATCCAACTGGCTCTTTTCTCATTTAGGTCCTTGGAAAGCAAAAAATCTTTGATACTTGGATGAGTAACTTTTAAATGTACCTTGTTGTGGGTCAACAAATATCTAAAATTTTTAAGGCTCTTCACCATAGAAATTACATGTTTCTCTACAAAAGAGTATCTCTGTTCATACTCTTCTAAACCTTTGCTAAAGAAAGCAATAGGCTGCTCCAATCCATCTAAATTTTCTTAGGTCAACATTGCAGATATAGCATCATGACCTCCATAAGCATAAAGGATAAAATCGTTACTAAAATTTGGATTTAGGAGAGTAGGGGCTTCTGTTAAGGTCTCTTTGATAGCTTGGAAATTGACTCTCCCTTCTTTGGTCCAACTGAAAGTTGAACTCTTCTTTAACATGGTTGTCAAAGGCTTGAGTAAATCTGCAATGTTAGGCAAGAACCTCCAAATAAAATTAATCTTTCCTATGAAAGATTGGAGACTTTTCTTGTGATGTGGTAGAGGTAGCTCTAGGATAGCTGTAATTCTCTCAGGATTTATTGTGATCCCTTCTTTGGATACTACATATCCCAATAATTTTCCTTCATGAACTACAAACACACATTTCTTGGGATTAAGATATGTCCCAAATTCTCTACACCTTTCAAAAATCTTCCTCAAATGTTTGATGTGGTCTGATGCATGCTTAGAATAGACAGTTATGTCATCCAAGTAGACCAGCACAAACTTGTACATTTGGCTCTTAAAGGCCATATCCATTGCCTTTTGAAATGTAGCACCTGCATTTGACAAACCAAAGGGCATCTTTTGATAAGCCATGGTTCCCCACTTGGTTGTAAATGTAGTCTTGTATTGATCCTCTTCATTTACTAAGATCTAATTGTATCTTGAATAGCCATCCAATAATGAAAATCTCTCAGATCCAGAGACACATTGTAAGATTTGTTCCATGGAGGGTAGTGGATGGTGGTCCTTTAGAGAAGCTTTGTTAAGATCCCTGAAGTCAACACATAACCTCAACTCCCCATTCTTCTTCCTGACTGGAACAAGGTTGGAAACCCAACTAGTATGCTTAATGGTGTAGATGATACCACTTTATATTAGTTTGAGTACTTCTTTATGCATAAGTGGCTCAAGCTTGGGATTAACAAGCCTTTGGTTTTGCCTCACTGGTTTGGCATTGGGTTCTAATTCAATAGTGTGCTGAGCAAGGGAAGGATCAAAACCTGTGAGGTCCTCATATTGCCATGCAAACACATCACTGAATTCTTTGAATAACTGAGTGTAAGCTTTCTTTTCCAATTCAGTGTTTATCTTTCCAAATTGTAGACTCTAACTTGGTTCCAACTCTAATTTAACACAATGTTCTTGTTGGACTATCAGGCCAGCTTTGTTTTTTTTAAGTTCATCATCCTTGTTGAAGACAATTTGTAAGGTAACAAGACCTCTAGGAATCTTATTGGACTTGAGTTGTATCACTTGACTACCATAGTTTTGTGATAGCCTATCTTGATTGTACTCTGAAAAAACATCTTCTTCAAACAAGAATTGCAAAATTTGTTCATCATTGTCAAACACTTGCCAATTAACATCATTATCAGGAATAGATGGTCTGATAATCACTTTGATATGCTATTGATCCCTTTCTTTTGAAATTTTATTTGGAATATTATACTGAGATCCAACAGTAGCTAACCTATCTGCATTTTGATTTAATTTCCTAGGGATAGCAACAATATTGAAAGCATAAAAATCTTCAATTGCATCCCAAACTCTATGCTTGTATGCTTTCAAAGTGTCATTTTTGGTTGCACTTATCCCTCTTACTTGGATGACAACCAACTCACTGTTACCATAAACTTTTAAGGCCTTAAGCCCTCTTTTTTTGGCCCACTCTAGTCCATTGACTAGACTTTCATACTTTGCAGTATTGCTAGCATAGGAGAAACTGAATCTAAAGGTAGTATAATACCTTTTTCCTTTTGGGGACACTAGCATAGCCCCACCAATAGAACCATGTCTACTTCTAGCTCCATCAAAAAATAGTTCCCAAACCTGATTGCTCCAATCCTTTGGATCAGTGTCTTCTTTGAGAAGGCTTGGCTCTATGACTCCACTTTCTTGTATCAAATAACTTCTTGAATCTAAGTCCCAAACAATATTTTCTTGGGCCTCTAAAGCTCTTTCATCTAGTAAAATATTAGGGATACTTTCTATCTTTGTGCTTGCTTCACTAATGGTTTGGAAGTCACTGTCATCAAATATAGGGTAGTTTACATTGATGGTATTGGACACATATGGTTCTATATGGTGTGATACTAATGGTTCTAACTTAATGGTGACCTTGGTCCCATACCTTGTATGAAATAACATGTGATACCAATGGGAAGATAAGTAGCCTCCTATCTTGGCTGTAAACTCCCTTGAAAGACATATAGAAAATAATGCAAGGAGATCTATGACGTATATATCAAGGAGGATGGAAAAATTAAGACTAGCATGAAGGATTAGACTAGTATCCTTAGCCACACCTATAGTATTGACCAAGGATCCATCAAGTTGTGTTACCTTCTTTTGGAAGGGTTCATACTTTAGTCCTAATTGGTCAACCACTTTCTTAGGCATTATAGTGCTAGTAGCTCCACTATCTACCATACAATTATGTACTAAAGATTTTCCAATAATTAGAGATACATAAAAGGGAGGTGGCTTTGAATTCCTACCTTGTGTGGCATTACCTTTGGAGTTGCTGCTTGGGGCCTCCTTTTCTTGATCAGTGTTAACCAACACTAGCTTTGTAGCTTCTTTTGCAGGTTGAGGAGTTGCTACTTCTGACATGGCCATCTTCAAAATTGTAGGTTGTCCTGGAAGAGCCAAAGAGTCCCACATAGACATGGTGACATTCACCTTCTTCATGTTGTCTACAATATTGAAAGATGTCACAATGTGTACTTTCTATTGTGCTTTCACCATGATGGGCTCCACTTCTTTAGAATGTTGACCTTCTTTACTTGTGATGGCAGGAGTCTCCTTAGGTGTGATGGGATTAGCTTGTTGCAGTGGCTCTATAGATGTAGTAGCTTTGGCATTGGAATCTTCTCTCTCCATGTCTTGAGCTCTTCTCTTTGCTCTTGTATAGGTGACAAAAGCAACCTCATCATTGAATCCATTGAAGTCTAGTTGCTCCCATTTGAAAAGAGTAGTCTCATTCTCTTATGATTCTCATTGAGGCATTGAGCCATTGGATGAAGCCTCTAATTGATCTTGGGAGGCACTTTGAACCATTAGATCTTGGTCATCCATCCATTTGAACATGTAGCCTGATTATGAGGCTGATTACAAGGAAAACACCTTTCATTCTCCATAGCCATATTATTTTGACTAGGAACCACATCCCTCACTGGATTTGTAGAATTTAAAGGTGTAGAGTTATATGGTTGGAATGGTCTCTGATTGAAACTTTGTCTTTGTCCTTGATAGCCTCCTTGGTATGGTGGCCTATTTTGTTGATAAGGTTGTCCTCGATTCTGATATTGCTGATTAGGACCTTGGCATTGTGGCTGAAATGGTGGTATGATTCCTTGACCTTGCTTCTTTAGATTTGTGACCTCTTTATTCAAGGTATACATCAAATTGGTCATTTACTACTTACTACTTTCTTGGCTATTCTTTATCTCCTGCAGCTCTTGAGAGAAACTAGTTGTTAGCTCTTGACCACTAGTATTAGCTTGAGGTGCTAGTATAGTAGGAATAGGGGTAAATCGGGGTACTTGGGCAGGTGCAATGGGTTGAAGGCTAGGAAAAATAGGCATAGGAGGCCTTCTTTGTATCATGCCTACTTGAATCAAACAATTTTTGGCCCTAACAGCTATGTCAATGGCTTGGGGTAAAGAAGTACCACCCATAGACTGGATCATGACAACAATTTGGCCATTCAGACTTTGCAAGTAATAGAGGAAA
Source organism: Chamaecyparis obtusa (assembly GCA_027943335.1). NCBI lineage: Eukaryota > Viridiplantae > Streptophyta > Pinopsida > Cupressales > Cupressaceae > Chamaecyparis > Chamaecyparis obtusa. The sequence goes on along the minus strand of BSBK01010013.1, from coordinate 75,175 downwards.
GCATGGTCAACTGATGGTCTCATAGAGATTGGAATTCTATTCCATGTCTTAAGGAATCTACTATTGTAATCTATCATCTACTCTTGAGGGTCTCTCTTAATAGTTGTTAACTACTCAACTAGAGACAAGTTATCTGATTTATCCTCAAAATGTTTACTTAATGCATCCCCTAATTCATTCCATGATGTAATAGAACCAACAGTTAGAGTTCTAAACCATTCTAGAGCCTTACCTTTTAGAGAGGCTGCTAATAATTTTGTGGCCACATCCTCCTGAGTAATGTTGTGTATGCTACAAATGGTGGTCACATCTCTTATGTGTTCAAAAGTAGTTGTTTGCCCTTCACCTATGAAATCTGGTATACTCTTAAGTGCCACCAAGGGCACATCATGATGTTGGGAAAAATTCAATGGGCTACCCTGATTGAAAGTTGCAAAGGCAAACTACCTAGCCATTTAAGGAAATGGAATCTGAAGATTAACAACTATATGGGCTATATTTGCTGCTGGGTTTAAATCCTCTTCTAGATCTCTGGTTAGAGATCTACCTCTTCTTTTTGAATGAAAGGACAAGGGTCTCCTTTTTGAAGTATCAGGAGGTGTTGATTGAACTCTCCTTCCAGGGGATGTTCTTTGAGTTGACCTACCTTTGTGACTTCTCTTTGAGGGCAACTCTGAAAATTTGGCAGGCTTTGAGCTCCTAGTCTCAATCTTTCTCATAAACCTTGAACAAGGCTAGCCTTGATCCTTGAAATTAGTGGAGTCACCAGATATACTTGGTAGAATGACTTCTAAAAGCCTGTATCATGCAACCTGTATATCAGAGATAACATAATCTTCAAACAATGAACTTCTTGTGTAGTCCCATCGGGCATGCCAGAATTGTTATACACTAAGTTTGAGCCTTTGTCTCAAGCTCTCATAGTCTTGATAACCTAGTATAACATGAGGTTCATCTCTAGGTTGTGGGACCTATGCTAACTAAGATGAGACCTCTAGGTTCTAGGTTGGTTCCTCTTGGATAATCACCTTAATTTGCTTCTAGGCATGAAAAGTAAACTTTTTTAGGGAAAGGGATAGAAGGAGTGCTTGGAAAGGGAAATGACTGAAAGCAAACTACCTACTAGGTGATGCACTGAAACTAGGGATTGGATCTTATTATGTAGGATGAAATCAATGAGAGACTTAGGTCTAGTAGGTCACAACTTACTAAATTATCTTGCATTAGTATTTCATAGAAGGGTCTGAACATAAGACACAATTTATGACTTGCAAGCAAACATTCACTTCTGCAACTCAGTGTAGGATTGAGACAAGACTGTTAGGGGGCTAAAGTATACCCACAAAAGCATCTAAATTAGATCAAAAAGAATAACACACATAGTTATAGAAAGTCAAAGGGATTAGGAACCCTAAGATACCACTAAAAACATCATATACTTTAATTCAATAGGAGATAAACTCAGACAAGGAAGCATAGGGACATGAAGAATTGTCACAAAATACCTCTGCAATGTTTGAATTCATCAATGGGAGAAATACAACTGTAGAAGCCAAAGGGAAAAAAAAATGCCATGGATAGCCTTAAAGAAAGGTGAATTTCTTTTACAATTGTCCAACTCTCATCACTAAGGCTCCAAAAAACATTATATACATACTCAACTGCATGCAGGCAGGAGTCAAAACCTAACTAGGGTTTACAAAAATCTACAATAATAACTAACCCTAACTCAACCAAGTTTGATCATAAATGTAACTCTGTAAATATCTCAATCGATCAGATATTTGTTTATGTGCCCATCCCTATACTGAAATCAACCTGCAGACAAGCAACCTGGATTCATCTACTCACCTGCAACTGTCTTGCCATGAATGCTCAAGCTGGTACTTTTCTAAGACAAGAATTGACCCATGATGGCTGGCCAGGCCTCCCATCATCTTTCTTAATTGCAAATGTCCTACAACATCATAAATTTCTTGAGCTACCTCACCACTATATCCCATTGAATCAAAAACTGGCAAAAAACCCCCTACATAGATATTCAAATTTGAACTGCAATGGCTAGCCAATAATTTTAAAACATAACCATCGATCTCCTTTAACTCCCAGCAAATTAATGGCTCAGATCTATCCTGAAAGGGTCGTGAAACCCTTTTGAAAAGTTCAAATCCATCTCAACACACTACAGCCAATGAAAAATTAGCACGTCAGCATATCTGTCAGTCTGGACCCGCCTTGACCTTTTCTTCCTTTAAGTCATTCAGTGACTGAGCGACCGAAGACCCTTTTTCTCATTTGCGGAATCCTTCTCTTAACCCTAGTCTGGTCAAGTGATTTAGTGAACATTGTAGTTGCTGAATAGTTGAGTCTTTTTACTAACCTTGGTTTCATCAAGCGAACAAGAGAAATCTTTCATTCGCCGATTCGCAGAATACTCCCTTAACCACTCATGAGAATCTGGTCTACATTTGGTGAACTAGCAACCAAAGAAAATCACTAGGTCACTGAGAATTTTAAGGCCTCACTAACTTATCCTATGATCTTGTGAATACACACATTTGGGCACTTGCAAGATCATTTAGAGTACTGCTATCTTATCACGTGAATGACCGACCAAAGAGAAGTTATGGGGCCACCAAATATTTTGTCAAACTTAGGCCCAGAATTGCCATTTTTCAATCTTTTACTCACTCTCACTACCTCATTAGCAACACCTTGGCACCTCTCTGACATCAGACCCACCTAAGACAAGATTCTAATCTAATAGTGGGTGCAAGATCTCATACCCTTCGAATATTCCTTGTGCCTTTATGCCAGTTGTAGGTCTTCATTAAGCTGTAACGCCACTAACACATCAGTCCACCTAGAAGTCCTCATCAGCATGCAACAACCAATAGAAAATGAGCACATTAGCAAGAAAGGGCCCACCAAGAATGCTCTGAGATAAAGCAAGATCAACGGCAGGTGCATGATTGCATGTGTGAGAAAGATTCCTTGCAGACATGCACCAGCCATTGATCCTCTGCAGATGTCAGAGACCTTTTAAAATGCTGGAAACCTGGTCCCACTAACACATTGGTGAATCACTACCATGTGGACCAATGAGAAGCTACCATTGATGTACACGTAGCAGTGGACCCACCAGGCATGAAGAGTTACGTCACCAAGGAGAATCAATGGTTGTCTAAAAATCTCATACCTCTGACACATTTCATGAGAACACATGCTAGCTATTGATTTCCAAGCTTCTGACATCCCTGGACCCACTAACAAAAATACAAGTCATCATCTCTCAACCAATAGGAAGCCTCCAAATAGGACAACATGGTAGTGTACTCACTAAACTCTGAAGCACTACATAGAAGGGAAGATCGACGATTGTCGTAAGATCGCATGCCTCTGACAGAACCTATGAGATCTTATGAAAATTATTGATCTCATCAACTGGGACCCCACTCAAAATCTCTTAACCTCAGAAATTTTAGTAAATGTTTGACCAAAGGAAGAATCACTCAGTCACCGAATATAATTCCTAACCTTGGTTAAGTCTACAGAATACACGAACAAGGCATTCACAGAATCGTTGAGTCTAAAGTCCAACCTGGGGTTTCAGTTACTAAATGCCCAACTGAAAGGCAATCTATGAAGTCACTGAATACTTTAGGGCACCACCAATTTATCCTCCGACTAAGAGAAACACTACAGTCGCTAGTTCACTGAGAGGAAAAGGTAACCACCGTAAGACTTAGCGAACAGGTGACCAAAATTAAATATTACACACATGGGTATTGGGACCTTTAAGTTACCAAAAAAGTAACTACAAAATATAATAGAGCTCTAGGGTTTGTAGGGTTAATTTAGCACCAACGGCTACTTTTTCAAATATTTAAACTACAGACCAGGGAAATAAAAAGATTACAGAGGCCAAGAAATAAGAGATAAATTCATGAAAATTTTAGGGATGCCTGACAAGGTGAAAATAGAGACTTGGGGATAGATTTTGGCCAAATTTGTATGTATTTGAAAATTAGGGTAACAGCAACAAGCATGGATACATTGCAAGAAACTATATAGAGGTAAAACCTTTTAATGGCTACTATTATTCATGGAATAGATTTGGTCATAGAGCTATGAATTGCAAGACTAGTAAGAAGAATAGGACTCAGCAAGATCAAAGAAATCAGAATCAGATAAATGTTAGAAGTTCTCAAAATGTTACATGTTAGATATGTAACTATAATGGTCACTTAGTCAGAACATGTAGAATGATGACTTATGTCAATGCGTCGAGGAATAATAGACCTCCAGTCATTGTCACTCTTGTAACAAGGCTAGACATATCTCAAGGTTCTGTAGATCAAGGACACAAGGTCAGGAAAGCCCTAAAAAGGCCGAAGAACTAGTTTTGGATCCTGAAGCAGAAGTCAAGTTTGTGAAATCCTTAGAGGATGCGAGCTTGATTTGGTCAAAAGAAAAGGACAAAGTTGATGAGAATGTATTGGATGCATCCCAAGTGGACACACCTTGTACATCTACATGAATGGCCCTTAGGGTCATAGGGGGAGCTAATTTAGCTCTAGATCCATGCGTGGCTGGTATACTCATCGTCAGAGTATGCACCATTGGACTTAAGCTTTTGGAGTGTATAGGAACCTTCGTGTAAGAGCACACATGTTGATTGTTAGCGGAGATCAAGTTTGAAATTTTGAAGTGACAGCCTGGTTTACGTGACGTGCATTAATGGAAGATTTTTCACTTTAAAGTACACAAAAGTCATTTGATTTCTCATTGCATTCCAATTCAGAGTGATAGAGAGTAGAAGGAGCCTTGGAAGTTGTTGTGAAGTCTTAGAGATTGAATCTATCAGATATTTGTTGCAGTTATTAGTGCATTTGATCGGTTGCAATAACCCTAGCTCATTGCACCAATTCAGAAGTTGTTAGATCATCTCTAAATTTAGTTGGAAAGCAATTAATAAGCAAGTTATGGCCACTCCCATAGTTTTTGATGTTACTAAAGAGAAGAGATACATTTTCAAGAGGCACTTGTTTAAATCAACCCTAGATGATTTAGAGGGAGAATTCTCCTACATGCTAATGGGCGTCATGCATGTAGAAGACATAAGGGCTTACATCTATTGTAAGAAGGAACCTATTGGACTAGATAGGTTAAGGGTGCACATGGACACAATGTTGAAACTAGAAAAAATGTTCATGGATGAATAAACCAAATGGAATGGTCACCCCATTATTGAATATGCCATGACATATGAATTCTATGAGATAGAATGGATAAAGATCTTATTGAGAAGAATCCATGATGAGTTGTTTTGGATTGGAGATGTTCCAGTCAAAATCACAAATGACCTAATTCATGAGATGACAGGTCTTTCTAGGATGGGTGTCATCCTTCCAGTGGGCAAGGATGTCAGAAAGATGGTTGAAAAAGTATGTAAAAGTAGAAGTGATAGGCATAGCATGACCATTGAGCCTATAGACCAAGCAGACATAAAATTGATGTCAATGATACTGGGTTAGAAGTTTCATCACACTAGCAAGGTGAATAGTGTGTCTGCAAGCACTATTCTAGCAACCATCTGACTTGTGGAAGAAGATGGAGAGTTCAACTTGTATGAGATCTTGCATGCATAGTTGATAGATAACATCAAAGCTATCAAACATGAGAAAACAAAGATATTCAGGTTTGGGTCCCTAATCATTTATGTACCTTCATATAGTTGGTAAAGTGTCAGACTTGTATCTAGACAAGTCCATTCCAACCATGCCACAGATATCAAACAAGGCATGCACTAAAATCACCTTAAGAGACTATACAACCTTGGAATTGAAGACCTTCATAGCAAGGATGCAGATGAGGTACAAGATTCCTGAGAATATTGTGGAGAACTATAAAGACACAATATGGTTTATGGTGGAGATAGACACTACATGTATGGAAGTTGTTGAGCCTAGAACTAAGTGGATTCATCCACTTGAGAATGAGGTAGAGGAACAAGTTCTTGAGCCTATGCACAAGTATTTCTATCAGCCCCTAAAGATGATAATGAACCTAGATAGGGAACCTATGAAGAAAAGACTAGAGAAGTTGATGCTAAGCTTAAAAGTACTACAACAAAAAGAAAGGTTGCAAAGGTCACATCTGAAATCTTGAGAATACATGGTGTGTCTCAAGTAGACCTTGATAAACCAAGGGATGAAAATATTTCCCTAGAATTGAAAGGCACAACAACATAGGAAGAACAAGAAGATCCTAAGTTGAAGAAGATAAAAACTGAATCAGATGATAGTCAGAAGGGTAAAGAAGACAATACTCCTTCTACACCCAAAGATACTCCTTTGGAGTATAAGTCTATATTCAAGAGGAAGAGAGAAGCTAGCACCAATCATTCATCCTCATGACCACTAAGAAGCAAGAAAAACATTCAAGCACCTCCTAAGGTAGGATTCAGACCTAGTCTTAAAGTTTTGAATGCAAGAATTGTTGATGAAGGCAGAATTGATTAAGTAGGGGAGCTCTATGAATCTTACAGTGAGATTGACAAATTAGAAATACATAGTATGATTGTCAAAGCATGATTAAGTTCAAGAAGATAATCTTTGAGTTGAAAATAGAAATTCCAGATAAAGTATGGGATATTTTAGAAAATCTAAAGAGACAAGCAAATGAAGAAGATTTACGAATCAGAGAAAAAGTATTAGAAGATACTCTTCCTATATGTTCTAAAGAAGAAGTGGCACTGCTATTGAATTTGGTGAAGCCACACCTAAGGACTAAGATGAGAACTCTTCACATCATTGACAAAGACTATGAGATAATTACGAAGGAAATAGAAAAGGCTTTTGAGAGGGTGTTATTAGAACAATAGATAAAACCACCTACTGCGCCCATCTCTCATGCACTCATTAAGGAAGATAAAGTGGCAGAGCCCACTAATGTACTGATGACAGGTCCTCAGGACTCAGTGCCCATAGCAGAAACTCAAACAGAGGTAGAAAAGTCTGCACCCATGATAGAATCACAAAAAGACAACACTATTATCATAGATAATGTGGAAATAGCCATGGCAGCTACTGATAAGGATTTGGACAAGTTTGAGGAAGCATTTGTTAGCATTGAGGAAGCTGAAATCCTATGCAGTAGTACACCTCCCATTCAGCAAGAAGTACTCATAGAAGATGTTTCTGATGAGAAAGAAGAAGAGAAGAAAGAAGGAGAAAAGGAAAAAGAAAGAAAAGATGAAACTGTTGTTGAAATGGTCACAATAAAATAAGAAGTGGTGATGGAAAGCACTCCCATCACTCCCTCCTCAGCATTGTTGTCAAGTTTGACACCTGACACAAGTAGTTTGGACTCCTGGAAAGAAGAAGACCTGATTAATTTTAGTGTCCTGGCTATGGAGAAGGCAAAGGAGAAGCAAGTCATGAGAAATCCTCTCCTTGTGGAATCAGTGAATATTTTGAATAGTTTGTTTGCTGAAGATAAGAAAGTGCAAAATGTACATTCAATTGATGATGTGAGCATAGTCATCTCATAGTTCAAAGTCAATTTTTCTAGCTTAGAAGAATCTGTGACCATAGTGGCAGAAGAGAAATACTTGAAGAAGAGACTCAATGAACTAATGAGAAACTTTGCACTTGACTCAAGTTCACTTAAGTCTAGTCAGGCATCCTTGAAGGAATTTGCAGATCAAGGAAGGAAAGTCATTGCAAAATCCATGGATCAGGATAAGCTCACTGATGCCCATCTTAAGAAGATCAATGATGTAGAGGAAATGATTGAGAAGGTGAAGAATTTAGTGCTAGACACATCCACTGATGTGAACATGTGTAACAATGTTTATCAAGGTCAGTTGGACATAATTGAGAAGGAAGAGAAAGAAATGGAGAAGATAAGGTCTAGACAGACTCAATTGAGGAATGCTCTTGTGCCCTCACTAGACATTCTCAGTTAGAACATAAAGGAGATTGATGCAACCATGATAAACTATGATCAAGGTCTAAGCACAAAATTGGAGAAGATGGAGAAGCTTCAATATGCATTATGTGCCCATCTACAGATAGTCAATTCACTGATAACCTTTTGGAAGAAGGAGATCCAGAACCTCAAGATTGCATATCTAGATGTTTTCCCTCAGTGAGTAAGTGTACATACAATTTTTTGATGCACCTTTGTCATTAATGTCAAAGGGGGAGTTGTGTATAGAATATAGAGTACATATATGTATAGGAGATATAAGGTTATGTATAGAAGACAAAAGTTTTTGTGTAAAGATACAGTTAGCAACTTGGCCATATTCCTTTGTTGCCATCAATGACAAAGGGGGAGATAGTTGGAAAGTTGTCTATACTGAAGTATATGACTTGATATAGTGTTGTCATTATGGAAACAAAGTCATATAGCAGTTTAGAGACAACAAACTTAGTGTAAAGATTAGAATTTAGTTAAGTGTTGAAGATTGGATAGTATACAGAGTTCCAACAGCTTAGAGCATCAGTGCACGTGTGTATGCATGAATTATAGTATGCGCCTTGGAAGTTAAGGTTGTTAGAATATACTTATGCTTAGTCTAAGAGTGCATAAGTAGATATGCAAAGATGTGATAGTTACAGTCAGTTGAAGTTGCACAGCCAGTGTGTGCCAGCAGGGAACAAAGCATGGAGCCGACAGTTAGCTTTTTGGTTTGCGATTATAATTTAATGTTGTAAAGGCCATGCGCCCATTGTATTTAGGTTACCAATCAGGAGAAGTTTAGTATAGTTAGAATGACTAGTATTAAATAGGTGTACCAGTTTTCATTAAGGGTGGAATAGAAGCTAAACAAGAAGTTTGAAAGTAAGCTCAAGGTGGACAAGGTCATGGTGGAGGATCCAAAAGATGGTCTTATGGAGGCCAAAATGAAGATCAAAAAAAGAATAATGAGTCAAGTAGTAGTCAAAAATAGAGGAGATATAATTTCAATCATTCCTATGATTCAAAAAATAGGGATCATAGAGGAAGAGGAGTTTTTCATGGGACATGTTTCCATTATGGAGAAGAAGGACACCAACCCTATGAATCTCCTGAGCATCAAGGAAGGACATACATGAGGGCTGGAGACCATGCACAAGTTGCACATGCAAATGAAGAAGCTCAGTTAGAACACTCAGATGATGTTGACAAGGGAGAAACCCTAGTTGTCAGGAGGACCCTAATAAATGAAGATAAAGACTTAGATTAGAGGAAGAGCCTATTTGACACTAGGTGAAAGTTCAAGGATAAGTTTTGTGAGGTGATTATTGATGGTGGAAGCACTGACAATCTAGTATCAAAATAAATGGTCACAAAGTTAAAGAAGAAAAGCAAAACATACCCCCATCCATACTGGATTTCCTAGGTGCAGGATGACCTGTAATGCCCCTCCAATTGGACACATTAATTAGGTTTTATTTCATTTTGTTTTGAGAAGATTGATGGAAGATGATATATATTTTTTATGTTTTGACATTTTCTTTGGTTGCTATAGGTATCTGCTAGTTACAGACATGTTCATTACCTTCCTAGTTATATCTGATATTTTTATTATACTTGCATCAGGTTGTGATGAGATAATATGTGGTACCTATTTGATTTGATGATTTCCTACTCATACTACATTTCATGATATAATGCATAACTATGATTTTGTATCTTAATGTTTACTTGGAAGTATAATGTGTTTATGGATAAATATATCTGTTGATTATATTCATTCCTGATATTATGACTATGGTACTAATGCTACTAACATTTTTATCATGTTTATGTTACCATATTGTTTGGCGTGATTGCAGGATTAGGGGAGGCAGTCATAGTTGCTTATGCGGGAGATCTACATGATGTCACATTCCCCCTCCTTGTTTGCTACTATTTGAATATATGTACATGTATGTTTGTTTGTCTGTTTGACTCAGTGATGTAGCTTCATGTACTAGGCACGTTCCCCTAAATTTCTAGGATCGAGCGTGTCTTCTCTTAGTCAAAAATATTTGATTCAAACATGGCCTTCAGACCCACACTGCCACTATTGTTTTGGGTTACATTTTGTTTCTTTTCTTCGTGCTACCATACTGAGTCTAGTCTGAAGTCTTGTAGTCTTTCTTGTGCTTTGACATGCATTTAGAAATTAGAAAATTAGTATAATTAAATATTCTATAATGTTGTTTTTATAAAAAACTTAATATTAAGGCAAATATTTTCTAAGAGAAAATTTCTTTAAAATTATTAGAAGCCTATTTCTTAAAAAAAATATATATAAAAGATTTATTTTAAAATTTGGATAATTTTTCAAAAGAACTAATAACAATAATATATATGTACAGATATAAATTAAAAATAAAATGAGATAAAATAAATAAATAAGGGTAAGAAAATAAAGGGTAATAAGAGAAATTAAATAGAATCTAATATAATATCACATTTTACTACAACAGGGATTAAAATAAAAGAGATATTAAATAATGTCAGTTTCAAGACTGTTATCGGTTATTGAACAACATAAGAAATAAATGTAATGAAGGAAAGTAGTTTTAGGGGGAAAAAGGGCTGGAAGTGAATGGGGGAATTAGTGATTCAAGAAATTTTCAACCTTGCCAGATTTTGCTATGTGATTGTGAGGTAGGCTCTTTCTTTTATTTTCTGAAATCTGAAAGTCAATTTTGGAAATTAATTGTAGGGCTTTGCAATTGATTTTTGTGAGTTTGAAATGGTGTGTATGTTAAACAACTATAATAAATTTTTATGTATATCATCAATCACAAAGATAGTAATTCTTTTGATTTAATTCTTGGCTTTGGAATCAAAATAAAATGCATCATTATTCACGATGGATTTGGAAATCATGTTTTTATTATTATTTACCCTGTAAGATAATTTAATAGCCATATTGAGAGATTATATTGCCAATACTCCACGATGTAAGCCCATAATCATTCCATCAAAAGAGAGACTTTGTTATAATAGAAAATGCTACTAAACTTACGATAAAAGTGTTTCAATTTTAGCACTTATAACGTTTGCAAAAAAAATTATTAAGAGATAACTTTTCCTACTAGTACGGTGTTTAAAAATTTAAAAAAAAAATTTAGGATGAAATTGGATTAAAATAAATTAAAATAGAGCAATAAAATTCTTAGTTTTTCTTCAAATCAACCATAAAACTAGTTCCTTGGCTGGCTCTGCAAACAGATAAGCCAGACTTTAAACTAAAATCTGCTCTTCACAACCGGCAATCTCCAACTTTCAACTACAAGTTTGATTGACTCAAATCTTTTAATTTTTCAAAGTTTTGCCAGTAATGCCAACATATGATCACTTATGTTTATTATTATTATTATTATTATTATTATCTCTGTATTTATGTGACTAATTTTAAGATGTGTTTCCAACCTGACGATTGTAATGTTTAAAACTACAACTAAACATCCAAACAACAGAACAAAACTCTGCCCAAAATTATTATCAAGCTGTAAGAAAATTGTTGGTGTGTTGTTATTTTGTTGTTCATATATTTAAATGTAAATTATAAAAGAAAAAAAATATATTATAAAGTAATTTGTAATTTTATTTTCTTCAAATCTTAATACAATTATCTTTTATATTAATTCATTCTTCTTTATATTAAAAGATAGAAAAACTAGTTCAAAATATTAACTTTATATTTATATGTAGAAGATTGTTTTAAGTTTCTTTTTAAAGAATATGGAATATATTCTTTATTCCAGATTTATGTAACTTTCCCTTTTTACATTGACAGATAAGTTAGGCTTTATTACGTTTAAAAAAAAGAAGTTTTAAAAGATTATTAGTTAGAATCTTAGTTTATATTAATAGAAATTAGGATAATTTTAAAAGGGAAAAATAAGATAAAATTTGTAGATTTAATTTTGGTTATATTCTTTTGAGGAAGTTTAACTTAAAATATTTTAATGGTTAATTTTAATATTTAGATTTTTTAAATTAGTTTTGGAGGTTAGTTTAATAAGAAAGTTTAAGTTTTTATTGATATAATGATTAGATGGTAAAGATTTTAAGAATTAATTTTAATTTATTATTTAGAAGATTTTAGTGTTGATTTGATATAATTAAAGTGTATGAACAATTTACTTTCTTGTTGTATTTGATTCTTAATATGTTTATGACTTTATGGTTTTTTTCACTAAGTGTTGAATTATTTTGATGCTCACTAGAGGCTTTGTTGTTAACCTTATTTGAAACTATGTAAGTTATGTTTTGTGTCTTTGATGGAACTTTGTGAAATGTTGCCACTTGGAATTTGTTAATTATTTTTTTGGGGCACTTGATATTATTGTGAGAACTTTGGTTATATTTTCATTGGATCCACTATGGTACTTTTATGTTGCCTACAAGATGGGTGCTTGTTATGTGAAAGGTTTTGATTTAAGATTGGTGAAATAAATATATATTTTATAATCCTAATGCGTAGGAGGTGGATCCAGTTTGTGTCCAATGAGAGTTTGGTGTGGGAGGGACTACTAGGTGCATAGTTGAAGGGTGGGTTGCATGGGGGGCCGGGGCCCAAAGTGGCTAGTCCTGGATAACCCAATGAAAGAGTTTTATTAACAAGTGATAACATAATTAAAAATTTACTGGGTTTGGTTTTTTTTACATTAATACAAGATAATAATACCTCACCCATGCCTAGAGTATGCATGCACTCTTCATAATAGTGGGTAGAGAAGGCCTAGCCATCTATAGGACATTGATCTGGCATTATGACACTTTGGTATAGTGAGGTAGTTGTTCCCACATGGTGTCCACCTATGCACCAAGTCTGGAGAGGCTATGAGGTGGCACTAGCATGGAACCATGTGATGACACCCTTCAGTTTGTACACTAGGGTCACCTCATGTGGTAGCTTTGCCTCTAGTGTAGGATGTGGTTGTGGATTATGATAAATATTTTGATGGAACTTATTTTGTTGTTTTGTTGTGATGTATCAGTGGTAAATTTAAATGTTATATTTCAAGTCATCTTTTGTTCCTTGTATTTATTATTTTGGCATGTGTGGGCCTAAAGTCCATCTCCTAGGTTAGGGGAGTGGGCCATGAGGTTCATGTGGTTGGGTGGTGTATATATTTCCACCAAGGCTTGTGTTTTAGATCGAGGATTTCTGGATCTTTTCTATAGATATTTGGCTTCTGTATTCCATGGAAATCACCTATAGAGGTTGCATTATTATTGTACTATTAATGTAAAATTCTATGTAAACATTTACATTTGTAAACTATGAATTTTTTTTGAAGAGATGTAGAATGTAGTCTGTTGATGTATCGGAGCATGTAATTGCGTTATGTAATTATCATACATGGATATGACAATTGGATTGATGTAAAGTTGCAATGGTGATTCAAGTTTATCTTTTCTTTATTTGTTTATTATATTAATGTTGTTGTCTATCAAGGTCAGGGAACCTTAGAGGATGAATATCAAATATGTGTACTTTATTTTTATTATTTTATTGAATGATTTTAAAACAAAAAAAATTAGTTAACTCTTTGGTTCCCTAGCGGGGGCGTTACATGACCGTAAGGTCTTTGTCAATGAGTAGTTCTTAGTGAATTTCAAGATTGAAAGTTACCAAGATGAGGTTCTCTACGATATCGTACCCATAAATGCATGTCATTTGTTTCTAAGAAGGCCTTGGCAATTTGATAGGCATGCTATACATGATGGTTGTGCTAATACTTGTTCTTTGGGAAAGGATAGATTTTGACACAAGGTGAATCCATTGAAGGAAATAGGGAAAAAGGTATGTGGTATGCCAAAATATGTTTAGTTGATGGAAGGAAGTTCTTAGAATGTATGAGAGATGAGCATGTGTTTTTATTTAATTCCAAATGTTGGTAAAGAGGAAGTAGAAGATGTACTTGTAGAAGTTACAGACTTGTTGATGGATTTTCAGGATATGGTATCCGATAATGTACCTGATGGATTTCCACCAGTGAGAAAGATTAGTCATCAGATGGACTTGATTCCACCAGGGGCCAATTGGCTAAACAAGGCAACCCATAGGATGATTCTGGCAGAGAGTGAGGAATTGAACAAACAAGTGCAGGAGTTGTTGTAGAAGGGATTGATCTGAGATAGTTTGAGTCCATGTGTTGTACCAGTGGTATTAGTACCAAAGAAAAATGGAGAATGAAGAATGTGTATGGATTTTGAAGATATCAATAAGATCACTATTAAGTACATATTTCCCTTGCCAAGGATGGATAATATTATAGATTGTTTGAGTGGAGATGTATATTTCACAAAGATAGACCTGTAGAGTGGATATCTCCAAATCAGGATCAAGAAAGGAGATGAATGGAAGACAACCGTCAAGACAAAGGAGGGCTTGTATGAGTGGTTAGTCATATATTTTGACCTAACCAATGCACATAGAACATTCACGTGGCTCATAAACAGAGTATTGAAAGCATTTTTGGGTAAGTTTGTCATTGTTTATTTGGATGATATTTTGATTTTTAGTAAGACATTGGAAGAACATGTAATGCATGCTCATAGGATGTTTGAGAGGTTAAGGGAAGATAAGTTGTTGATTATTATGAAGAAGTGCAGTTTTGTGAAGGAGTTAGAGTATTTGGGATTTGTAGTTTCAACGAAAGGTCTAAAAATAGACCCAGAGAAGGTGAATGCTATCCTCAAATGGCCTACTCCAAGGAGTGCTACTGAGGTAAGATATTTTCATGGTTTGGCTAGCTTTTATAGAAATTTTATTCAAAATTTTAGTATTATATGTGGATCCTTGACTGAAACAATGAAAGGGGATAGGAAATAATTTAAGTGGATAATAGGAGAAAATAAGAGTTTCAAATTCTTGAAAAGACAAGTTATAGAACAACCTATTTTATCTCTTCCATATTTTAACAAGGTGTTTCAAGTAGACTATGATGCTAGTGCTAATGCTATTGGAGCTATTTTGAGTCAGGAAGGTAAACCCGTTTCTTATTTCAGTGAGAAGTTGAATGATGCTAATAGAAAATATATTTTTTATGATTGGGAGTTCTATGCTATAGTTTAGGCATTGAGGAAGTGGAGACATTATCTTTTTCCAAAAGTTTTTTATTTATTTACTGATCATCAAGCTTTGTAATATTTGAATAGTTAGGGAAAGTTAAATCAAAGGCATTTGAAATGGGTTGATTTTTTGTAGAGTTATGTGTGATAAAAAGTGTGACACACTTCTATGAACCATTACTCTTGAGAGAAATCCATGAAACAGGACATCTCTAGAAGCAGCTCATAGCTTCCTAGTTGAAGAGAGCTTAATCCTTCACATGATGCTTATCAAATTGGCATGAAGGATTAGTGACTTGAATACTCCAAAATGGAAGATTCAAATCTAAGAATGAAGTTAAGAAATGAAAGAATGAAAGATAATAAAATGAGATTAAGATAACATGTATGCAAACAATTAGTAATCTCAGAATGAGATGTAAGAACAATGCAAGAAAAAACTAGATTAGTAATGCAAGATTTTAAGCTAGAAATGAAGTTAAGCTAAGAAATGAGAAGATAAGATTGCAAGAAAGCTAGAATTTAAGATTGCAAGATAACAAGAAATGCAAGATTGAGGATTAGGACTTCAACAATGATCCAGATGGAACCCTTGAGCTAAGGAAGAGATTCTTTTTAAAGGAATTGTCTCAAGAATGGAGGCCTAATATTAAGAGGTAAAAGAATGAGTGGAAAAGATGAAGAGGCAAAATGAGATGCAAGGTGAGGCAAAGATGAGTGGTGAGGATTAAGAGGAAAAAGGGAAATGTCAGGTAAGATAAGACAAAATAACATTTTTGGAAGCAAAAATCACTTTTAATTTATAATTAATCAAGATTAAGTGGGTGCACACATGGGAATGTGTTCTTTTAATAAAATTGTAGGAACTTAATATTAAAAGTATAGTTGTAGAAATTAAATAAATATGAAAGCTCTAGAAATTAGACCATAGTATAAGCTTGATATAATATTTTTTATTTAATTATGCAAAGGAGATTTTAAGAGTTACCCTCCACAATTATGCTTAGCAAAGGGATGATTTGATCAAAAGGGGGCTCAAGTTCTAGTAGACCAATTTTAGGTGATTACATTTGCCCCTCTTTGACTAATGTGTGAGTGATCTAGAAACACATTGAGTCAAAGAATAATGATGTTAAGACAAGTGATAGAGATCAGACTCCGAACCTAATTGAATGAAGACCAATAAGAAAGATGAGAGTATCCATCTGGATATGAAGTGATGAGAGTATCTGAGAGACAATACTAGATTGATAGATGGGTCCTAGTGAACCTGATATGCCCCAAGAGATCAAAGAGATGCCTGATCGAGTGAAATGATATGAAGCGATGAGAACACTCTTTCAGAAAGGAGATGTGGAGAATCTCAACTTGATATGAAGTGATGAAGCTGAGATGCCCTGAGCGATGATATTTATCTCTGACTAACTTGATCAATTTAAGATTTGGTTTGATTACTGTTGTCATATTTTTGAGACATTTTTGAAAGCCTAATTACTAGATGAGCTACAATAATTTAGTTTGTGTTATTAGGTGATTTGGATTAAATTTGTGTTCATTTCATTGCAATACATGGAAAAGAAAAGAAATGAATAGCATCTACATCTACACATACATCTATTTGTATCATTTTGTTCTAAGCAGAGAAGTAAAAGAGCTAAAAAGAAAGAACATCTATCTAGGCTCACACAGGCCGTGAGCATAGCCTTTACCAGAAGTAAATGAATGAGTGTAAATATACATAAAAGAAGATGTGGTATTGGGGTACCAGACATTGCCTAGTTTTGTAAGTCTGAAGCCCATCCTGTCTAGAAGTTCCTATGATCCAGAACCTACAAAAGAAGAAGGGGATTTGGGTTAGATCCAATGCATCTAAGTAATGGCTGATATCACAATACAGTAATGCATATACACACTCAGCCATGCACCTCTAACAAAGGTTGTGCTCAAAGCTATGTACCAAACTCAAAATCATTAGGGCACCATGGTTTTCACTAACATGTGTAGATACAGGGAAGCTGATCCAATAAAGAGTTCTGTGAATGATCTGGGTCCTTGATGTGGGTAACGATAGAATAATTTCATTATACTTTATCTGTTACCCATCAAGGGCCAAGAGTACACACTGTGTACATATAGGGGAACATTCAAATGATCCAGCATCAAGAACATAAAAGAGAAATAGAGGGTTTCATGGCATCTGGTTCAGAACAGAGCTAATGGCAGAGTACACAAATCTATGAACCAGATAGGGCACTCTATTGCATAGATGTTCAAATGGCACAAATATTGAGGGCACATAATCCATAAATCCAGAAAGGGTACAACAAAAACCATGTAAATCCTTGCTAGGGGGTCTGTTATATATAACATTCACAATGATGGCACAAATCAAATGGTAGAAACTCGGAGGGGACACAAATCAAGACTGATAGTGATAGTTTCATTATGTCAAGGTTGCATAACCAGAGGGGCAAAATTAGCATAATAATGTTTCAAGGCATGGCATTGGTATGTATACTAAAAAGTTACATGAGGCAAGCAAGTGAGAAGATGATGCTTTTAAAACATAGATATGAATGTACTAGCAGCAATGAGGACATGATAATAATCAGCCTTTGTGTTCTCAATTTTCAACAAAGTAGCAAGTTATGTGCACGGGCATATTGAAATAAGCATGCAACAATATTATAGTTCCATAATGAATTGGAGGGGCATACCACACAAGTCAAGCATAAAGGTCATGACAAGGTGTTAATGCATGCCCTCAATGAATACATATGTTATCGGGCTCTAACATACAATGACATTAATATACAACAAAGGGGTTTCAATACCAAATGCAAACAATAACCTTCCAACAAACATCATGCTCTTAGTAATATAGACACAACGATAATATGGATGTTATCAGGCTGTGTCTCAAACAACAAAGTGTTGGTGCCAGATTTCATACAAAATTTTATATGCTATCATACATAATCAAAAGGTGTCTTTAGAACTGAGAACATCGAGATGCAATGTATCAGTATACCAAAACAAATGCAAAGCCTATGAGTATGCCTTGCACTATGCCAAGTAATATGCTATCAGGTGTAATCTTAGGGTATTCAAACATACCAGTGCTTTCTCATGATCAGGTTATGCAAACACACAAGTACTAACTATACCATAGCCTTCTCAAAATAGAGATGCCTTATCAATTTAACAACGTGCCCTAGTCGGGATTGACAAAAAACAACAACAAACATGATGCCCTAATGATTGTTTTCACAGGCCCTTGAATACAAGTGCAGTGGGCGGCAATACATTGCCATGAACAAAGAAAGAAAACACATACACAGTGCCAAATAGAGGTTATGTAATAAACCCATGCCCTAGCCTTGCACCATTAGGCTTTCAAAACAATTCAACAAGCTATTAGTGCTATCACAATGCTACAATAATCAAATCCAGATATCAAATGCCATAAGAGAGAATAGAGGAGGGATAAAGATTTATAATACCCTAGGTTCTCGAGCCTTGAGTTCATTTAAACAGTGATGCATCTCGTGGTGCCATAACAGAGATGTGAGGCCACAGTAATAATACATTCATATTTATAATGCCCTAACCTAGTTCTCAGGCTTATCAAATAGAGAGTATCAAAGCAAGGAGAGCCTTAGAAAATAACCGTGCCATTGCCTTTTGTTATCAGGCCTATTCAAATAGAGATAGTTACCGTGCCCTTGCTGGTAACATAATAATATCATGAAACAATACAGGTGCATACCAGTATTATGCCCTCGAAATACAAAGAAATTGGTATCAAATACAGCATAACAAATGCAAAGAGCTAACTATGTTTGATGCCCTAAGAAATAACAGAGAACATGTAGAGATATGATGCAATACTCAATGCAATGCAATAAGGAATATGAACCAGTGCCAATTCAGAGTACAAGGGTTACGCCTTCGAAAATGTAGTAAAATGAAATTTAATTCATTAAACACCTACCTCGTGATCAAATTGCCAAAATGTGTTTGCTATTTCCAGTCTCAAGAATAGAAGGTTGTTGTTTCAAGTTGCTGAGGAGTTCCAAATATACCAAGTGCCGAGATGCTGTTGCTATTTTGCAGTGATGCCATTTCTTCGAATGACGGGTTTTCAACATTTTAGCATGTTATCTTTTGTTTTCCCTTTTTAGGGTTAAGTATTAATTGCTATAGTATGCTAAGTTATTCACAGGAATAAGCTTTATTTTGTAAATATTAATATAATTATCTTTTTAAGGGTAATTATATTAATTATTGGTGATGCCATTGATGCCATCATTAAAGTCATTTTGACTTAGGGTGACTTAGGGAGATTTTCTTTACATCACTCATTATTCATGTATGTGGGGAAAGGGCTATTGATTGGTTTAATATATTTTTGAAATATGGATATGCTTAAAATGTAAATATTATAGGTTTTCTCCTCTTTTTGAGTTGAGATTACCTTTGATATATTGAGGATCCACTTTGGCTTGATTTTTTAGTAAAAGGGGGGAATTTTTTTTAATGTTATAAGTCAATGCAAGAGCCTCATTGTAGGATATTTGACATATGACATTTTATAAGCCTTGTCAGAATATCATTTATTCTGCATGACTTAGTGGGTCTTGGGTCTTTCTTTGACTAGTCTATTTTAGGGACTCCACTTTCTCTGTTCCCCTATATTCTTGAGAATTGGGCATCCAAATTTTAGAGTGATGGGATCATGGTCCTAATGGATGGATTTTTCTATTCTTGGTGAGGTAGTGGACTTGATGGTAGATTCTCTAGATTTTCTATATATGCCTCTCACCTTTGGTGATTGAAGGCTAGTTCTTCCTTCCCTCATTTTCACGAGGTGAATGTTGTAGCTCTTTGAGAAGCAATCTGATATTTTGACTCCTTTTATTCTAGTTAATAGCAAATTGTCCTTCTTTTCTACAACTTTGTGAGTTGATTTGATGGGCTTAATGTCATGTGTTGTGATTAAAATCTGATCCTTTACTTGATATTATGTTCACTTTGATGTTTGCAAGCACTATTTTTTCCTTAAGGTTTCAAATCTATGTGCATCTATATGTGTTTGAGTTGTGGAATCTATCTTTCCTTCTCATTTACAATCTGCACCTGATTATTTTCTAAGGGGAAAAATCAGATTTGGAAGAGTTGTGGTGTTTATGTTGGATGTTGGATTACATTGTGAGTTTGTTTTTTCAATTTGTGGATCTATCTAGTTTAGTGAATCACATAAGTTAGATTTTAGTCATTTCAATTTTATGCAATCCCTCTCCCTTTCCCTTCAAGTTCAGTTTAGTTCAGGTGATACAAACGGGGAAGCCATCCCTTAATCCAAAGGTCTATTCTCAGTGAAGCAGTCCCACATCCTGAGAGTATTCCCATGTTTCACAGGATTGCTAGGTTCCATACTTACCCATCATGGGTGCAATCCCTAGTGAAAAAAATTACTATCTTCCTCATGAAGCCATTGTGAATGACTCTACCTTTTAGCATAAACCCTTGGATAAAGACATTGATTTATCCCCTCCTCATGAAGAATCTTTGATACAAGAGGGTGATTTATTATTGGATGACATATTGATGCATGATGACAACTCTTTTCCTAAAACATACTCCCCTTATGGAGACATTTTAGCGAAAGAAGATGATATTATATATGCTTTACCTCCATTTGAGATACCTTCTAGTGATGAGGCATTAGTGCAGAATGATATGAAATCCCATAATGCTCTCCCTTTTAGTGATGATCCTATGGAGAATCAAGATCTTACCTCATCTCCTCCTAGGATGTCCTCTTTGCTTCCTTTATATGAATCTATTTGTAGTGTTGAGATGACTAATATGGTTTATCCTAAACCCTTGTTGACTGTCAAAGGTGGTCCTTGCATTACTGTCAAAGGTAAACCTATGGAGTCTTTCAATGATCAAGATTCTATAGCTCACACATATCATACAAGTAATAACCCTCAACCTAATCTAGTGGTTTCTACTTCTTTGCCACCTTCTCAACCTATTCTTCCTCCTCCACCTCATCTTCCTAGCAAGGAGTATGATTTGATAACTCAGTTGCAAAATACTCTTGCCAAGATTTCTTTATGGGAGCTTCTTCAAACTTCACCTACCTACTATGAAGCTTTGAAAAAAGCTCTAGCAACTCTTCCTACTCCACCTCCTAATCAAGAGAACATCAATAACTTCTTACAATCCATGCATGCTACCCTGGGTCCTCCTGACATTGTATTTACTCACAAGGATTTACCATCTAAAGAAGTTCAAAATTAGTATGATGCTCTTATGGTTGCTTTTTCTATCAATAAAAGTATCATTCATAGGACCTTGATTGATAATGGATCTGGGCTTAATGTTTGTAGCATGGACATGCTCAAAGTGATTAATGCCAATCTTTCAGCTATTCAACTTGACAATGTTGCTATTTTTGATAACATTTCTAAGAACACATTAGGAATCATTACTTTACCTATCAAAGTAGGTCTGGCCATTCTGAATACTCCTTTACATGTTATGCATGGACCTCTCAATTATAACCTTCTATTGGGTAGACCTTGGTTGCATGAGATGCATGTCGTCCCTTCCACCCTTCACCATAAAGTCAAGTTTATACATAACAACAAGATGTATACACTTCATGCGGATGATTCGCCTAATCCTTGTCTTAATATTCAAACCCACACTATTCCTATTCCTAATAGTAATCCTCCTTCCTCTAGTGCTCTTCTTGGTGATGATTGGGGAACCTTGGATTTTACTCCTATCTTTATTGGAGAATATAAAATTAATGATCTTGATTTTATGAAGAAACAAAGAGATTTTGAATAGTGAGTGTTTACATCTAAACCCCTTTGTAATAAATTTGCCACTGCTTCCATCCATAATGAACCTATCAAACCTACTAATGATGATATAGTGACTACTAAAGTTCCATTGACTTCTTTTGATATGGCTTCTCGTTATGGTCCTCGTTATCAATCTCTAGTTAAACAAGGATTTAATGGTCAAGGATGTGGTCAACATAAATATGGAATTCAAATGCCCTTACATACTGGGGGGCATGGCCATTCTTACGGATTAGGATTTAATCCTCGACAACAAATCAATGTTAACAACATCTCCAATAACACTTCAAAACATGATGAAACTGTGAAGGAATTTGACCAAGAAGTTCTTTTTCCTAAACTCCTTCGTGGCAAGATGATTACTAGACCTAAACGCGAAAAGAAATGTAGTTCATACTTGAAGACTCTTCCTTTTTGTTTATATCATAGATTTCATGATCACTCTACTAATGAATGTCATGCTTTACATTATAAGATTAGGCAGCTCATTGATAGTAAGGTTATTTATATAGCATGTGGCAATGAGTTGTATTTTAATCCTATTTTCTCTAAATAACATTTATGTTCCTATTATGGAGCTCCACATTATATAAAAAATGTTAGCCTAATCATTGGGGGTTCATTGTCTTGCATAGTGTTGTGAGTGATATAATAGGTCTCCTTCCATCCTTGTTCCTACACTTGGGGGGCAAGGATGTCATCTCCTTCATTTCTATCTTTCTGAGATTCACCTCTTTCCTTGGTTAAGCAATATCTATCTATTATGTGATATCCAATCATACATGAACATTTTGGTTTGCATTAAGGATCTATATCCTTGATCACAACCTCTTTCATTGTTTGACATTGGGTTTCCATGGTGGATAAATTTCTCACCTTGGAAGCTGAATAGTGTGCTATCCTTCACAAGGGTTACTTTTTCACTTCTTGCATGATATCTCTTTGCATTCATCCCTTCCATGGCCTCATAGGAGCTATGACCTTCTTGGCTTGGACTGGGTGTTGTCTAAGGATATTTTCTTGATGTTGAAGAGGGCTTTATCCTTATTCTTTCTTTCCTTAACATGTCAAAATAGTATGTTTTTTCCATATTAAGGAGGAGGGCATATATACAGCCTCCCTCACTCTACATTATGTATTTTTGTTCTAACCTTTTGTTTTGTAGCCTGCTAAATCTCAGAAGGTAATGCACATAGGTTGCTAAATCTTGAGGAGATACACATTTTTCAAATTTTTTGATATGCTAAATCTTCCGAAGGTAACACACATAAGTTGCTAAATCCTGAGGAGACACACATTTCATATTCATCATGATACAAGAAGGTGGATCCTGTTGGTGTTATTTTTCCCCAAAGGCCAGTTTGGCATTAGGATTGATAGGGCTAGTGTCACATTCACTCAACACTCCAAATCTGACAGGAAAAAGGGCCAACTGATAAGGATCAAAGAGAGATCCTTCTACACTTTGACCTCCACATCACTCAGGTTGGTGTACCTCATCTGTACACTCATACAACTTATGTCACACTATAGGCCTGTAGATAACTGACTGTGGAATGATTCTCAAACTCTTCTAGGTATCTTGTACCTCAATGAAACCAAGACCTCATGCTATAGCCCTACTTGCATGGAATGAGTATGAAAACCAGAGACTTACACTAACAACATGAAAGGGAAAGGGGTGGGACTGAATGGAAATGATTTTAAAAGATTGAAAGGACCCCTGAGATACCCTATGTCTTTGATAGACCAGTACCTTATCCAATGGGCCACAGAGTCAAATACAATATTGCAAGGGATAAATATGAAACAATAAAATAATATACCCAATGTGTTGATGCCTTACATCAATCACACACCATGACCAAACTTCAACTCAACACCCACTTGTGCATTCAAGCATGTTATTATCCATTCTAAGAATTTTAACCCTCCCCTTAGAAGAGACCTATGAATAGACAATACATTAACCAGCATCCACTGGAAGACAAGCATGACCTATCTTTGATATTTTAGCTCATACATACATGAATACTAACCCTAAACCAGTTATCTCTGCGAAGACAACTCCACCCACAAGCTCTTAGGCAATGCAAGGTAGAAAAACTAGACATCCTTGATGCATGACTAATGAATCCAAAATTCAAATGGAGATAGTTTGGTAACAGAAAAAATATATTAAATCCTCACACATAAGACAAATCTGTTACAATATGCACTGTATTCCCTGAACCAGCAATGAAAGAAGACCACCCTATATGCAAAGAGAAGGAGAAATCTGCAAGATAGGATCTTTTTGGAACCAGAAGGGAACTCTAAGCTGGAACCCTTACAAAGTTAAAACTTTGATAATTTATACCACTAGCTACCTTGGAAACCCAAAATGGGTTGCAACAAGCAACAGATAGCTAGGGCTAAAGTTTCACCCACCAAAACAATCAAATCAAAATTTAAAATAATTTATCACAAATTGGAGGGAAAAACACTGAGCCCTACAAGCAATTAACACTTGATCTTCAATCATGAAAGAATCTCTGAAAGGCACCAAAGATCAATAAAAAATCTACAAAATTCAAATTGGAAGTGACCCTGCAACCACTTTTGGTACATTTTATTTACTCCCCTACGGTAAGACACTCCTCTTCCACAATCATCTCACACCCTGGAGCACACTGGAGTGGTGGAGAAAATTAGTTTTACCAACTCTAGCCCTTTCTGTCATCAATTTTAGTCCTTTCTTGGTTGTAGGAAACATCTCAGAGATTCAAAAATGAAAGCAAATGGTCACCATGCATTTTGTGGGCTTCAATTTTTAAACCATCCAAACACCTCGGGCTAACTCCACAACGGTGATGCCAAATAGTTGTCGCATGATTGCACAACACGGAGATAGGCTATGCAAACATGTGACACACCACTTCCCATTACCTTCTTCATAACCGCCAACACTACCGCTGCCACAAAAGTGTTTGTCACATGTTTGCAAGATAGAAAATTGGCTCATGCGAACATGCAACAAGCCTCTAATATGCATCCTGCTGGCTGTCATGTCACCACTGAGATACCCTAACCTGGGCCTACGTTCAAACCTATCGTCCTGCTAGCTCGGACCAACCAAAGATTGCCACGACACCACCTACCAACTACAAATAGGCCCAAGCACACATGGCACCCTTCTCGCATGATCGCATGTTAGAAAACTCTGACATGTGATCATGCGACAACCAACCTCAGGCTGACACATAACTAACTTTGACAAACGGGTCCACCGGGCAATCTCCAAATAAAGTAGAAATGACAGCTGTCACCATACCGCGATGTTAAAAAGTGAGCATCTCTGCTCAGCGGTATAACGACAACCACCAAATCTATCCAAGCTTTAACTTCTTCAAAAAATTGCGGACCCACCGATGCCATCTAACATGTCATTCCACCAACCAATCAGAAGATGCCAACTCATTCCACCCTCACAATGGACCCACTGACAAAAAACCAAGTCACTGCCTCGGACCAGCTGGAAGACACCATCATAGATACGTTTCAACTAGTCACATGATCACATGTTAGAAAACTCTGACATGCGATCATGCGACAGCCAACCCCAGGCTGCCACAACACCACCAGCGGGACCACCAAACTACAACCACCATCGGGCCCCACATAAAAAGGTAACCAGTTACATGGTCACATGTCAAAAAACTTTGACATGCGATCATGTGACAACCAATCATTTCAAAGCTCATTGAAGACCCGAGCCCAGCAACTAACTGCCAAGCATTTAGTGACTACACAACAAACCACCCACCAGGTCGTGAGATGCTAGCTGCTAACTGCTAGACATGAAGAGATTACATGACTAACAGTCACCAGGTCATGGAATGAAGAACTTAACTGCCAGGCAGTCAAACACCGCTAAGAGTTGGGACCACACAGACAAGTGGCAAGTGGTCGCATGATTGCATGTCAGAAAAGTTTGACATGCAGCCATGTGACAACCAATCAGGAAAAGCCTTTGAAGACCTGGGCCCACCATCCATCGCACTTGCACAGTTAGGAAATGGGCTAACAAATAGGGTAGAAGTGTGAGGTTGAAAACACAGAGGGTTTCTGATGCCAAAAGACAAGTGCACAAAAGCTAGAAGGCACAAGGTTAAAAACAATGAGGGTTTTCACACAAACTGAAAATACCCTAAATTTTCAAAAACACTATGGGTTTTTGACACTGTGGTAGATTTTGAAATATTTGCCTGCAAACCTTAGAATTTGAATAACTTTTTGGATTTTGTGATTCAGCATGTGCAATCTATGCTAGAGCAAGGTGACACAATGAAGAACACAGGGTAGGACACCTTTACAAAAACATTTGCAGGGAAGAGGCCATTTTAAAAGGATTTTTGCTATGACAAAAAAATGGCCTAATAGTGGCTCTATTTGGGGATGATGGGTAACTTGTGCCCATGCAAGAATTTAGAATTTTTGGGAGAGCAGACCACCCACTGGACAAAAATAAGGAACTCAAAAACTGGCAACCGAACAAGGAAAGGAAACACACAGCAGAAAGGGAAGAATATTTATAGAATTTACAAGTATGTACAACCAGGCTCAAGGCCTCAAAAGAAAACCAGTGACCCTCCTGCATCAAAAATCTGGTTTTCATCCACATATGTGACCCCAAGTCTGAAAATTTCTTTACCATTCAGCTGCAAACATATGTGAATAACCACGGGCTGAAAAATGAAACTATGCTGGTCACTACCCATGTTCTTCCAGTCATGACTACTATATTCATATTCAAATTCTAAGAAGTAGGGAACATCATCTACTTTTTCTTGCTGATTGGAAAGAATAAAAAACTCACCTTGTAATGCATCAAAAAATAGTACATGAGGAACATTATGCATTACAATACAGTTACCTGGGTGAGAAGGACTTGAATCTTCAAATTTACCTTCATGTATTGCCTCAGCCACTAAGCAACCTGGTTCACCAATGATGTCCTCACTAACTGGATCATGATCCAAGTGAAGGTTTATATCAAAACTTTAGTGATAGGGGAGCACTACATCATCATTATTTTCACCAAAAGAAAATCTATCCCAACTATTGAAGACTAAGTCCTCAATACCGTCACATTCAGTATCATATTTAGTAGAAATAGGAAAAGGGCCTGAACAAGAAAATTGTTTATCACTATAATCTTGATGATAGGAAAACACACTGTCATGTCCTTCTACTTCTCTTTCTATAGAGTCACTACCAGAGGGGGGACCTAATATACATGGATCTTCATGGTCACTTTGAACACTGGCCTCATTATCAGTGTCAAAGGATACATCATAGGGGAGCTGCAAATCAAAATCCAAAGTAGGGGCATACCTCTAAAATTCTTTAGCCAAGAGTATTGAAATCTTTTCACTGCTCAATGGACTTTGGGCCTTGATATCATTTTCCTTAGCCTCACCCCTAGTGCTGCAAATATCATCCTTGTGAGGAATAAGGATACACATTTCTGGCCTTAGATCATCTTGAGTGAAGCAATCAATACAGGAATCATCATCTGCATCATAATCATATTCTTGCCTCTCACATAAAACATCATCAAACTGGGACAAGAAAACTTCCCTCTCATGTTGACAAGAAGAAAAATCTACAAACAAAAAAGAAATATTGCCACCCTCAGATTCATCTTCAACATCCTCATATGCACTGAT
Source organism: Chamaecyparis obtusa (assembly GCA_027943335.1). Lineage (NCBI taxonomy): Eukaryota > Viridiplantae > Streptophyta > Pinopsida > Cupressales > Cupressaceae > Chamaecyparis > Chamaecyparis obtusa. Next base: position 47,502 of record BSBK01010013.1, on the reverse strand, counting down.
CTCAGAATCAACTTCATAGTCAACACTCTCTGCATAGTGAGAATCAACATCAAAAACACTGGCCTCCTCATGAATATCATCAGGAGCCACTAGTCCTAGCAATCTTATGTCCTCTGCTAACTATCAGTTCACCATTTTCAACCTCGCTAATTCCTTCTTGAGAGCAGCAACTTTATCAAAATTCTCAACAAACTTAGCTCTCAACACATCCCAAGAAGGGATTGAACATGAGGGCAAGGACAAGAACCACTTCCTTGCACCATTAAAAAATGTGTGTAAAAATAACCTCATGACAATATCTTCATGTTCAACATCCATATCTCCAAAAATACCCATGACAACATCAACATGCTGGCTTGCAGAAACAGACCCACCAACCATGAATATTGGCAAGCACTTCCCATCCTCAGTAGAGAACTCATTTGGGGCACCTTCAATGCCATCAAAACAAAAGGGGCTATATTCCTCCATAAGAAACTGCCCACCAGTTATCCCTTTACAGCAGTGCTACACACTTGTTAGGGAAACATTTTCAACAAAAGAATACCTAAAAGTTTTGTAGCTTGAAACTTGTTGACTGGAAAGCAAGGCAGATCTAGAGCTCACCATGCAGCTCCATCAAATTCTTTTCAGTGTAGAGTCATCACCTCCTTGAAGAGGAAAGTATTTCACTGATTTGTGTATCTCTTGCAACCAACCCAAACTCACCAAGATAACATGCACTGTTTATCAGAAGATGCACTGATCAAACAGAGACAAATCAGAGCCGCCACTCACAACTAGGTGAGAAAATTTTGCAAATGCTTGATTTTATTTCTAACTCTATTCTAGACTCTCCCCAACATAGTCGCCATCTTGTTGGTGACTCGAATGGGCAAATCAATTTGGTCAATAAGATACTGCAAAATTTTGAAACAACCAAAGATTCTAACAGATAAACTTCCTTTTCATTGTTCTCCCCAGTAGAGTCACCATCTTGTTGGTGTTATTTTTCCCCAAAGGTCAGCTTGGCATTAGGATTGATAAGGCTAGTGTCACATTCACTCAACACTCCAAATCTGACAGGAAAAAGGGCCAACTGACAAGGATCAAAGAGAGATCCTTCTACACTTTGACCTCCACATCACTTAGGTGGGTGTACCTCATCTGCACACTCATAAAACTTGTGTCACACTACAGGCCTACAGATAACTGACTGTGGAATGATTCTCAAACTCTTCTAGGTATCCTGTACCTCAATGAAACCATGACCTCATGTAATAGCCCTACTTGCATGGAATGAGTATGAAAACTAGAGACTTGCACTAACAACATGAAAGGGAAAGGGGTGGGACTGAATGGAAATGATTTTAAAGGACTGAAAGGACCCCTGAGATGCCCTAAGTCTTTGATAGACTAGTGCCTTATCCAATGGGCCATAGAGTCAAATACAATATTGCAAGGGACAACTATGAAATAAGAAAATAATATACCCAATGTGTTGATGCTTTACATCAATCACACACCATGACCAAACCTCAACTTAACACCCACCTATGCATTCAAGCATGTTATTATCCATTCAAAGAATTTTAACCCTCCCCTTAGAAGAGACCTATGAATAGACAATACATTAATCAACATCCACTAGAAGACAAGCATGACCTATCCTTGATATTTCAGCTCATACATACATGAATACTAACCCTGAACCAGTTATCTCTGCGAAGACAACTCCACCCACAAGCTCTTAGGCAATGCAAGGTAGAAAATCCAAACATCCTTGATGCATGACTAATGAATCCAGGATTTAAATGGAGATAGTTTGGTAGCAGTAAAAATATATTAAATCTTCACACATAAGACAAATCTATTATAATATGCACTGTATTCCTTGAACCAGCAATGGAAGAACACCCTATATGCACAAAGAAGGAGAAATCTACAAGATAGGATCTTTTTGGAACCAGAAAGGAACTCTAAGCTGGAACCCTTACAAAGTCAAAACTTTGATAATTTATACCACTAGCTACCTTGGAAACCCAAAATGGGTTGCAACAAGCTACGGATAGCTAGGGCTAAACTTTCACCCACCAAAATAATCAAATCAGAAGTCAAAACAATTTATCACAAATTAAAGGGAAAAACACTGAGCCCTACAAGCAATTAACACTTGATCTTCAATCATGAAAGAGTCTCTAAAAGGCACCGAAGATCAGTCAAAAATCTACAAAATTCAAAGTGGAAGTGACCCTGCAATTGCTTTTGGTACATTTCATTTATTCCCCTATGGTAAGACACTCCTCTTTCGCAATCATCTCACACCCTGGAGCACACTGGAGCGGTGGAGAAAATCAATTTTACCAACTCTAGCCCTTTCTATCATCAATTTCAGTCCTTTCTTGGTTGTAGGAAACATCTCAGAGATTCAAAAACAAAAGCAAACGGTCACCATGCATTTCATGAGCTTCAATTTTTAAACTATCCAAAAACCTCGGGCTAACTCCACAACGGCGATGCCAAACAGTTTTCGCATGATCACACAGCATGGAGATGGGCTATGTGAACATGCGACATGCCACTTCCCATTACCTTCTTCATAACCGCAGATGCTGCCACTACCACAAAAGGGTTTGTCACATGTTCGCAAGCCAAAAAACTAGCTCATGCGAACATGCGACAAGTCACTAACATGCATCCTATCGGCTGTCATGTCACCACCAAGATACCCTAACCTGGGCCCACATTCAAACCTATCATCCTGCCAGCTCAGACCAACCGGAGATTGCCATGACACCACCTGCCAACTACAAACAGGCCCGAGAATAGATGGCACCCTTGTCATATGATCGCATGTCAGAAAACTCTGACATGCGATCATGCGATAGCCAACCTCAGGCTGCCACATAACCGCCTCTGACAAATAGGTCCACTGAGCAGTCTCCACATAAAGCAGAAATGATGGCTGTCGCTATACCGCGATGTTAAAAAGTGAGCATCTCTGCTCAGTGATATAATGACAACCACCAAATCTGTCCATGCTTTAACTTCTTCAAAAAACTACAGACCCATCGATGCCATCCAACATGTCATTTCACCAACCAATTAGAAGATGCTAACTCGTTCCACCCTGACAATGGACCCACTGACAAAAAGCCAAGTCACCACCTCAGAGCAGCCGGAAGACACCACATCACCACCATAGACACGTGTCAACTAGTCGCATGATCGCATGTCAAAAAACTCTGACATGTGATCATGCGACAACCAACCCTAGGCTACCACAACACCACCAGTGGGACCAGCAAATTGCAACCACCATCGAGCCCCACATAAAAAGGTAACCAGTCACATCATCGCATGTTAGAAAATTTTGACATGCAATCATGTGACAGCCAATCATTTCAAAGCTCATTGAAGACCCAGGCCCACCAACTAACTGCCAAGCATTTAGCGACTACGTGACAAACCGCCTGCCAGGTCCTGAGATACCAGCCACTAACCACCAGACATGAAGAGATTACATGACTAACAGTCACCAGGTCATGGAATGAAGAACTTAACCACTAGGTAGCTAAACATCGCTAAGAGCTGGGACCATGTGGCAGGTGGCAAGTGGTCGCATGATCGCATGTCAAAAAAGTTTGATATGCGGCCATGCAACAACCAATTAGGAAAATCCTTTGAAGACCCGGGCCCACTATCCATCGCACTTGTGCAGTTAGGAAATGGGCTAACAAACAAGGCATAAGTGTGAGGTAAAAAACACACAGGGTTTCTGACACCAAAAGACAAGTGCACAAAAGCTAGAAGGCACAAGGTCAAAAACAACGAGGGTTTTCACATAGACCGAAAACACCCTAGATTTTCAAAAACACTATGGGTTTTTGACACTGTGGCAGATTTTGAAATATTTTCTTGCAAACCTTAGAATTTGAATAACTTTCTAGATTTTTTGATTTAGCATGTACAATCTGGGCTAGAGCAAGGTGACACAATGAAGAACACAGGGCAGGACACCTTTACAAAATCATTTGTAGGAAAGAGGCCATTTTCAAAAGATTTTTGCTATGACAAAAAAATGGCCTAACAGATCCATGGGTACTTTACAAAAACTATCAAAAGACACACTAAATACATGCACAAAGCTGCCATAAGGTGCACAACATTATGGGGTGACTATCAAGTGTTTTCTTGGTGGGCCATCCTATCATTTTGTAGTTTACAGTGAGATATACACATCTTACTAGGTGAGCTAACCACTCCTCTCTTCCCTTTTCTATCTTCTTCTAGTGATGTCTCTCTTATTGCAATCTTGGAGTTGATGAAGACTCAAGTCTCTGGGGGCTTGAGGATTCCTTTGTCCCTTTGATTTTAGTAAGATTATCTTTTTCTTTATGATCTTGTTTACCAAGAGTTTGCATCGAGTCCATACTCTTGCTAAAGTGGGGGCTTAATGTATCATCTTAAAATGGAAGCACTTCCATGGTAAGAGCATTTAGCCCTTTGAGTAAGTGGTTTGGGGTCATGTTGAATGCCTTGAATCGATATTCGACTTGGATCTAGCTTTTTCCCTTGTTCTACCCCATTTTCCACTTCTTCCTAGCATTTTCTTCCATCCCAAATTGTGAACCTGAGATTCTTGACCATAAGGTCAAGGTTGACCTATTTAGGTCAAGGTCAACCTCGACCCTGACCTTGACCCTAGGGTTTGGGATCTTGAATGTTAGCTTCCAGTTTCAGGATCTCAACAAAATCTTGCACTTTCCCTCTTCGGGGCCACTATTTCTCATATTAAGTGTCGAATTCTCAAATTGATATTTGAGGTGGACCTTTCTTGATATTTGTATAAGAATCCTAATTTATTATTGGAGATTAGCCTTTCTCAAGTTTTGTGCCTAATACTCAAATTAACTTCAGGGTTGGCCTTACCTTAAATTTTGTAACAAGGTTCTTAAATAATTATTTTATTTATTTATTAAGGGTGGTTCCCTCCTAGACTTTTGTGTCAAGACTTTAATTTAATTTCCTTTCCATGTGCACCTCTCTAGAGTTTTGTGCCATGGGCCCTTAATTATTGTTTTCTATGAGGCCCCTCTTTTTCCCTAGATCACTATAAAAGGGAGCCTTCCTCTCTTATTTTCACATCTCATTCTCATCAAGCAATCTCTCAAGCTCTCAAGTGTAGGCAAGCAAAAAGATCAAGCATTTAGGCCTTCAAGCATTCAAGCATCCAATTCATCAAGGAGATCCATTAGTAGCCATTGAAGGATTCAAGCTCTATGGAGCTCTCTTGTTGAAGATTCATCCATTTTTCTATTCAAGCCTCTTCCAAATTCAAGATCCATTCAAGATTGGTGTTGAAGATCTAAAGACAGTTGATTAGAGACATCCTACATGTGATTCTACATTCATCCATTCTTGTGGATTCAAAAATTTGAATCCTCCACAAGGGTTTCAACTCAAGCAAGGTGAATTGTTTCATTTACTTTGTTTATTGTAGCAATTTCAATTCAATTTCAAGGTTAATTCCTAAATTGGGGTTTGACTGAGGCTTACCCCCCAAACAACTAAAAACTCTCTTTTTCTTGTAGGTACAGGTGTGGAACTTCAGATCTGAGAGTAGGTTTGGATACCCTTTTTTCCAAACTTTCAAGATCCGCAAACAAAGTCAAAGTTGACCTTCATTTTTCTAAGGTCATCCTTGACCTTTTAAAAGGTCAAAGTCAACCTGATCAAATCAAGGAAAAATATTTCTAGGTTTTGTAGATCTTGTAGTTTCAGTATAAATTTGTAAGAATCAACAGTTTTTGAGATCGTTTGAGAGGGTTTTCAGCCTATTCTTTTTTGGAGGTAAGTACTTTTATTTCTTAATTTCAATATTAGTCATCTATATTTACTTTCCATATCAATACAATTTTATGTAAGTGTAAAATATTGGCTTTGGGGTCTCTTTTATGTGCAAATCATTGTTCTAGGACCCCATACACTATTTTATCTATTATATTTTGGTTAACCCGACGTACTTACCCCCTCTCTTTTGTGTATTTAGATGCCCTACTTTGTTTGTTGTATCTTGTGTGTTCACCTTTATCCATTACATTTTGGTGAACCCATTTACAACAACTCTTTCTTTTGTGGAATTAGATTCCCTATTGTGTTTGATGCTTATAAGTTTCATTTGAATGCATTGTGATATATCTAGATCTATTCTTTATTTGTTATCATGATGCATAAGTTGTTTCAAGTGTTTTTCAAATGCCTTATGGATAGGGATGATAATCCTCCTATTTGGGATGAACCTTTAGATTTGGATATTGATTACTCTCTTCCTCATGAAGCCAATGTGAATGACTCTACCTTTTGGGATGAACCCTTGGATAAAGACATTGATTTATCCCCTCCTCATGAAGAATATTTGATACAAGAGGGTGATTTATTAATGGATGACATATTCATACACGATGATAACTCTTTTCCTAAAACACACTCCCCTTATGCAGACATTTTAGCAAAAGAAGATGATATTATTATTACCCAAATTTTCCTATGCATACAAATTTGGCAAAAAACCATCCCCGGGGCTCTATTTTTATCTTGTCAAACACCCCAAAAAATTTCATGAGTCTACCTCTTTTCCTCTGGTCTCTGTAATATCTTTTAGGCCTCTGGCTAGAAGAAAAAATCCTTAGAAAAATTCATAAAACTAGCCGTTACCCTGCAAACCCTTTGGCCACATTATATTTTTATGTTACCTTATTCTTGGTCACTCATGTGCACAAAATAATCCTTCAATCACCAAGTCTCTGATTCCTAGCGGTTAACCCCTTAACATTTAGTGATCTTGCGGATGGTTACCATTTCATTTGGTGGTCTCAGATCGGCGGCTAGGTCAAGATTCTAGATCTGATGATTGTCGCATGATCTCATGGCCCTAGAAGATTCCATGAGATCTCATGATGATTGTCGATCTTCCTACCTGCAGAGTTTACCTTGTCATTGGGACCATTGCCACCTCATCCGATTTGGCAGCTCCTGATTCATCAGCGGTGTCTAATTTGGTAGCTTGTCAGTGGGGCTGTCTTCTTTGGCAGGTTAAGTTCCAACTTAATCATGTGGTCCTCATTATACTAGAGGCTCAAGATGCATGTGTTTTATCATGGCAGTATAGTGATAGCCATTGATCCTTCTCCATCTTCTAACAGTGGGTCCTGTGTCAGAGACAGATGCTACGTGTATCTCGGTTGTTAATTTCTCTTTGGCTAGTTGGTGTGCAATGTGGAGATGTGTTAGTGGGACTGGCCCCTTTCGGTAGTGTGAGGCTCTGACATCTGTAGAGGATCAACAGTTGGCATATGTTCACAAGGGTTTGTGTCAAGGCTCATGATCATGAGATAGTCGCAGATCTTACTTTATCTCCAGGCTTGTTAGGTGCGTCCGATGTCAAAAGGTATGCAACATGTATTCAAAATGGTGCAGTTTGATTTGTTGTTTGGTATGCTACATGGCAGTTGTTAGTGGGCCCGTGGGGTCAGGGGTTTCTAAAGAGGTTAAAGCATGAAAAGATCTCGTAGCTATCATTACACTGCATATCCAAAATGCTTGATCATTATGATGGTGGTATAGCGACAGCTGTTTGATGGTGTTCTTAGGGACATGGGTCCAAAGTCTACTAGGTGTGATGATGTGCTCAATTTTTATTGGCTGCTGACTCCCAAGTGCTGTTTGACTTGTCAAAAGGGGTTTTAAACTATTTTAAAAGGTGTATCTAAGTCATTCATCTACCGGGAAGATTTTGCATCAATGGCTACATTTTAAAAATGACCAGGCTAGCTGTTGATATTCAAATTTAAATATTTATCTCTATGAAGGTTTTGCTAGGGTTTGCATTTTGCATCCTTTCATGACAAATGGGTAGCTAGAATTGAATTTCTTAGGACAAGGATGGTTGAGAAGATGATAATGGACAATCTGATCATCGGTGCCATGGATTTCATAGAGTACCACATCATGTTGAAGCTTTAATGATCTTGGTGCCACCTTTTGCAGGGTTAATCATTTTAAACCCAGGTATCAGACCATGATTAGATTGGATGCATTCATGGCTTAGAGGAGTTGCAAGTGGGTAGATGGATCAAGGTTGATATGTCTACAAGTGGGCTCAGTACCAGGATCAACATGCAAGGAAAAAATTTCATTTGATCACCAGCTGTTCTCAAAGATTTGATGATGGTAATTAGTGTACCATTAGGGTTCAATATTTTTATTGTAGATTTATGTAACCCTAGTTAGGTTTTATTCCTGCCTATGTGCATGAGGTGTATATATTGTATTTTTGAAGCCTTAGGGAAAAAGAGGTGAAGAGGTCAGAGAGTTCACACTTTGTAAGAAGAAGGTCTCTTTCTTAGAAGGCTATCTGTGGTATTTCTTGCCCTCTAGTCTTCTACATTCTGTAACCTCCCACTAGTAATTCAGAGATTGAAAGTATTTTGTGACATTTCTCATATCCCTATGCCTTTTTTGTGTGAGTTATCTCTTATTGAATAAAAGTATTTATATGTTTCTCAATGATATCTTAGGGTTCTTGATCCTTCTTTCTTTCTACAATTCACGTGTATCATTGTGAATGATTTGATGTGAATGCTTTTTTGGGTATACTACAACCCCTTAAATGATCTTGTCTCATTCCTATACCTAGTGATAGAGGTGAATGTTTGTTTGCAGGTCATAGATTATTGTCTACCCCAAGGAGTGTCATTATTTGTGAAAGGATCATTTTCTTTCCCTCAATACCCTCTTTGTTTGTAGACCCCTCCTATGAAATACTTATGCAAACCTATTTAGTGAGTTGTGATCTCCTAGACCTGAGTTGTTCATTTGATTTCATCCTACATACTAAGATCCAAACCCTAGTTTCAATGCATCACCTAGTAGGTAGTTTGCTTTTAGTCATTTCCCTTTCAAGCACTCCTTCTATCACTTTCCCTCCAAAGTTTACTTTTATGTCTAGAAGCAAATTAACGTGATTATCCAAGAGGAACCAGCCTAGAACTTGGAGGTCTCATCTTAGTTAGCACAGGTCCCACAACTAAGCGATGATTCCCAAGTTATACTAAGTTATCAAGACCAAGAGAGCTTGAGAAAAAGGCAAAAACATAGTGTATAACAATTATAGATGCTTTACTCCATTTGAGATTCCTTCTAGTGATGAGGCATTAGTGGAGAATGATATGAATTCCCTTAATTCTCTCCCTTTTAGTGACGATCCTATGGAGAATCAAGATCTTACCTCATCTCCTCCTAGGATGTCCTTTTTCCTTCCTTTATATGAATCTATTTGTAGTGTTGAGATGACTAATATGGTTTATCCTAAACCCTTGTTGACTATCAAAGGTGGTCCTCACATTACTGTCAAAGGTAAACCTATTGAGTCTTTCAATGATCAAGATTCTATAGCTCACACATACCATACAAGGAATAACCCTCAACCTAATCTAGTGGTTTCTACTTCTTTGCCACCTTCTCAACCTATTCTTCCTCCTCCACCCCATCTTCCTAGCAAGGAGTATGATTTGATAACTCAATTGCAAAATACTCCTGCCAAGATTTCTTTATGGGAGCTTCTTCAAACTTCACCTACCTACTATGAAGCTTTGCAAAAAGCTCTAGCAACTCTTCCTACTCCACCTCCTAATCAAGAGAACATCAATAACTTCTTACAATGCATGCATGCTACCCTGGGTCCTCCTGACATTGTATTTACTCACAAGGATTTACCATCTAAAGAAGTTCAAAATCAGTATGATGCTCTTATGGTTGCTCTTTCTATCAATAAAAGTATCATTCGTAGGACCTTGATTGATAATGGATCTGGGCTTAATGTTTGTAGCATGGACATGCTCAAAGTGATTAATGTCGATCTTTCAACTATTCAACCTGACAATGTTGCTATTCGTGGATTTGATAACATTTCTAAGAACACTTTAGGAATCATTACCTTACCTATCAAAGTAGCTCTGGCCATCCTAAATACTCCTTTACAAGTTATGCCTAGACCTCTCAATTATAACCTTCTATTGGGTAGACCTTGGTTGCATGAGATGCATGCCATCCCTTCCACCCTTCACCATAAAGTCAAGTTTATACATAACAACAAGATGTATACACTTCATGCAGATGATGCACCTAATCCTTGTCTTAATATTCAAACCCACACTACTCCTATTCCTATTAGTAATCCTCCTTCCTCTAGTGCTCTTCCTGGCGATGATTGGGGAACCTTGGATTTTACTCCTACCTTTATTGGAGAATATAAGATTAATGATCTTGATTTTATGAAGAAACAAAGAGAGTTTGAACAAAAAGTGTTTACATCTAAACCCCTTTGTAATAACTTTGTCACTGCTTCCACCCACAATGAATCTATCAAATCTACTAATGATGATATAGTGACTACTAAAGTTCCATTGACTTCTTCTGATATGGCTTCTTGTTATGGTCCTGGTTATCAGTTTCTAGTTAAACAAGGATTTAATGGTCAAGGATGTGGTCAACATAAATAGGGAATTCAAATGCCCTTACATGCTGGGGGGCATGGGCATTCTTATGGATTAGGATTTAATCCTCAAGAACAAATCAATGTTAACAACATCTCCAATAACACTTCAAAACATGATGAAACTGTGAAGGAATTTGACCAAGAAGTTCTTTTTCCTAAACTCCTTCGTGGCAAGATGATTACTAGACCTAAACGCAAAAAGAAACGTAGTTCATACTTGAAGACTCTTCCTTTTTGTTTATATCATAGATTTCATGATCACTCTACTAATGAATGTCATGCTTTACATTATAAGATTAGGCAGCTGATTGATAGTAAGGTTATTTATATAGCATGTGGCAATGAGTTGTATTTCAATCCTATTTTCTCTAAATAACATTTATGTTCCTATTATGGAGCTCCACATTTTATAAACAATGTTAGCCTAATCCTTGGGGGTTCATTGTCTTGCATAGTGTTGTGAGTGATATAATAGGTCTCCTTCCATCCTTGTTCCTACACTTGGGGGGCAAGGATGTCATCTCCTTCATTTCTGTCTTTCTGAGATTCACCTCTTTCCTTGGTTAAGCAGTATCTATCTATTATGTGATATCCAATCATTCATGAACATTTTGGTTTGCATTAAGGATCTATATCCTTGATCAAAACCTCTTTCATTATTTGACATTGGGTTTCCATGGTGGATAAATCTCTCACCTTGGAAGATGAATAGTGTGCTATCCCTCACAAGGGTTACTTTTTCACTTCTTACATGATATCTCTTTGCATTTATCCCTTCCATGGCCTCATAGGAGCTGTGACCTTCTTGGCTTGGACTGGGTGTTTTCTAAGGATATTGTCTTGATGTTGAAGAGGGCTTTATCCTTATTCTTTCTTTCCTTAACATGTCAAAATAGTATGTTTTTTCCATATTAAGGAGGGGGGCATATATACGGCCTCCCTCACTCTATACTATGTATTTTTGTTCTAACCTTTTTTTTTGTAGCATGCTAAATCTTGGAAGGTAATGCACATAAGTTGCTAAATCTTGAGGAGACACGCATTTTTCAAATTTTTGAATATGCTAAATCTTTCGAAGGTAATGCACATAAGTTGCTAAATCCTGAGGAGACACACATTTCATATTCATGGTGATACAAGAAGGTGGATCCATGGGTACTTTACAAAAGCTATCAGAAGACACACTACATACATGCACAAAGCTGCCAGAAGGCACACAACATTATGGGGTGACAATCAAGTGTTTTCTTGGTGGGGCATCCTATCCTTTTGTGGTTCACAGTGAGATATACACATCTTACTGGGTGAGCTAACCACTCCTCTCTTCCCTTTTCTATCTTCTTCTAGTGATGTCTCTCTTATTGCAATCTTGGAGTTGATGAAGACTCGAGTCTCTGTGGGCTTGAGGATTCCTTTGTCCCTTTGATTTCAATAAGATTATCTTTTTCTTTATGATCTCCTTTACCAAGAGTTTGCATCAAGTCCATACTCTTGCTAATGTGGGGGCTTAATGTATTGTCTTAAAATGGAAGCACTTCCACGGTAAGAGCATTTAGCCCTCCGAGTAAGTGGTTTGGGGTCATGTCGAACACCTTGAATGGATATTCAACTTGGATTTGGCTTTTCCCCCTATTCTACCCCATTTTCCACTTCTTCCTAGCATTTTCTTACATCTTGAACTGTGAACCTAAGATTCTTGACCATAAGGTCAAGGTCAACCTTTTTAGGTGAAGGTCAACCTTGACCTTGACCCTAGGGTTTGGGATCCTCAATTTTAGCTTCTAGTTTCAAGATGTCATCAAAATCTTGCACTTTCCCTCTTCGGGGCCACTATTTCTCGGATTAAGCGTCGAATTCTCAAATTAATATTTGAGGTGGACCTTTCTTGATATTTGTATAAGAATCCTAATTTATTAAGGGTGGTCCCCTCCTAGATTTTTGTGTCAAGACTTTAATTTAATTTCCTTTCCATGTGCACCTCTCTAGAGTTTTGTGCCATGGGCCCTTAATTATTGTTTTCTACGAGGCCCCTCTTCTACCCTAGATCACTATAAAAAGGAGCCTTCCTCTCTCATTTTCACATCTCATTCTCATCAAGAAATCTCTCAAGCTCTCAAGTGCAAGCAAGCAAGAAGATCAAGCATTCAAGCCTTCAAGCATTCAAGTATCCAATTCATCAAGGAGATGCATTAGTAGCCATTGAAGGATTCAAGCTCTATGGAGCTCTCTTGTTGAAGATTCATCCATTTTTCTATTCAAGCCTCTTCCAAATTCAAGATCCATCCAAGATTGGTGTTGAAGATCTAAAGACAATTGATTGGAGAAATCCTACATGTGATTCTACATTCATCCATTCTTGTGGATTCAAGGATTCGAATCCTCCGCAAGGGTTTCAACTCAAGCAAGGTGAATTGTTCCATTTACTTTTTTTATTCTAGCAATTTCAATTCAATTTCAAGGTTAATTCCAAAATTGGGGTTTGACTGAGGCAAACCCCCCAAACAACCAAAAACCCTCTTTTTCTTCCAGGTACAGGTGTGGAACTTCAGATCTGAGAGTAGATTTGGATACCCTTTTCACCAAACTTCTGAGATCCATGAACAAAGTCAAAGTTGACCTTCATTTTCCTAAGGTTGTCCTTGACCTTTTAAAAGCTCAAAGTCGACCTGATCAAATCTGAGAAAAATATTTCTGGGTTTTGTAGATCTCACAGTTTCACTTCTAGCTTAATAGAATCAATAGTTCTTGAGATCGTTTGATAGGGTTTTTAGCCGATTCTTTTTCAGAGGTAAGTACCTTTATTTCTTAATTTCAATATTAGTCATCTATATTTACTTTCTATATCAATACAATTTCATGTAAGTGTAAAATATTGGCTTTGGGGTCTCTTTTATGGGCAAATCATTGTTCTAGGACCCCATAATGTTGTATGTATATATATATATATATATATATATATATATATATATATATATATATATATATATATATATATATATATATATATATATATATATATATATACATATATACACAACTGGCGCAACAGTAAACTCAAGGTGATATGAAATTCATTTAAAAGCAACTAAAATGGATAAATAAACTCTACCAGATCATATAAATATTAGACCAATCAATACAAACTTCCAAAAGTGAATGGAATTGCATAAATTAGAGAGTTTTGTTGCTTACTGTTCCCAACCCGTACACAAAGGTTGTCTCTTCTTACCCTCAATAGAGACTACATATATACATTCTCAAATAACCATCTCAACCAACCTCATTGTTGAGTTAAATGTTTAGTTCTTAAAACAATAACAAACTAAAGTTCCCTCTAAATTTCTAAGATAACCATTACTATTTAAAATTTTGAATTTTAAAACCATAAATGGCTTTATTTGGATATTTAATCCTTTCTTATTATTGACTACTACCTAGACCCATCACATACCTATCTTAGACTCCTAAAAACATTATTGAAAGCATTATTAAAACTTGGACAACATTAGTCCATTACAACCAAATTCTTAGTCCTTTGAGGACATTAAAAATAGACCAAAATATTGAACTACTTTAAGGTCATGATCAGTGCTAGGATCCTCTAGTTGATCCTTGAACTCTGGTTATACAATCCACTCCTCTGATTTTCTTGGAGAGTTTTGAAGGTCTCCATGATCTTTATCTTTGGCTTGGTTGTGTGAGGTGCTTCTACACCATACTCCCCCTCATACAAAGAACTCTTGTCCCAAGAGTTTTCCTTCTTGTGTCCACTATGTTTTCTCATAAAAGTATGATGTTTAGGAATGCTATACTCCTTTAGAATGACCTGCCTCTATCCCAAACTTCCTATAGTAATACACAAAAAATTAGATAAAAACTTAGTTGTATTTGGCTATCCTGCTTCATGATAGTGTTGTTGTTGTACATCAAACCCCTATACTGACCTCATTGGGTTGTTCTTTGTTACCATAACAACTACTCCTACATGTCCTCTAATAGGACACTTGACTATCCCCACCATTACAAACATGGGTGCCAACAATCCATCTTTCTTAAGACTGTCCTACCCTGCCTCAACATTCATCCTGTCAGTTTGCTCCCAACTGATATCCACTGGTTGATTCTATCCCTGCACTAAGATATCCTTGCCAAAATGCATAACTACATGTTGCATCTCACCTTGAAGAAGTGGCTTCAATTTTTAAGTGATCCCTTCTTTGTGCACTAAATAAGTATTGGTGAAACCATTATGCACAGTCCTCTTAGACCATTGCTAAGGTCTACCCAAGATGACATGACTACAACTCATATCCAACACATCACATAAAATACTATCAAAATATTACCCAATTGAAAAATTTAGGAAAACTTGTTCATTCACAAGTAGATTGTTGTCCTTACTCACCCAAGTTGCATAGTATGGATTGGGGTGTGGAAAGGTTTGTAAATGTAACTTATTGATAACCTCCTTTGAAACCAAATTATGTGAAGCCCCTGAATCAATAAGAAAAATACAAATCTTACCTTGGATCAGACATTGGGTCTTGAAAATGCTTGCTCCTTGTGCTGGCTATCCCCTTCCTACCAATAAATATTCACCTTCTTCTGGTAGTACCACGACAGGCTCTTGTTTGTCCTCTTTGTTTGTTTCTTCTTCCACCAAAGTCACTCTTCTATATTTGCCTTCATTCCACTTGGGACACCTGAAGGATTGGTGGCCTACTTCATTTCAATTAAAGCATCTTCCTATGAACACTCCACTTCCTCTACCTCCACTTCTTCTACCTCTATAACCCCCTCTTGATTCTAAAAATGTTTTGTCCTTATCCTTGTCATTGTTGCCCTAAAAATCAGAGTTTGTTCTTCCACCTCTTCCCCTCATAGAAGATCCTCCTCTTGTGTTACTTTTCTTCTCTTGTCTCCTTCTTATCTTCTCTTCAGCCTTCAAGGCTAATTGATAGCATTCATCAACCGGTCTTGGGGTAGAAAGACTAAGTTCATCCTGGATATTGAACCTCAGCCCCCCCATATACCTTGCAATCTTTTCTTCCATCTCTTCCTCATGACCCACTCTAATATCCAACTAGTGGAATTCCTCTATGTACTTCTATACATCCATCTCCTTTTTCCTGAAATCCGTCATCTTCTTGTATAATTGTATGCTATAAACTTTTGGCAAAAAAATTTCCTTCATCTTGTCCATCATAGTATACCAAGATGTGATCTTGGGTTTCTCATTCTTCCATCTATCTACCTGGATACAATCCCACCAAAACAAAGCATGTACCTTCAACCTGGACTTGACTATCTTCACTTTGTCCTTCTCTTCTATCCCTTCACACTCAAAGCAATTTTCAATTGCACTAAACCAATCTATCAACTCTTCATCATCCATCTTCCCTCCATACATAAGTAAGTTTGTCCTTACCCTTACATCTCCACTCTTTATGGCCTTCACCAATTTAGCCATCCTCACATCTTCAGGGTCTACCAGTTCCTCTACTTGGGTTTCTCCTCCCTCTTCTTCTACTACTACTTCTTCATCCTACCTTATGCTCTTATCCCTATTCTCCAATGCTTCTATCCTCTCCACCATAGTTATCATCAATCTATCCTTCCCCTAGCTCTCCTTGTCTCTTTGATCTAGGGCTGCCTTAAGCTTTCTATTATCAGCCAATTGCTCCTTCACAATCCTTTCTAACTCCATGTTGGTCATCTGATAGGTAAATCTCCTTCTTCTCCATTAGCCATGGTTACTTGATCAACTTGGTGCAAGAATCAACTCAAGGCTACTCCTCCCAGGATAGTTCCACTGTAAGGGCTTGTCTAAGGATTCCAAAACCAAATTCACAAGCCAAATACACTTCCACAAAGACCTTTCTGTAGGCTCTGATACTAGTTGATGCAGAGGGAAGGGTGGTGGTATTGAAAGCACAAGAAGAGTTTGAAATTTTAGAGGTTTAGGCACTAGGACTTACCATTCAACTTGAGTGCACCTAGAGACTTGTTTCATCAAACTTATTCCAAGACTCCTAAGTGATTTTTTTGATCTTATAGGATTTTGTTAACTTAGATTCAAAGGCTTTTAAGATTCTTAGTCAAACCCATGTTCCCAATACTCCAATTCTTCCTAATTAGTCCCAGAGACCTAATTGGCAACCTAGTAGCCCTGCAGAAAACTTAGAATGGAAATAATTTTGTCTTTCCTCAAGACACTTGACAAGATGATGAAATTTATAGACACCCTTTACAAAGTTCTATAGCATATCAAAAGTTTTTATGGGGTTACTTTGAACAAATACCATTATACATGACTAGTGCCCTGTTTTAATGCATAAAAATGCCTAATTTAACAAAGGAAGTAATAACTAGAATTCATCTAATGACCCCAAATCCTAGACAGTGTTTAGTTATGCCTTAAATTGGCCAAATCCAAAAGTAATTAGCCTCCAGGGCCTTGCAGCACCAAAACCCTCAATTTGTGACTTCAAACCCTTGTTCCTTAGGGCTTTCTCAATGTCCTATTTCTACACACTCCTACATAAAATTGGTGAATGACTTACCATATCCTAAACATGTTAGAACATTCCTAATCATAAAATCCACCCCTCGTTTGGATAGATCACTCACTGCTATACTTTAACCACCATTTTCATTATTTTTCCCTCTTTGTTCTGAATTGTGCTCATTGTTGTCTTGCTTATTTTTGCATATGCAATGTTAGAAATTATGTTACAAATTAGACCAAGTCATTCCATGTATATTAGGCCTTTGTACTCATTGAAGGATCCCCATTGTTCCTAAAACCCTATTGCAATAATAGTAACAGTCAAAGAAACATTACTAATACACAACTGGCGCAATAGTAAACTAAAGGTGATATGAAATTCATCTAAAAGAATTTGAAATGGATAAATAAACTCTACCAAATCATATAAATATCAGACCAATCAATAAAAACTTTTGAGAGTGAATGGAATTGCAAAAATTAGAGAGTTTTATTGCTTACTGTTCCTAGTTCGTACACACAGGTTGTCTCTTCTTACCCGCAATAGAGACTACATATATAAATTCTCAAATAACCATCTCAACCAACTTCATCTTTGAGTTGAATGTTTAGTTCTTAAAATAATAAAAAACTAAAGTTCCCTCTAAATTCCTAAGATAACCGTTACTATTTAAAATTTTGAATTTTAAAACCATAAATGTCTTTATTTGGATATCTAATCCTTTCTTATTGTTGACTACTGCCTAGACCTAGTGATGCAGAGCCTTGGTATTGTAGAGAAAAATGGAGTTGATCACTTGTCTTTGTTTGAAAATTCAAACTCCCCTATCCCTGTCCTATTTGGATACTTCCCACCAAGGCTCTACACTCTCGAAAGTTCAATATCTTTTTAGCAAATCAATCTATTGTACCCCCGTAACTTTTCACTGAATTACTCTCTACTTACTGTCTACCATTGAAGCTACCCTACTTCCTACCTCATGTATCTTCCATATACATCTTACCATAGTGCCTTCCTCAGTCTTCAAGACCACTCCCAAAAGTTATCCTAATCTTAATGGACATCTCTCAATTTACTCAACACTGTAGTTGGTTACTTTGAGCCTTGGTATTGTAGAGAAAAATGGAGTTGATCACTTGTCTTTGTTTGAAAATTCAAACTCCCCTATCCCTGTCCTGTTTGGATACTTCCCACCAAGGCTCTACACTCTTGAAAGTTCAATATCTTTTCAGCAAATCAATCTATTGTACCCCCGTAACTTTTCACTGAATTACTCTCTACTTATTGTCTACCATTGAAGCTACCCTACTTCCTACCTCATGTATCTTCCATATACATCTTACCATAGTGCCTTCCTCAGTCTTCAAGACCACTCCCAAAAGTTATCCTAATCTTAATGGACATCTCTCAATTTACTCAACAATCAGTTGGTTACATTTGAGTTCCCTGAGGATCTTCCTAATCAGTCCTTTTAACTTATCCCTCTACCTAAATAGGGAGTCTCCGAGTGTTTAGGCTTGACAGTGTTAGGGAAATCTTCAATCCACAATTTGTTTATTTTGTGTGATCTAGTGTTTGGTCCTTCACAAAACGTGACTCTAGGCATGGAATGTGGCTTCTCCAGTGTTGGATCTATTTAATGGTAAGTGAATCCAACCAATTTCATAACTTGAGGTTCTATCTTAAAACCAAGCAAAGTTATGGGGTTAAGTTTATAGTAGGGCCAGTCACATTTCGCATGCCTAGCCCACTCTTAATTCAAACATCTCACTACTGTCTTTTCCAAATTTGAAAACATGCAATGAAACTTGAAATACATTTGATTACATTCTCCCTCATTGAGATTCATTAACAGTTCATAGGGAAAGAACAAAGAATATGAAAAGCCGAGTGTCGGCTATGGCATGCCACGAGTTCCAATGTTACTGCAACTCATTCTCCCTCCAAACTCAATTAAATCAATTCAAACCAAATGCAAAATAGAAGTTCAAAACATTTAGAAAATTTTCAATGGATTAGATCCCCATTTTGGATCAACACGTGTCTACCAAAACATAAAAACCAGTCGTATAAATGAGAAAAGTGCAATTTTTTTAATCAAATCTTGTTATTTTTCTTTCACAAGCCCTTCAACAACCATCACATACCTGATGGTTAAAATATTTATATCTAAGTAAAGCCTGTTCCAACCGATTCTGAATTGGTTGTGAACTTTGGATACCAGTTTCTCTGAAACTATTTCCAACAATACCAAGAATTGCAAAATTGTTTTTGTTGTAGACAACTTACGGTCTTAAAGAAAAATTGGTTTCAAAATATTTCTAACAACTTAGACTACTCTACCTAATTTCCTAACAACCTTAGTGAAACATAGGATTTATTACCATCCTAGGCCACTCGGTTTCACATTTCATTTTAGGACTTATTAAAAAAATTGTGATCTCTTGATCCTCCTTGGTCATTGACCAATCACATCTTCCTACAAACATCCTTGGTTTTTGTCAAGGCTCCCACACCATACTCCTAGGGTGGACTAATCTCAAGTCCCTTTGAGATAAGTTCTGACAAAGAAGTGCCATACTTCATGATCTTTGCTTCATCCATCCACACCACCTCTTCTTCTAGTTGTCTAGCCCACTTCACAAGATATTGTGTATACACCTAATTTCTGGTCTTCTGAATGACCTTAGAGTCAAGTGTTTTGGGTGCATGAGGAGGTAGATCAATGAGGTCTTGCTGCAATTCTTCAATGAGAACCTTTGTACCTACATCATGATGACCTTTATATGGGGTTAGATCAAAAATATTAAAAATTGGAGATATACCTAGAGTGGGAGGTAGTGCTATCTCATAAGCATTCATGCCATGCTTCTTCAAGACTGCACAAGGGCTGACTTTCTTCATGAGAAACTTTGAATGTTTTCCCTTTGGCAACCTCTCCTTCCTCAGATATACCCAAACCAAGTCACCAACCTAAAATTGTACATCTCACCTCCTTATCTGCCCTTTCTTTATACTTTTCTGAACTCTTTTATAGAGCTATCCGTACTTGATCATGGATGTCTTTGATGCTATCAAAAAACTGCTCTCCATGAGCACTCACTTTTCCATCTTTCAGAAGGTCTCTTAATTCTAGTATGCCCCTCAGATTCTGCCCATAGACAATCTGAAAAGGACTCTTGCCTATACTTCTGTTTACTGAATAATTAAAGGAAAACTCAACTTGTGGAAGAATATTATCCCAATTATCTCTGTATTGCTTTGTCAAGCATCTCAATAGATTTCCCAAATATCTATTGACAACTTCAATTTTCCCATTCATTTGAGGATGATAGGCTGAACTAAAGTTCAAGTTCATTCCCAACCTTTTCCATAAGGTTCTCCAAAAATGTCCAATGAACTTCACATCCTTGTCAGATACAATGGTTTGAGGAAGTCCATGTATCCTCACTACTTCTTTGAAAAAAAGATTTGCTGCATAGGGTGCATCACTTGTACTCTTACATGGCATGAAATGGTCCATCTTGCTGAACCTATCTACCACAAAAAAGATGCTATCAAAACATTTCTGAGTCCTAGGCAGTCCCATTACAAAATCCATACTACAACTCTCCTTGCTTATGTTAATAACTGGATTCTCCATAATCCTTGGGACCTTGACCTCTCCCTTGAGAGTTGCCTCTACCCCGGTTTCCAAAATCTCATTTTCCTCTTCCTCTACCACATTTCTCTTGCTTCCTCTTGAGTTTTTCCTCAACTTTCAATGCCAGTTCATAGCATTTCTGTACTATGGTAGGGCTACTCGAGCTGAGTTCATCCTAAATTGTAACTCTTAATCCTTGCATGTACCTTGTGTTAGCATGTGCAAAAAATTTCATGGCTTTAGCAATTTTCTACTAGTCTCTACAATTATTTTTAGGTCCCCGGCATGAACCCTAAGGAAAAAAATTTCAAAATTGTAGCCATTGGGTCTAAAAAATTAAAAGTACCCTGGCCCTATTCTAATGTTGCATTACCTTTTTAGGGTGACTTAAAACTTTAAATCTGCATGTGCTATTTAAAATGACTAGCTTCAGGTTTGCAATTAGGTTTTTCATGTGTCAGTGGGGCCCCCTTTAATTCTTCCTAAGTCCTAAGTTTCCCCAGCCATTTTATTTTCCTAAGTTCCTTGGTGTTGATTTTCCCTATGTCCTGCCCTTTAATTCTTCCTAATGTTTCAGCTTTGTATTTTCCTGGGCCCAACTCTCTGAAACCATCTCAATCTAACGGTTGGTGTATCTTCTCATGCGATGTGTTAGAGGCTTGCGAACATGCACCCGCCATTTTTTCTTTTGTGTGACGTAGTCTTTCTTTTCGAGCAGGTCCACTACCATGTTGGCATAGTTGGCATTCTCTCATTGGTCAGTGTGTTGCTAAGAGGGATCCTGTTAGTGGGGCCTACAGTGAAGGCTTTTCAATATATGGTCAGCACATGATCTTAAGGAATATTCTTCCCATTTGAGATCATGCACCATCCATTGATTTCAAATCTTACTTGGACCTGTCAGTGGGACTTGGTTTCTAGATGTGTCAGTGGGTCCTGATCCTATCAGTGAATCGACGAATGACATATAATCTTATGGGTTTTGTTAGAGGCTTAAGATCATGTGCCATCTGTTGATTTTCTTTCTTGTCAGTAGGTTGTCAAAGATGGGAGGAGATCCTTCAATCGATGGTTGGCATGTAAGCGCATAGAATCTTTTAAGCCTTTCAGATCTTGCGCCAACTGTCTGATCTTCTAGGTGGTTTAATGTTCTTAGTGGGGCCATTTGCCAGGAGGTGCATAGTTGCTCAAATCTTATTGGTCGACGTGGATGATGCGGCAAGGTGGGCTCATTGTCAAAGAGATCAGTGACTAGGACATGATCTATAGTCGGTGTAAGTTCTCATGAGTTTTGTCAGACCTATGAGATCTTACACCTACCATCCAATTATAAGGCTTAAAGTGGGTGGGTCCTATGTCAGTGTGATTGAGCATGAGCCATGAATGAGGTAATGACAAGTGGCATAAAGAGGGCCCAGGTGGGGTCTAAGGTATAGTGGTCCTGACAAAATGTTTAGCGGCCTGATTAATTTTCAAATGGCTTCGCTAGTTCACATGAATTAGCGGTGGTTCTCTAAGTGTTTTAGCGGTTCAGTGAACAAGCGTTCACAAAGTCGCTAAACTAAATGGTAGAGAGATAAAGTGTTTTTCAAACTGGCAGAAACCTATGTTGTCAGTTTGCTAAATTTGACTGGGGCCCTTTTAAGAGATAAGTCATAAAGCCCACGAAATGTAGAAATCAAACGATCATGACTTAAAATGAGCCTGATTTAAAATTTTGACCGCTAATTCACTGTTGGTGCTTGAATGTAACCATTGAAATTCAAATTTGAATTTCCTGAGGGTTTCCAGCGATAGGAAGTACCAGAATTTATGGTTTTAATAGCTGATTTCGATTGGTTTGGTGGCACTTGCTATTGTAGTGTGGTCCAAGTTGTTGAGTGATCATCTGCAGGGTTTGTACTGTGCGGTTTTGTGCTCGAGGCATGTTGTAGGGTTTGCATTTTGAGTGTTTTTGTGGTTCTCAGTACTTTCTCAGAGAATTTTTCATGATTAAGGATCATTCTAGGATTTTCTTTCTCCTGGTTGCCTGGGTTTCCACCCCTGTAATAACTTTATGACCATTTCTAGTTGGTTGGGTGGTTGAAACCCTAACCCTAAGTCATTCGTAGCTTGTTGCATTCTCTTTGAGAATTCCAAGATGACTAGGGCGTATAAGTTGCAGAAATTTTGATTTTGTAGAGGTTCCAAAAACTTTCATTGGTCCCAGCTAGTTGCTGATAGTGTTTTACTGATAGAGGAGTTGGATTTTGTATCTTTTCCTATCCTTGTGTTGTTCTGATTATGTATTGATTTTGAATATACTAATGAGGATGTTATTGAGTTCCAATCTTGCATTTGTGCATGTCTTCTTCTTTTGGTTCTAAGCTCATATATGTGAATGTCACAAAGTGTATTAGCATATGGTAAACAAAGAGTATTGTGAAGTCATCTTTGAGTTCCTAACAAAGTTAGGATTAAAGTCTTTTAGGTGGGTTCAGTGAGTTTGCAACCAAGCAGGAATCTGATGTCCTTGTGTCTAAGGGAGAGGGGTAATAGGCAAAGCACTTGTCCCGAATTCAATTGTGTTTGAATTAAGGTATTCAACTGATGTATGTAGTTGGGTGACTCTTTTCCCTTGGTTAAGGCACTAGTCCATCCTTTGGAGGCATTTCATTGTCATCAACCACACACAAACATTCAAATGATAAAATATTAAAGTAGTTAGTAAAGAGTATATAGTTGTATATCATTTAGTGATTCCTTTCAAGAAGTGAATCAAGGGTACACCCACCTGAGAAATAAGGCTCAAAGTGTAGGAGGATCTCTCTTGATCCTTTTTAATTGGCCCTCTTCCTTGTAGACTTTGGAGTGGTGGTAAATTTAAAGTTATATTAAAGTTATCCATCGAAGTATAAATCTACAAGTTGAATATCAAAGGGAACTCCCAACAAAATGGTGACTCTACTGGGGAGAACAATAATGAAGTGTTAAAAATATTTCCCATCTAGGTGGGTGGTGACTCAAAAAGGTTAGAAACAATGCTATATATTATAAATCATGGAAAAGAGGAGGAATACTAGGTCCTTTGTCGGAAAGAATCCGGAGGTCACTTTGGAGCAATTGCCTAGATAGGAGAAGAAGAATTGGATTAGAAAGAATGGTGAGTCTACTAGTGCTCCCATGAGAGAACAAAGAAATACTAGAGATAGAGCACCACATGTTTCCTCAAGTGAGGATGGTTCATAGGATAGAGTTTCTAGATCAGATGGTGGTCACTCTGAAGATAGATTTTATGATACCCCACATGCTATATTTCAGGACAAAGGTCCGTTGCCTGTAGGACAAGATGAGCAAGCTAGAAAGATGGGTTTGGAGATTGATTTAGATCTTGATGAGGATAATTTTAGAAGAGAACCCATGAGACCAAGGCAAGTCCACTTCCCATATCAAAATCTTTCTGATATGGATGTGTCATCAGGATCTGATGACATTATGGTAGATCCTAATGATTTAAATGCATTAAGGTTGCAATTGGCAGAGTAGGATGCCATACACAAGAGGTTACAAGAGGAGAGAGAGGCTAAAAAAGTGAATGCTCTGATAGAAAGATAGTCTCTCCTTAGAAAGATTAATGAAATGAAGGAGAGAAACAAGATGCTTGCTTCTGCTCCTAAAACTTTGTAGCATGATGTCTTTGGTGATCTTGATGCCTTGAGGAGTGAGCAAGAGCACTTACTACAAGATCAAGAATTTGATAGGGAGGGCCCTGTAGTTAGACAAGTGCAAAGTTATGTTCCTTTGCCTAAAGATAAAGATGGGTGTGAGATCACTAGGCCTGCTGTTGCCACTGATGAGAAAGGAAAGCAAAAGATGGTGGGACATCAAACAAGTAAATCATTGACAATACCCAGGGTCCCACCACCCAATTTAAATAAGGACACAGAAATGGAGAGAAGAAGAAAAGAAGATGAGGACCTTGCAAGAGAATTAGAGAAGGCTGAAATTAAAGTTTCCATTGTAGAAAAAAGAAGAAAGATCCAGTTCTTGAAGTCTTCATTAGCTAATGCTCTTGGTCCATCTACTACTGAACTAGGTATGACATCTATGACTACTAATATTCCACTTAGTAATGCTACTAGTTCATTTCCTTCTTCATCTACTAGGATAGGTGCTAATCCTAGGCAGCAGTCAAATGCACAAATAAATGTAAATGCTAATGTTGATCCTAGGGTTAACACTAGTTCAAGTTTTCAAAGAAGACCTATGCAACTAGAAGGCTATAGGAAAATTAGTTTTGATGGAATTCCTGGCTACCCAAATGCTTTTTCCAAATGATATTAGAGATAAGGTACCTAAGTTTTTTGGTAATAATGCTATTAGTTGTGAGGAGCATCTTAGGTTATTTGTTGATATGCTCAATGATTCTGAGGTAGAGCATGAGGATGTGGTCATGAAATTATTTTTTCAATCTCTAATGGAGGATGCTAGAGATTGGTTTAAGAGACTTCTTGATAAATGTATTGATACTTGGGATTCTTTTGAGAGATGTTTTAAAGAGTAGTATGGTGATAGGCCTAATGCTACTTTCATGTTGAATGAATTCAATACCATAAGAAAAAATTAGAATGAGACTGCAGTTGAATTCAACGTGAGATTTCAGAAGGGTATGCATAAGTTGTTCCAAGTTATGCGGTTAGATGACAATGTCTGTCTAACCACATATTTCAATGCATTTGATGGAAAAATGGGATATTTGTTGAGGGACAAAGAACCAAAAACTCTTAGGGATGCTTTTAGGATTGCTATCAATATTGAGAACAATATGAAAATATCAAAAAAATTGGGGGGAAAGAGAGATGACCCAAAGTTGTTTGGGGATAAGAAATACAAAAGGGAAAATGATAAGAATGTTGGAGCTAGGAGGCAAGAAGAAGATAAATTGGATAAGGTTCTCAATGCATTGAAGGATTTGAAGGCACCTGCAAATAGGAACATTAGTGCTCCTACCAATGAAAGGCCTCAATTCAACAACAATTTTAACAAACAGAATAGATTGCAGAACTACCCCTACAACACCCAATAGAAGGATGGAAAACCTATTGTCCCTACTGTGAGAGGAAATAATGATAGAGTTGTCCCTGACCCTCTACAAAAAGCTTCAATAAATGTCATGGAGGACATACCTTGGTGTGTTGCATGCCAGTCCCCTCATTCTATAGAGCATTGTGTGGTTGCACATTCTATGGCTGCAAATCAAGATTGTGGCAATGAGGAGATAGATCAAGAAGAAGATCAAGATGATGTTGGATGCAACATGGCTTCTTCATATCTAGGATATGAAGATGATTCTGATTTTGATGAAGAGTCAGATTTAAATGTAAAGAGACAATCAGGCCCTTTTTCATCAAGAAGTTTTTTCTGATAGTGAAGACATTGATAGGAAGACATGTAATATGAACTGTTCTTCTGAGCCAGTAAATTTGAGAAGACTTTCTAGAGAAGAAATGGATAGGATTACTACAAAAATGATTGCCCAAGTGCAAACTAGAGGCATGGTGGCAAGGGATACAAATGATAAAGCTGCAGGAATGTTTATAAAGAGTACCAACTCTGGAGAACCTAATGAGAACAAATCAAAAGGTGATCACATGGTGAAATTCAAGAATGTAAAAGGTAAGAATTGTGAGCCTAAGGGAGTTGGAATTGAAAAGATTTCTAGTGAGATTGAGAGGCCAGTTAACACAATGGATAAGATTAAAAGAATGAGGGTGGCCAATACACCTAATGTGTTAGATAAGAAAAAGGATATTAAGGAAGTCCAGATTGAGATTCCTTCTTCTGCTCCTATTGATATGTTATCTGTATTGTCCCAAATTATAGTTAAGGTTCTATTGTCAGAATTGTTGAGGATCCCTGAACACAAAGATAGAGCTATTGCATGGGTAGGTAATGTTCATAAAAATGATGTTAAATGCAATGGATCTCAGGATGGCTTTGAAAGGTGTTGCTACTCAAGGAATTATGTCTCAAATTCCTCCAATATACTTGGATAGTTCTATCAATGCCAGCCTTGAAAATATTCATCCATTCTTTTTAAGTGTTCTTGTGAATGGAATGAAGTTGAGAAATTGTATGATTGATAGTGGTGCCTCTAATACTGTCATGCCTTTTAAAATCATGGAGAAGTTGGGCCTTAAAGTTGATACAGTACAAGGCAAATGTTGTGCAATGGATCAGGGAGGTACTAGTTATTGGGACTATCAATGCAATGCCATATAGGCTGGCAACATATCTAGAGAAAGAGTTAACAATGAGTGTTTTGGTGGTGGATATCCCTCCTCATTATGGGATGCTACTATCTAGAAGGTGGAGTGCTACCATGGGTGGAAATTTACAGTGTGATCTGTCCTATGCCACTTTCAAGATTGATGATTAGTTTGTCAAGATTGAACGAGAGCCAAGAGTATGCCACATGATTGAGAGAAATATTGATAATGAAACTACATGTTTTGTGGATACTGATATTAATGCTTTTAGGGCAGAGATCCCTGTATTTGAAAAGGAACTTGTTTTGTCACCTATCTCTGTTGAGGTAAGTGCTAATTCTATGAAGGGTGATTTGTGGGTAATGTACTTTGATGGTGCAAATTGCAAAGATGGTGTAGGAGCAGGTATTTTACTTATTTCTCATACGGAAATACCTACAATTTTTTTTTCACATTGAATTTCTTTTGTACCAACAATATAGTAGAATATGAGGCTTTGTTGTTAGGATTGAGGTTGGCACAAAAGCATGGTATTAAGTGTTTAAGTGTTGTTGGTGATTCTGAGTTGGTGGTGTCCCAAGTCAGATTAGTATATGCTTCCAAGAACAAGAGATTGAAACAATATAGGAATGTAGTTTGGGATTTGATTGAACATTTTGATGCCTTCAATATTGAGTGGAAGGATAGGAGTAACAATAAGATGGCTGACTTGTTAGCCAATATTGCAATCAATCCCAATGATATTACATTGTCTAGTATCTCTAAAGTTGAAATTTAGGCTAGGCCTAGCATACCAGATAATATTGAGAATTGGCAAGTTTTTTTATAATGATAATGATATCTTGAAGTTTATGGGTTGTGAGGATCAGTATCATGGTCAAGAATTTGATTGTTCAGCCTTGGTTGAGTCAGTAGAAGGAAGGGAGGTTGTCTTTGGCAATGAGGTCATTCAACTTAGAACTAACAAGGTGCCCAAGGGGCTTGTTATTTTGGAGACTGTCTTTGATAACCAGGATAGAGTTCAAAAGAATATCAAAAGAGAAGATCATGTTGATCTAGAGGAGATATATCTTGGAACACATGAGGCACCTAAGAAGGTATACATTGGTAGAGATATATCTCAAAAGTAAAGAAATCTTTGATCGAATTATTGAGAAAATTTAGGCATGTTTTTGCATGGTCATATGATGACCTAAAGGTTTATAGAGAAGATTTGTTTCAACATATTATTCCATTGAAAGAGGATGCTAAACCTTTCTGGCAAAAACAAAGGCCTATTAATCCCACTTTGGCACCCAAGATGCAGGAAGAGTTAATGAAGCTGAGAGATGCTAGAATTATCAAGCCTATAAGGCATTCTTCTTGGGTGTCAAACCTTGTTCCTATGAGAAAAAAAAATGGTGACATTAGGCTTTGTGTGGACTTCAGGAATCTAAACATTAGCTCATTAAAGGATAATTATTGTCTACCCAATATGGAAGCTATGTTGCAGAGAGTAATCAGATTAGAATTGATGTCTATGATGGATGGTTTCTCTAGCTACAATCAGGTCATTGTCAAGGAATCAGAGAAATTTGAGGCAATTTTCACAACACCTAGGGGGACATATGTTTATGTGAGAATGCCTTTTGGCCTCACAAATGCTGGTGCTACTTTTCAGATTTCATAAATGATTTCCTTGTTGTATATCAAGATGATCTAACTGCCTATTCCAAGGAGGAAGAAGACCATTGCACTCATTTAGAAAGAATATTTGTGAGGGCCTTGGAATTTGGCATTTCTTTGAACCCAAGGAAATGTGCTTTTGGTGTCATTGAAGGCAAGTTGCTTGGCCACTTAGTTGGGAAGCAAGGAGTGAGAATTGACCCTGAGAGGGTAGCAGCCATTGATAAAATTCAGAGACCAAAGAATGTTAAAGGAATTTAGTCCTTCTTTGGTCAACTCAATTTCTTAAGGAGGTTTGTGAGAAATTTTGCAGAGGTTACTAGACCTATTTCTAAGATGTTCAAGAAGGGATCTGTAATCAATTGGGAGGGTGAGCCTGATGAGGCTTTCAAAAGTATCAAGCAGGCTATCAAAGATGCACTAGTGCTTAAGGCACCTAATTATAATGTCCCAATGCATATCTTTTCCTTTGCATCTTTTCACACTATTGTTGCAGTTTTGTTACAAAAGAATAAGGATGGTTTTGAGCAGCCTATTGCATTTTTCAGTAAATCTTTGCAGGTTGCAAAGTTGAAGTATGACATAAATGAAAAATAGGCTTATGCACTTGTGAAGGAAATCAAGGCTTTTAGGTGTTACTTGATGGGGGTGAATGTGATTTCTTTTGTGCCAAGTACAGCTATGAAGGATATTTTCTCATAGCAAGAGGTGTCTAGAAGAAGATGTAGATGGATCAATAGGATCCAAGATTTCAATGTTGAGGTCCAGATTACTAAGTTGGTTAGAGGACAAGGATTGGCAAAACCGATGGCCCAATCCAATCTTGATACAAATCAGGTAAATCATTCTGAAATTGATTACACGTGATATGGATGATTGTATCTGGTATCAGGATATCATTTATTACTTGAGAAACATGAAATGTCCAGATAACATGAATGATAATCAGAAAAAGACATTAAAATTACAGGCCATCAGGTATGTAATTGTGAAATGTAAATTGTATAGAAAGAATTTGGATTGCATACTTTTGAAATGTGTAGATGAAGATCAGGCTAACAAATTGTTGAAAGAAATGCATGAGGGAGTTTGTGGTGGGCATTATATGGGTAAAACAACTACTCATAAGATCTTGAGGGTAGGATTCTGGTGGCCCACAATCTTCAAGGATGCAGAGCAGTTGGTGAGGAGGTGTGATGCCTATCAAAGGTTCTCTGGCAAGCTTAAATTTTTAGGAAATGTGCCATTAAAACCAGTAGAAGTTCAGGCTCCTTTCCAATAATGGGGAATTGATTTCATAGGGGAGATACCAAACAAGTCAAGTGGAGGACACTCATGGATCTTAGTTGCCACTGATTACTTTACAAAGTGGGTAGAAGCTATACCTATAAGAAATGAAACTAGTAAGGTGGTAATTGATTTTATGATGAATAATATTGTTACAAGGTTTGGGTGCCCTGAGAGAATAGTAAGTGATAATGCCATGTGCTTCAGGTCTGCTAAATATAAGGACTTTTGCAAAGGTTTGGGAATTCAGATTTCTAATTCCTCACCTTATCATCCACAAGGAAATGGTCAGGCAGAATGTACTAATAAGAGTTTGATTAAAATATTAAAGAGAATTCTTGAAAAGAATAAGAGGGCATGGAATTCAAAGCTGCCATTAGCTCTATGGGCTGATAAGATAACTGTGAAGAGGGCAATTGGTTGTGCACCATTTGACCTAGTATATGGAATTCATGCAAGAATGCCTCAGAATAACTTATTGAAAATGTATAAATTTGTTCAGCTATATGATGATGACATAGATGATTAGATGTAGTTGAGAATTGAGGACCTCATTAGGTTGGATGAGACTAGAAGAGAATCAATTGCAAGGAATGCCAAATTGCAGTTGTAGGTTAAGAATTTATATGATAAGAAGACTGTTGACAGAGAGTTTGAACCTAGTGATTTGGTGTTAGTTTGGAATGCCAGACTAGAGGATAAGGGGAAACATGGTAAATTTGATCCCATCTGGCTAGGGCCATATCTAATTCATGAGAAATGGGGCCAAGATTCATACATTATCAAAGAATTAAATGGTGATATTCAGGAATTGCCAGTTCATGGACAATTCTTGAAGATATACTTCAATTGAGGTATTCTGTTTTCCATGAACAGTAGTTAGGTTTGTACATTTTGTATATTTTGTAAATAAGCTGCTTGCCCCTACCCTGTTTTGTCCTGGTCTATCAGTTTTTGGTCCTGTTGCCTGTTCTGCCTTGCTTGTTCCTTGTTGTCTACTTTTTTCCAGTGGGATGGTCTTCTTTACACCAGTGATTCTAAGTCTTTGCTATACCTGTAGGAGGCATACATCCCCAGATAGAGCCACTATTAGCATGTGCAAAAAATTTCATGGCTTTAGCAATTTTCTGTCGGTCTCTGCAATTGTTTTTAGGTACCTGGCATGAACCTGTAATACCCCAAAAATGGGCTATAAGTTCATTCACCTTCTATATCTACAAATCGAATGAAATCAACATCGAAGTCTTAATCTAAGGCACATCTAAACATCATCGAATCATAATTGATTATCTTAAATTCTGCATCGGAAAATATTCCTAGTAATATTCCTAATCTTAATAATTATCTTTAATTTTATAATTATTTGGCAATAAATCACATTTATCCTAAAATTTGATTAATTAAATATTTTGCATATTTAATTAATTAGATTTAATATTTGCCACTTAATTGTATAATTAAATTTAATTCTATCTATTATTAATTGTATTATTTAATTTTGACAATAAGTCAAAATTCCTATCTTTAATTGATTAAATTCTTATTTAATTAATTAAAGCATGTTGTCATTATTTAATAATATAATTTTTAATAAAAGTTTGATAAAATAGTTAATTAACCCATAAATTAATTATTTTATTTCAAAAATTAGTTAAGTTGAGCATAAATCACTTTATTATTAAATTAATTCATAATTAAAACATGCACAATCATAAAATCAGACAACTATCAATTATCAATTAAAGCTAAACTCTATTTTGAGTTAAAGCTTAGATTTTGCATGTTTTTGTGACTTAATTATTTGTTATTTAAAAATAACTCAAAAATCAAGTTGAGTTTATTTGAGTGATTTATGGCTTTTTTCCATGCACCTCCAAAGCCCTGGATCTCTATAAAAACAAGGCTCAACTCTTCATAATTCATCTCTCAAATTTGCATCCAAGCATCTCATATTTTTGCACAATCACACTGGAGAATTGGAGGCTGAGGAATCAACTTGCGAATTCAAAGCTTTGTGAGATCAATTTCAATTGCATAGTTTTTATATCTTAGCATAGAATTTCATAGTTTTCATATCATTGTTAGAATCTTCATTGTTAGATCATTTAGCATTCATTTCACATCAGTTTTCAATAGCATTCATAGCATATCAGTTTATCATTCTTATTGCATAGAAAATATCAAAAATATAGATTAATTGCATTCAATTCATATCTAGATCAATTGCATTCAAATCCTTCATTTAGGTGTCGTCTAGGTCACTGATCTCGATTACAATCTGAGAACATCAATCTCGCACCTATTAGAAGGCAGTAAATCGCTTGGTTAGAGTAGATTTCAATTTTGCATGATTTTGATTATCACTAACCTCTAATGTTTTACTGAGTGTTGTGTCTACAGATCAGGTACAATTTTCACACACACATTTCTGGCGCCCACCGTGGGGCAACCCACCTTTGTATGCTGATTTTGATTCTTGGAGCTAAAACCCTAAAGTTTCAAAGATTTAATTTTACCTCCCAAATGGCTTGGAGTTTTGTTCGAAAATTTTTTTTGCAGGCTAGTGACATATCAGGGAAGCTTTGATAAAAAATTCAGAATTTTCTAAATTTTTTTGAATTTTTAATAATTTGTTTTCAATTTTTCATAAAAAATTAATTTTCAGTGCAAATCAAAATATTTTTTGAATATTTTTACATTTTTAGAAAGCTCTTCAAATTATATAGGGGGTCTATTCTTTGTATTTTAAATTTTGATGCAATTTAGTAGCTCAAATAGTCAATTTACAAAAATTGGTCTATTTTGATAAAATGGGTCTTTAGGGCACAAATGAAGAGATTTTTCTAAAATTTTTACATTTTTAAAAAGATCTCTATTTTTTAGCAGGGGTCTCTATTTTGAATTTCTATTTTTGTGGCCAAAATCATATCAAAAAAATTAGATCTTGTTGACTAGGTCAAATGCAACAAAAAAAATAAAGTTTTGTGATGGGTATGCACTTATTTTTTTTACATGGTTCAATGAATGATATGAGTTGTCATTTGGGTTAATTACTGGTTATTATTGCTGATAATAATTGATTTTTAGAGCTAACCCTATGGTTTTCATAAGTTGAATATACCTTGCATATCTTGTTTGCTTGTTGGCTTGTTGGAGAGTTCGTAGCTTGCTTGCATAGTAAAGCTCAACAAAAATTGCTAAAAATTAGGTAAAATCTACTAAGCACGTTGCAAGGATCCCAGGTATTCTCCTTCATCTAATAAAATTTTAATTTGGGACTTAAAATAAATCTCTCGTGTGTCTAGCTTGGGTGATTCTTTTCATGCTTTTATTTTACACACTTGCATAATTGATACTAGGTTGTGACCCCTTAAAGATTCATTAAGTAGTCTTAGAATACTTGTGATTGATCTTGATTGCTATCTTGGGTTATTGGACTCACTAATATGTCGGCCCCTCATTTCTGCCCCGTGGTTGCAATCTCAGTGCCATAAAGGGGAGGGGTCAACAGGACAGAAGCGTTAAGTGTTCCACTTGGCAACCCTTTTGTGCTTTTAGGAACTCACTTGTTTTCTAAGTTGGGGACTCATTTTCAGCTTGTGTGAGGTGTTAAGTATTCCACCTTGTGGACTCATCTCATATTCTCTTTAAGCATTAAGTGTTCCTCTTTCTGCTTTTTGAGTACTTTTGGTAGATTTGCTTTCGGGAATATATCTGTGCTCATATAGTAATTAGGCCCTATGAACACTTTGTGATTCTTGAGAGATTGGATTCCTAGCAAAATCCTTCCTTGATGATGGAATCCTTGTAGGTAGGGAGGATACTTAATGCGTTTCACATTCAACTTGGTTAGTGAGTCTTCTGTTATTATCGACACATTCTCTCTCCGGAGAGGTTGATAGATCATGTGGGGTTAATATCATGAGCTTTGGTGAATCAAAATTGGTTAATGTGTCTTCTCTTATTGATTGATACATTCTCTCCCCAGAGAGTTTGATAGATCACGTGGAGTTGATATCACAAACCTTGGTGGAACAAAACTTTATCTTAGCGTGTCAGATTAATCTGCTTGCTTTGTTTGGGTTAAAAGTGAAGAGGTGTCAAAACCTTGAATCTAGAGCCAAGTCCCCTTGTGGTATAAATCTATGAGTCACCTTTAGAGAGGGTTAACCGTAGTGGACAATCCATTCACAAGGAAAACTGCGTTGACAGAACCTCAAGCGGTAATAGCCATTTTCGCCATGGTAGTGGCAGCCGCTATATAAATGTCCTTGTGGAAGAAATCTCCATGGGTATGGTTCATTGTTGGGTTATCAAATCTCCCTAGCAGCTCTTGAATATTAAGTTCTCAGACTGTGTCAAAACCCTGGTGCATCGGGATTGGAGTTCACCCCTTTGAATCATAAAAGTTGCAGAGTCAAACCATTACTAAAAACCCTAGAGAGGCCAAATTTTCATTTTATAGGGTATATGTGTGTTATTGCAAAACTTTTCGAAACATACACAATTAGTACTCTCAGGGATTAGCACAATTTGGTCACTTGATTGTTCATGCGCAAGGTTGCTTTTGCCCTTGTTCATTGTTTTCAGATGTGCTTGGAATCACTTGCTTGCTATTCTACGTGTTTGTTTATCTACTTGGCTATTAAAAATGATCAAATCTGGTATAACCTTCAAAATCTAGACAGTACAATTTGCAAACAATCCAGAACTGAAAACCTTAAATTTTGCAAAAATTAACGTAAAATTCTTTCTGGAGTCAAAAGTCATTTCAGGAAGTCAAAAGTCGTATGACTTTTTGTCAAGTGTCATTTCAGTATTGCCCATCTGTCGTATGATTGAGAACCTAGTGTCATACGAGTTTTCAAACCAGCAAATTCAAGAAAGTCAAAACCCTATTAGCAACTGTCTTACGAGTTTTGTCAACTGTCGTTTCATTGCTACCCAACTGTCGTACGAGTTTAGCAACTGTCATTTCATAGACTACCCAGTGTCGTACGAGTTTGTAGAGTGTCGTTTGGAAAAATTTGAGAGAGTTGTCAAAAATTGTCAAATTGCAAGATATCTAATGTTTCCAACCTAGTTCCAGAATCTGTCAAAAATATCATTGTGTCAAGCACAAATCAGTAGCTATTGAAAATCAGTACACATGTCTCAAAGAATCAGTACACATGAGGAAGAAATTTTGATCGCCGCTATGATGAAGCAGCTGCAAGCTATGCAAGTCCAGCTTGACAAACTTGAGAAACAAAAGGAACCTCTATACCCTTTTCCATTTGATAAAGACTTGTACATGTCACCATGCCCCCAAAAAAAATTTGAGCAATATGATACCTCTTCCACAGAGAGTGACACATCTAGCTTTGGAGACTATGATGACTATGATGACAAACAATGTAATGATACCTATGACACCTCTATTCCTAAGAGTCCTCCTCATCGTTCATTCCTGCTTACTACAAATGGGCCATCACATTGGATAGATCGTGATGGTGATCCATATGATTCTGATTTTGAGAGACACTTTGATGGCTTTTGTGGACAATACCTTGATGATGATCCATCTACTACTGCTGAGGACTATAAAATACATCATGCTAGCTTGAAATGTCAATACTATAAGGATCTCTCCTCTAAGAACTCTCCAGCTACAAATAAAGATTACACTCTCAAGCAAGATCATGTTAATGCTGAACCTTTGTCTGGTGATGGTTCCCTTCCATCCCCTACTTCCTCCCATACCTATACATTTCTTAAAGCTTCCGAGTCTTTCAAATCTTTCACAGAACCTTCATCCGACACAAGCCTTGATACTTTTCATGCGGTTCCCTATAGTTATCCTCCAGGGCTACCTTTTAAAGAAACTCAAGCTAACCTTCACTTGGCTGCAAAGACTTTCAATAATGATAAACCTAAAGAGCCTAAGCCTTCATATGCTATAATCCCTACTTCATCTAGTCCTCCACCATCTCTTCCAAAGTCTTCCATACAATCCCAACATGCTTCCTTGTCCTTAGAAGTGGCTCCATGTCAAGAGGATTCCAAAAATGATGAAGAAAAGAACATAAAGAAAGATCAAGATCAAGAACCCTCCATTTCATCCACTCCTTTTCCCGATGTCTCTTATCCACTTCATGGTTCTTTTGATCCTATACACCCTTTTTCATGCATTCCACCATGTCTTAAGTCTTCTTCTAAGCAAGATCAAGCTACTACTCACACTGTTGAGCTTATTGACAATCAAAATGACGTTACTACACTTGCGCTTTCCAAAGATGATACTTCCATTAAGGTTGATAAAAATGGTCTTGTTACTTCCAATGTTATGCCCATTGACAATCAAGAGAAAAATTATGTGCTTGTGCTATCCAAAGATCCTTGTCAAGATCAAAGTCTTCCATCTTCTTGTTCTACCACTCCATGTTCATTTCCACTTTCTACTCTTCCTAAGTCTTTGCAAGCTTTGAACAATCCTATCAAAGAAGGTACTCATATTCAAGATGTCCATGATTCTATTAAAAATTCTAATGCTCACTCTAAAGATGTTGATATCCTTGGTTGTCATATAGATGTTGATGAACTTATTGATTATCCTTTTGCGTCTTCCACTTCCATCCTTGGACCTCTTCCACCACTACTAAGGGCTTCATGCCTTCCTTCCATCTTGGGTCCTTGTGTCCCTTCACTTTCTCCTCCTAACTCTCCTAATTTTCCATCCATCTTGGGTCCTTACATCCCTCCATCTCCTATCTTTCCTCAAGATCAACATAGATTCATACCCTTGAATCCTTTTCATCCACCCACCCATTTAAACCAGTCATATCCTCCTTCCACAAGTCCCAAGTCTTTTGAAAGTAACTTGAATGTTCAATACAAGAAAAAGAAGCAATACAATAATCTATCAAAAAAAGATCACCATGTCTCCTCTAAACGACATGGAGGCATAAAGTCAAAAGAGATATCTAAAAAAAAAACTACAAGACAAGTATGGGTTCCAAAATCTATCATTGAAGATATTATCTCTAAATCATCAAAAGGAAATAAAAAGCCTATGACTATATGGATTCCAAAGTCTCTCTTGAAAGAGTCTGGTGTTGAACAAAAAGTGAAATTGACATTCAAGCTTCCAAAGGCTTCCACTTCATCTCCCTCCAAAAATATTCTTCCATTTCATGTGCCTAAACCACAACCTCTTCTATCCATTTGCCATATTCCTTCACGTATTCCTTCATTCATGATTCCTCCATTCTCTCACCACCCTTCAAGGTATGTGTTGATGTTGAACTTGCCTTCCTTTCCATCTACCCTTTCACAATCCTTCCATGCATTATCCTTCTACATCCTATCCTTTTTCCTCACTTGCCTATTCCTCCTATCTTCCAACCTCACTCGCGTTACATAAAACCTTATCCTCCATTTTTCTCTTTCATCTCCCTTTCCCTATCAACATCTTTGAGCGTGTCATTTTGAATCCTTGGCATATCATGGTTTATCCTTTCAAGGAGCATTATCTAAAAAGCTTGCCTTCTTCCAAAAAAAATAAAAATAAAAATAAAATAAAATTGAAAATGTGCCTTGGTGAAAACCTGGAAATAGGCACCTTGGTAGCAAAAGTAAAGAGAAATAAATTCATCCTATGGTGAAAACCACTTCCTTGTGGAACCTTGGATAAGTACCATGATGAAAACTTGGCAATTAGGCATCATGCGTAGTTCTTTTACATATTTCATCCATTCCATCTTCTCTCTTTGATCTTGACAATGTTGATCTATACATGAATATTTGGCTATTTTGTGAGCTATCTTATGGTGATCTTGCTTTCATTCCTTCCATGTTTAGCCTTCATATCCATCTTCCTCCATTCATTTTCACCTATCGCTATCCTTTTCCCCTTTGGTCTTGATCTAATAAAAAAAGAAAGAAAGAGTAAAACACAGTGCTATGAAGCCTCTTGACATGTCTACTCCTTTGGATTGCATTCTTTCCTGCTCTTGCACTACACTTTTGTGACTTATCCTATACTAGCCTTTCCCTACTTATCCAAATATGCTTTACATGATGATTTTTCCCTAGCTTGAGTATTCTTGAGGAGTTTTCCCTTGAGGATTTCTTCCCTTCATTCTCCTTCATTCTCTTGTCTTCCATCTCTTCCACCAGCTTGCCAATCCCTCTTGTTCTCCACCTTGCTAGACATTGGGACTGCACGATATGATCTTACTTGGGATTTTGCAAATGGAAAAAGATGCTATCAAGTATACGAAGTATCAGAATCAGTATCAGAACCAGTATCAGAACAATTATCAGAACAATTATCACAACCAGTATCAAAACAAGTATCACAACCAGTATCAAAACAAGCATTAGAACCAGTATCAGAATAATTATCAAAATCAGTATCAGAATCAATATTAGAACCAGTATCAGAACAATTATCAGAATCAGTATTAGAATTAGTATCAGAACCAGTATTAGAACAATTATCAGAATTAGTATCAGAACAAGTATCAGAACCAATATTAGAACAAGTATCAAAATGCCTACTGGGGCTACTCCTTTCACTTTAGTTTATGGGTCTGAAGCGGTACTACCTATTGAGGTCAAAATCCCATCACTAAGAATCAGAATGCATGGTCTAGTGACTGATGATGACTACAGAGTGTCTAGGTTGCAAGAACTTGAACTACTAGATAAGCATAGACAAGCAGCGTATGATCATCTCAGAGTATATCAGAAAAGAATGTCTAGAGGCTACAACAAGAAAGTCATACATAGAGAATTTTATGTTGGTGATCTAGTGTTGAGAGAAAATCCTAAAAATCAATCACATCGAGAACGCAAGGGGAAGTTCAAACCCAATTGGCTGGGTCCCTTTGTTATCACTACTACTTTTGGCTCTGGTGCCTATCAACTCTTAATGACTGAAGGAGAACAGCTCTGAGAACCAATCAACATTCTCCATCTAAAGAAATTCTATGCCTAAGGCATTTAGTGCTTGGTAAATGTCCTGAAAAAATCTTAAAAATCTGAAAAAGTCCTGAAAAATGAACACCTTGGTGAAAACATAGCAATAGGCACCTTGATGATTCAAACAAAAAAATCAGAAAATATCAAAAATTCAAAAAAATAAAAAAATATCAAAAGTACAAAAAAAATTGAAAAAATAAAAAAAAATACAAAAAAAATGAGAAAAAGAAAACGTGCCTTGGTGAAAACCTGGAAACAGGCGCCTTGGTGGCAAAAATAGAATCTCTACCAAGATGGTGAAAACCTGACAAACGGGTGCCACTTATTCAAAATGCTCCATCTATCAGCACAATCTTGGTCTTTCCCAGCTTTCAGTCTTACTTTAGTTTGTACATATCTCCCGGTTTGTTTCTGCATATCCTGGTTTTAATAAGTTGGTCTGTACACCAACCAGCTCAAGCGTCTGTATCCTATCAATGTTCAAACTTGGGGGAAATCAATGTCATATCCTATGGTCTCCATGTATCTTAGATGGATCATATCTAGTTAGAGTCCTTTGAAGCTTCATGTGAGTCAGTCAGTCAGTCTTATCTCCAGAAAGGATTTTGCATCTACAACAACGCAATCAAACATCAAAACTCAACTAAAAACAATCTGTGCTTTTTACATGCTTTTATCTCCTTGTATGCTTACTGATTCGCATTGATATTTTTGCATATTGTGTCCCTTCGAGCTCTTCGATGATGTCCTTTGTAGGATTTAGAGAGTGATGACTGGCGGCATAATCTTTTCTTTGTTTTCTTCTTGTATGTGAAAATCTAACAACTTTGGAAATTATGGATTGAAATGGTGTCCGACAGTAAGAGCCTCTATCTCGAATTGGATGGCCATGTGTACCTCGACCATTGATACCCAGAAAATTCAAGGAAGTTTGATCTAACTATTATCTTTTTGAAGTAAATTCTTTCTCCTACTATGACACGCGATCTTGCTTAAGGAGGTGAACGATAAAGGGTCACTACGGGTAATTCACATTGGATTTAGAATGATCTCTTGACTGTTTGATGTGTTTGCAATGTAAGGCATACTTAGGTCATCACGACGTGTATGTTTTGATGCTTGTACAAATTGCTATATCAAAATGGACATGATATTTAGGTCATCCTGGTGTTTGTGCCTTTGTGTTTATATCTACTCCGATATTCTAAAAATAAAATCAATATTCATATGTCCATGGTCGTATAACCAGTGGGTGTTGTATTGATTCTTGCACATACAAATTGATACTCATATGTCTATAGTTTCATGGCTAGTGGGCATTGTATTGATTTATCCGGTTACCTAAAATTTCAATGATGATAACAAATTGACATATGATCAGTGACTAGGTCCTAGGTCTTAAGTTGTATTTCATCTTGCATGTCTCTTTGCATTTTGCATGTTTGCATGATCTCACAATGACTAAATGAACTTCAAAGCTTAAATGATTCTTCAATCACATCTTCAAATCTAACAAGAGTCGAATCTCACTTGAAGGTTCCTCCAATGAAATAGCAAGTACAATCCTTTTTGGGATCAAAATTGAAATTTGAGATCATTTATCTTATTCACTACTTGCATAATCAACCTTCAATTATCACAAGAATCCAGTATTCAACTTAACTGATTAGCTTACATCAAACTATCAAAATTTCAACTTGGTCAACCATGGTCAAACTCATGGTCAAACCTAGTCAAATTTGGTCTCCAGGACCTCCAAATGATGTAGAATGTGTTCTCGGACATGTTTCACCACACTTCTCAAATCAATTAACATGCTTCTAAACTATAACGCTAACTTTTCTTGTCAGATTTCAATTTTAATCCTGAAGGGGGCATGGTATTGCATATCATTCAAAGTCTGTAATCAAATTTGAAATCATATCTTTATGGCAATCATATCTATCATCACTTGGGGCATATCAGATTTGTCGATCCATATCAATCTCATATTCTCCTAATCTTGTAAACTGTAACAGTTTTTGCAACCATCGGATCATAGTGTTCTTTCCTTGGTTCTTCGGCAATTGAAGGGTTCGGATGTGATACCTGCTAGTTCTGCTAAGACAATCGAGTCTAGAACGGGTCACTCACTTCTTATCAATCCTAAGGTTCAGAATTAGGCATTTTGACACTTTTTCACAATCATAGGTTCATCGCTGCTACAGTGAACATTATCTCTGGTCATTCAAGACCTCCTATCTCAATATCTCTCAATCGGTTTCTATCTTGAGATCGATTTATCTTTTGAATCAGTTTCATATCTTTATCAAACACAGACTATCTTTGAACCACTGCGCTTCGCACAGTAATTCAAAGAGGGGCAAAATGTAATACCCCAAAAATGGGCTATAAGTTCATTAACCTTCTATATCTACAAATCGAATGAAATCAACATCGAAGTCCTAATCTAAGGCACATCTAAACATCATCGAATCATAATTGATTATCTTAAATTCTGCATCGGGGAATATTCCTAGTAATATTCCTAATCATCATAATTATCTTTAATTTTATAATTATTTGGCAATAAATCACATTTATCCTAAAATTTGATTAATTAAATATTTTGCATATTTAATTAATTAGATTTAATATTTGCCACTTAATTGTATAATTAAATTTAATTCTATCTATTATTAATTGTATTATTTAATTTTGACAATAAATCAAAATTCCTATCTTTAATTGATTAAATTCTTATTTAATTAATTAAAGCATGTTGTCATTATTTAATAATATAATTTTTAATAAAAGTTTGATAAAATAGTTAATTAACCCATAAATTAATTATTTTATTTCAAAAATCAGTTAAGTTGAGCATAAATCACTTTATTATTAAATTAATTCATAATTAAAACATGCACAATCATAAAAGCAGACAACTATCAATTATCAATTAAAGCTAAACTCTATTTTGAGTTAAAGCTTAGCTTTTGCATGTTTTTGTGACTTAATTATTTGTTATTTAAAAATAACTCAAAAATCAAGTTGAGTTTATTTGAGTGATTTATGGCTTTTTTCCATGCACCTCCAAAGCCCTGGATCTCTATAAAAACAAGGCTCAACTCTTCATAATTCATCTCTCAAATTTGCATCCAAGCATCTCATATTTTTGCACAATCACACTGGAGAATTGGAGGCTGAGGAATCAACTTGCGAATTCAAAGCTTTGTGAGATCAATTTCAATTGCATAGTTTTTATATCTTAGCATAGAATTTCATAGTTTTCATATCATTGTTAGAATCTTCATTGTTAGATCATTTAACATTCATTTCATATCAGTTTTCAATAGCATTCATAGCATATTAGTTTATCATTCTTATTGCATAGAAAATATCAAAAATATAGATTAATTGCATTCAATTCATATCTAGATCAATTGCATTCAAATCCTTCATTTAGGTGTTGTCTAGGTCACTGATCTCGATTACAATCTGAGAACATCAATCTCGCACCTATTAGAAGGCAGTAAATCACTTGGTTAGAGTAGATTTCAATTTTACACGATTTTGATTATCACTAACCTCTAATGTTTTACTGAGTGTTGTGTCTACAGATCAGGTACAATTTTCACACACACAGAACCCTAAGGCAAAAAATTTCAAAATTGTAGCCATTGGGTCTAAAAAATTAAAAGTACCCTGCCCTATTCTAATTTTGCATTACCTTTTTAGGGTGACTTAAAACTTTAAATCCGCATGTGCTAATTAAAATGACCAGCTTCAGGTTCACGGTCAGGTTTTTCATGTGTCGGCAGGGCCCCCTTTAATTCTTCCTATGTCCTAAGTTTCCCTAGCCATTTTATTTTCTTAAGTTCCTCGGCATTGATTTTCCCTATGTCCTGCCCTTTAATTCTTCCTAATGTTTTGGATTTGTATTTTCCTGGGCCTGGCTCTCTGACACCATCTCAATCTAATAGTCGGTGTATCTTCTCCTGTAATGTGTCAGAGGCTTGCAAACATGCGCCCACCATTGTTTCTTTTGTGTGATGCAGTCTTTCTTTTTGAGTGGGCCCACTGCCATGTTGGCACAATTGGAATTCTCTCATTGGTTAGTGTGTTGCTGAGAGGGATCCTATCAGTGGGGCCTATAGTGAAGGCTTTTCAATCTATGGTCGGTGCATGATCTTAAGGAATATTCTTCCCCTTTGAGATCATGTGCCATCCATTGATTTTGAATCTTACTTGGACCTGTCAGTGGGACCTAGTTTCTGGATGTGTCAGTGGGTCCTGATCCTATTAGTGAATCGATGAATGGTGTATAATCTTATGGGTTTTGTTAGAGGCTTAAGATCATGCGGCATTTGTTGATTTTATTTCTTGTCAATAGGTTGTCAGAGATGGGAGGAGATCCTTCAATTGATGGTTGGCGTGTAAGTGCATAGAATCTTTTAAGCCTTTCAGATCTTGCGCCAGCCGTCCAATCGTCTAGGTGGCTTAATGTTCTTAGTGGGGCCATTTGCCAGGTGGTGCGTAGTTTCTCAAATCTTATTGGTTGACATGGATGATGTGGCAAAGTGGGGTTGTTGTCAGAGAGATCAGTGATGAGGACATGATCTATGGTTGGCGTAAGTTCTCATGAGTTTTGTCAGAGCTATGAGATCTTACACTTGCCATCTGATTATAAGGCTTAAAGTGGGTGGGTCCTGTGTTAGTGTGACCGAGCATGAGCTACGAATGAGGTAATGACAAGTGGCATAAAGAGGGCCCAGGTGGGGTCTAAGGTATAGCGGTCCTGACAAAATTTTTAGCAGCCTGATTAATTTTCAAATGGCTTCGCTCGTTCTT
This sequence comes from Chamaecyparis obtusa, assembly GCA_027943335.1. Lineage (NCBI taxonomy): Eukaryota > Viridiplantae > Streptophyta > Pinopsida > Cupressales > Cupressaceae > Chamaecyparis > Chamaecyparis obtusa. The sequence goes on along the minus strand of BSBK01010013.1, from coordinate 3,819 downwards.
GTGAATTAGTAGTGGTTCTCTAAGTGTTTTAGAGGTTTAGGGAATAAGCATTCATGGAGTCGCTAAAATTAATGGCAGAGAGATAAAGTGTTTCATGAACTGGCAAAAACCTTTGTCGCCAGTTCACTAAATTTGACTGGGGCCCTTTTAAGAGATAAGTCATAAAGCCTGCGAAACATAGGAATCAGACGGTCATGACTTAAAGTGAGCCCGATTTCAAATTTTGACTGCTGATTCACTGTTGGCACTTGAATGTGACCATTGAAATTCAAATTTGAATTTCCTGAGGGTTTCCAATGATAGGAAGTACCAGAATTTATGGTTTTAACAACTGATTTTGATTGGTTTGGTGGCACTTGCTATTGTAGTGTGGTCCAGGGTGTTGAGTGATCATTTGCAGGGTTTTTACTATGTAGTTTTGTGCTCGAGGCATGTTGCAAGGTTTTCATTTTGAGTGTTTTTGTGGTTCTCAGTACTTTCTCAGAGAATTTTTCATGATTGAGGATCATTCTAGGATTTTCTTTCTCCTGGTTGCCTAGGTTTCCACCCCTGTAATAACTTTATGACCATTTCCAGTTGGTTGGGTGGTTGAAACCCTAACCCTAATTCATCTGTAGCTTGTTGCATTCTCTTTGAGAATTCCAAGATGACTAGGGAGTATAAGTTGCAAAATTTTTGATTTTGTAGAGGTTCCAAAAACTTTCATTGGTCCCAGCTGGTTGTTGATAGTGTTTTATTGATAGAGGAGTTGGATTTTGTATCTTTTCCTATCCTTGTGTTGTTCTGATTGTGTATTGATTCTGAATATACTAATGAGGATGTTATTGAGTTCCAATCATGCATTTTTGCATGTCTTCTTCTTTCGGTTCTAAGCTCATATATGTTAATGTCACAAAGTGTATTAGCATATGGTAAACAAAGAGTATTGTGAAGTCATCTATGAGTTCCTAACAAAGTTAGGATTAAAGTCTTTTAGGTGGGTTCAGTGAGTTTGCAACCAAGTAGGAATCTAATGTCCTTGTGTCTAAGGGAGAGGGGTAATAGGCAAAGCACTTGTCCTGGATTCAATTGTTTTAAATTAAGGTATTCAGCTGATGTATGTAGTTGGGTGACTCTTTTCCCTAGGTTAAGGCACTGGTCCATCCTTTGGAGGCATTTCATTGTCATCAACCACACACAAACATTCAAATGATAAAATATTAAAGTAGTTAGTAAAAGTATATAGTTGTATATCATTTAGTGATTCCTTTCAAGAAGTGAATCAAGGGTACACCCGCCTGAGCAATAAGGCTCAAAGTGTAGGAGGATATCTCTTGATCCTTGTTAATTGGCCCTCTTTCTTGTAGACTTTGGAGTTGTGATAAATTCAAAGTTATATTAAAGTTATCCATCAAAGTATAAATCTACAAGTTGAAGATCAAAGGGAACTCCCAACACCTTGCAAGCTTTTCACTCTCCAGCTCTGTTGTCTTGGATTTCATAGCCAATCTTTGGAATTCTTCGGTGTAGCTTGAGACATCTATTTTTTTCTACCTCAAACTCATTCTCTTCTTATGAAGTTGAACTTCATAATCTTCCAAAACATATGCCTCTCTCAGCAAGGTTACCATCCTTTTCCAAGTAGTTATTTGTCTTTTGCCATTCTTCATCCTTTCATCTTGAGTGAAATTCCACCATGTGAGTGCAGGTCCTTTCAACTTTGACTTGGTGATCTTTACCCTCTGATTCTTAGGTATATCTTCATAGTCAAAGAAACTTGTGAGAGCATCAACCCAATCCATTGCTTCTTCCGGGTCCATCTTTCCATTATACATGGGCAGATCTAGTTTGGTGTCCATTGTCCTTCTCTCCATAGACTTCAAGGTTTTCAAGAGTAGTCTTTGATCTATAGGAACCTCTTCCTCATCCTTCTCAAGGGGCTCTTCTTTGCTCCTTTTTCTATCAGAGTCTCTACCACTCTTCCTATCAACCTTCCCTTTGAGTCTCTCTACTTCTTTCCTCAAATTTGGTCCTTCACAATCTTTGCTAGTTTGACATTCATGATCCTTTTTGGGATCTTAGTATCTTCTTCATCTAAAAACATGGTTTCCAATCCTTCTCCTAAGGATCTTTCTTGCTATGATACCAATTGATGCAGAGCCTTGGTATTGTAGAGAAAAATGGAGTTTATCACTTGTCTTTGTTTGAAAATTCAAAACTCCCCTATCCCTGTCCTATTTGGCTACTTCCCAACAAGGGTCTTACACTCTCAAAAGTTCAATATCTTTTCAGCAAATCAATCTATTGTACCCCCGTAACTTTTCACTAAATTACTCTCTGCTTACTATCTACCATTGAAGCTACCCTACTTCCTGCCTTGTGTATCTTCCATACACATCTTACCACAGTGCCTTCCTTAGTCTTCAAGACCACTCCCAAAGGTTATCCTAATATTAATGGACATCTCTCAATTTAGTCAACATTGTAGTTGGGTACTTTGATGCCTTGTAATCATGACTATTTCTACTTAATGGAATCGACAATAGTCAATCTTAGGCACCTTGTTAGCCTTTACATTCGAGTGCCCTGAGGATCTTTCTAATCAATCCTTTTAACTTGTCCCTTTGCCTAAACAGGGAGTCTCCGAATGTTTAGGCTTGACAGTGTTTAGGGAAATCTTCTATCCATGGTTTGTTTGTTTTTTGCGACTTGGTGTTCGGTCCTTCACAATATGTGAATCTAGGCATGGAATGTGGCTTCACCAGCCTTGGATCTATTTAATGGTAAGTGAATCCAACCAATTTCATAACTTGAGGTTCTATCTTAAAACCAAGCAAAGTTACGAGGTTAAGTTTATAGTAGGGCCAGTCACATTTCAGATGCCTAGCCCACTCTTAATTCAAACATCTCACTATTGTCTTTTCCAAATTTGAAAACATGCAATGAAACTTGAAATACATTTGATTACATTCTCCCTTGCCAAGATTCATTAACAATTCATAGGGAAAGAATAAAGAATATGAAAAGCTGAGTGTCGGCTAGGGCACGCGATGAGTTCCAATGCTCTTGCAACTTGTTCTCCCTCCAAACTCAATTAAATCAATTCAAACCAAATGAAAAATAGAAGTTCAAACATTTAGAAAATTTTCAATGGATCAGAGCCCCATTTTGGATCAACACGGGTCTACTAGAACATAAAAACCAGTAGTATATAATGAGAAAAGTGCAGTTTTTTTTTAATTAAATCTTTTTATTTTTCTTTCATAAGCCCTTCAAGAACCATCGCATACCTGATGGTTAAACTATTTGTATCTAAGTAAATCCTTTTCCAACCGATTTTGAATCAGTTGTAAATGTTGGATACCAGTTTCTCTGAAACTATTTCCAACAATACCGAGAATTACAAAAAAATTTTTGCTGTAGACAACTTACGGTCTTAAAGAAAAATTGGTTTTAAAAGATTTCTAACAACTTAGACTAATCTACCTAATAACCTAACAACCTTAGCGATACATAGGATTTATTACCATTCTAGGCCACTCGGTTTCACATTTCATTTTAAGACTTATAACAAAAATTGTGATCTCTTGGTCCTCCTTGGTCATTGACCAATCACATCTTCCTACGAACATCCTTGGTTTTTGTTGAGGCTCCCGCACCACCGATCCCATACCTATATTAGACTCCTAAAAACATTATTGAAAGCATTATTAAAACTTGGACAACATTTGTCAATTACAACCAAATTCTTAGTCCTTTGTGGACATGACCAACATAAAATTGAGTCCTTTGAGGACATTAAAAATAGACCAAAATATTGCACTACTTTAACATCATGAT
>BSBK01010012.1:0-59921 GCA_027943335.1 Chamaecyparis obtusa | reverse complement strand
ACAAAAAAGGAGTACCACATGTTAGGAATGGGAACACTGAGAGGGGGGGTGAATCAGTATTCACTATATTTTAAATTTTCACTTTAATCTGAATACGGAATTATAAATGCTTAAGTACAGAATTAAACATTCACATAAACATGAAACTTGAAATCAACACATGACACCAATATGGTTATGGGGAAACCTAAATAGGTAAAAACCCTGGTGGGACTTGATACCCACTAACAATATGCACTAGTGTATTATGATCCTTGCTAGAAGATCCTTTACCCTATTAGGAGTAGCTTAACAATGCTTTTAGTACAGTAGACCTTGTTAAGGGTTAGACCCTGTTAGGAGTCTTTTACAATGATCCCTATTAGGGGAGTGGACTAACTATCCTAGAGCTCACTGCTCAAATGATGAAGGCTACAACCTTCTGAATCAAATACACACTATATCTATAGGTGAACTATTACTGTGACCCTGCTTGTCAGATCAGTTCCATTAGTGCACTGATGCTTTGACCTCTTCCAAAGCTCTAATACATCATATGCTCTCTTCGCATACCTCTTCTCTTCTTATCACAACTCTATTCCAACTTCCATAGAAAATACAATGGGCGCACCTTATATTTATGCACTCATATGAATTATACAATTAGGTCGACCCTATAACTAATTACAAATAATGCTTCCAAATTAATTGGCTTAAGAGTGATTACAATTATACATGTACATATTTTGGAAACCTAAATACAATGGGCACATAGCCTCTACAACATTAATTTACAATCGCAAACCAAAATAGTCACTATCAACTCTATGCTCTGTTCTCTGCTAGCACACACTAGCTGTGCAAGTACAACTAACTGTAACTTTCACATCTTTGCATATCTACTTATGCGCTTGTAGACTAAGCATAAGTATAGTATAACAACCTTAACTACTAGGACACTGATGAAGGGTGCTCCCCTTAATACCACAAACACATGACAGAAACAGAGAAACCACAACAATATGCAAGAACAGAAAATTGGCTTCTTATTATCTCCACAAATGTGGAATTACAAACTTTTAGAATTACAATATGCAAAGCCACATGGGCATTCCCTTACAATATTCTATAGGACAAAGCCTCGAGCTATTACCTAGATCTACTACCCAAAACTATTCTGAACTGCCTAAGATAATAATACAGCCTTCCTTATATAGGCAATTTTCCACCGCCTGGGAAGGTTCCAGAATTTTAGCCAATAAGGCCGACCAAACTTAGAATTATTTTATTTTACATTTTATTACATCATAGTCGGCTCAAGATAACCTTTGAAACCCGAACAGAAATTTTGAAGAAAATTATTTTTTGCCATTTCAGGTGGCCCATCTTCCGAAGACCATAAGTCATCACCCGTTGACCCGCTCGGCTATTATAACCCCATTTCGGAAATGCCACGAAGCGTTCTACAGGCTTGACCCATGCAAGTGCCTATCACCCAAATTTTTGACCTCATCTGGGGCCTCTAAAGCCTTCAAAACTGAGTTCAAAGTTTCTGTACCCTGCTGCAAATACCGAAAATCTTCAATATCTTCCAATATACACTTGATCTGGCAATGAAACTTTACTGGCAGACTTATATGACCAAAATGAACCTCCAAGAAAGAAATCAAATAATTCTGAGCACATACAAAAATTACCAAAAATAGTAACTTTCCATAAATAGCAGCTCTGCACAAAATAACCCTTATTGAATATAAAAATATAAATATTTTTGGGTGATGCAAGATTGCTCTTACACCCAGGATGCTCCTGCATCAGACACCCGGGGGTAATTTGAGAAGTGACCCTGTCACGACTCAGGTGTGCAGAGGGAAAACCAAGACGGTTAACCTCCTCCTTTGTTAGCCATGATGAATCTTCAACAGGTCGTCCTTTCCACTTGACCAGATATTCTTCATATGTCCTGTTCCTTGTGCTTCTGCCAACATGACTATCCAGTATATCTTCAATCTCCTTACTGTCTGAACTAGTTGCTGGAATACTCCACTGTGCTGCTGTGATCTCATCTTCAACACCTCCTTCATGATACTCTGTCAGATCTGAAATGTTAAACACTGGTGAAATATTTAGCTCGGTAGGCAATTCTACCTCATATGCGTTTCCTGAATCATGTTTCTTCAATATCTTACATGGTCCAAACTTTTTCATTTTTAGCTTGTTATATGTACCAACTGGAAACTGCTCCTTCCACAAATGAACCATGACTTCATCACCAACCTGAAATTCCTTATACCTCCTTTTCTCATCTTCCTTAGCCTTATACTGTGCATTCATCTTGGTAATATGCTTCCTCACCTCCCCATGGATGTTCTTCAAGTGTTCTGCAAAATCCTCAGCTTCAGCACTACTTATTTCTCCTTTATCTATCTTCCTCAATTCAGATACATTTCTTGGACTACTTCCATATACAATCTGGAATGGTGATTTACCAGTGCTCCTGTTGACAAAATTATTGTATGCAAATTCTACCTGTGGTAAAATCAAATCCATCATGTTGGCTTATCTCCAACCAAACATCTTAGCAAATTTCCCAAACTCCTATTCACCACCTCTGTCTGTCCATCAGTCTGTGGATGATGTGATGAACTAAATTTCAAATCTATCTTCAACTTCTTCCACAATGTACGCTAGAAATATCCAACAAACTTAGTGTCCCGATCTGAAACTATGGTCTTTGGCAAACCATGAAGTCTCACTACTTCTCTGAAAAACAATTCTGCTACATGAACAGCATCATTAGTCTTCTTGCAGGGAATAAAATGTGCCATCTTTGAAAATCGGTCAACTACTACAAAAATTGAATCATGTCCCCGCTGTGTCCTCGGTAAACCAAGAACAAAGTCCATGCTGATATCCTCCCAAGGCTTCTCTGGTACAGATAATGGCTGATACAACCTTGTATTCTGCTTCACTCCTTTTGCCATCTGACATACTCTGCAACTCTGTACAAACTTCTTCACATCTTGCTGCAATTGTGGCCAATAATAATTCTCACCAACCAAAGCAAGGGTTTTATCATGACCAAAATGTCCAGCCAATCCTCCACTATGCTTCTCCTTGATGAGATTCTCCCTCATAGAACTTCGTGGAATGCACAACTGACTCCCTCTGAATAGCATATCATCTTGGATGATAAAATCCAACCATTTTGTCCTGTCTAGAGTAACAGGTTCTGTACAAGCTTTCCAAGCTTCACCAAAATCAGGATCCTCTGGATACAAATTCTTGAGTTCCTTGAAACCAACCACTTCAATCTGCATTTCTGTCAGCAATAGTTGCCTTCTGCTAAGAGCATCTGCAACCCTATTAGACTTTCCACTCCTGTGTTTCAAAACAAATGTATAACTCTGCAAAAACTCAACCCATTTCAAATGCCTCTGATTCAACTTTCCTTGACTATTCAAATATTGCAAAGCTTGATGATCAGTATACAAAACAAACTCCTTAGGAAGTAGATAATGTCTCCACTTCTTTAATGTCTGAACTATAGCATAAAATTCTTGATCATAAACAGAATATTTCCTCTTGGCATCATTTAACTTCTCACTGAAATAAGCAACAAGTTTACCTTCTTGGCTCATAACAGCTCGTATTGCAGTACCACTAGCATCACAATCTACTTGAAACACCTTATTGAAATCTGGAAGTGCTAAAATAGGTTGTTCTGTAACTTTTTGTTTCAACAATTGAAAACTCTTTTCTGCCCCATTAGTCCACTTAAACTCTTTTCTATCCGCTCTCATTGTTTCAGTCAAGGGTCCACAAATACTGCTAAAATTTCTGATAAACTTTCTGTAAAAGCTAGCTAGACCATGAAAAGATCTTACCTCAGTAGCACTCCTCGGAGTAGGCCATTCAAGAATAGCTTGTACCTTCTCTGGGTCCATTTTCAGACCTTCTGTTGAAACTACAAATCCCAAATACACTAACTCTTTCTTCACAAAACTGCACTTCTTCAAATTAATCAACAATTTCTCTTCTCTCAACTTCTCAAATACCATACGAATATGCATCATATGCTCATCCAATGTCTTACTAAAGATCAAAATATCATCTAGGTAAACAATAACAAACTTACCCAGAAATTCTTTCAGAACCTCGTTCATGAGCCGCATGAAAGTGCTCGGTGCATTGGTTAGCCCAAAAGGCATGACTAACCACTCATACAGTCCTTCCTTTGTCTTGAAGGCAGTCTTCCATTCATCTCCTTCTCTGATCCGAATCTAATGATATCCACTTTTCAGATCTATCTTTGAGAAATACACAGCTCCACTCAAACAGTCCATAATATCATCCATTCGTGGCAATGGAAACCTGTACTTGATTGTGATCTTGTTTATTGCCCTAGAATCTGTACACATCCTCCATTCCCCATTCTTCTTTGGTGCTAATACTGCTGGTACAGCACAGGGACTCAGACTCTCACGAATCAATCCTTTCTGTAACAACTCATGTACTTGTCTGTTCAACTCCTCACTTTCTGCAGGTGTCATTGTATGTGCTGCCTTGTTCGGAAAACTCACTCCTGGGATCAAGTCCATCTGATGACTGATCTTCCTAACTGGTGGTAATCCATCAGGCACGTTATCGGATACAATATCCTGAAACTCATTCAACAAATCTGCAACTTCTACAGGAACATCTTCTACTCCCTCTTTACCAGCTTTTGGAATTAAAGCAAAACATACATGCTCATGCCTCATACCATCTAGGAATTTCCTTCCATCAACAAATGTTATTCTTGCATTACCACATACCTTTTCTTCGGTCTCCTTCAATGGCTTTAGCTTATGTCGCACTCCATCCTTTGTCAGGGAATAGGTATTCGCACGACCATCATGTACAGCACATCTGTCAAACTGCCATGGTCTACCCAACAACATATGACATGCATCCATAGATATGATATCACACAATACCTCATCTTGGTATCCACCAATCTTGAACTTCACCAGGCATTGTTCATTGACCATGACCTTGTGGTCATCTTGTACCCAGGCAATCCGATATGGATGTGGGTGTTTCTGTCTCTTGAGCTTCAACTTTGTCACCATCTCTTCTGACACCAAATTGTCAGTGCTCCCACTATCAATGATCACATCACAACATCTACCTTCACACTTGCACCTGGTGCGAAACAAGCTCCTCCTTTGCTCAAGTTCATTCTCACCACTCAACAAGACTCTTCTGTTAATCAACGTTTCTCCTCTTTCAGCATCTTCAGAATTTGATGATCTGGCATCTTCATCTACATGTGCAACTCTGGCCTGGCCTTCATTTCTCCTGTCTGTTCTGCCTTGGCGCTGAGGACATTCAAATGCCCTATGACCTTCTTCTCCACAGTGAAAACATGTTCCACGGAAGCCACCTCTTCCAGATCCTTGTCCTCTTCCTCTTCCTCTCTGATCTCTATTATTCTGATCCTGGAAGCGATTGGAATTATTTCCTCGCTGATTCTGACTACTACTGGCCTCATCCTTCTTTTTTGGATCCTCATTTCGGCCACCATATGACCGTCCACCAGATCGTCCACCACGACCTCTTCCGTTTTGTCTGCTCTCAAACTTCTTGTTCAGCTTTTCCTCTACTTTTAGGGCAAACTGGTATGCCTCTTCAATACTGTTCATTCGAACTAGATTCAACTCCTCCTGAATGCTTGGCCTTAACCCATTAAGGTATCGGGCAACTTTCTCCTTATCAGCTTCGGCATGGCCTGTTCTGATGAGGAGTCGATAGAACTCCTCCGTATACTCCTGAACAGATCTTCCTGCTTGCTTCAAACTCTGCATTTTCTTCAGCAGGTCAAGCTCATAATCAACAGGAATGAACTGTCACTTCAATTTATCCACCATCTGATCCCATCTCCTGATTTTCTCTTTTCCCCTTCTATTTCGCTCCAACTGAATCTCTTTCCACCATATCTTCGCATGACCTTCCAGTCTGGCCTTCACAAATTTGACCCTATCAGGATCCTCAACATCTTCATACTCAAAATATTCCTCACATTCGTTGATCCAGTCGATCAATTCTTCTGGGTTAAGATTTCCAGAAAATGTAGGAACCTCAATCTTAGGTCTTTTCCCAATCTTAGAAATGGCCTGAAAAAGTCTTTCTTCCTCCTGGTTCACAATTTTGACTTCTCCTTCTTGATATTCTTCTTCGGCTTCATCCTCGCTTTCATCTCTGACATTAAGATTCATTCCTCTGCGAATCTCTTCTTGCAATGCTCGCACTTGTCTCTGCAGCTCTCTAACCTCAGGTGTTACAACACCAGCTCTTCTGCCACGTTCCCTTCGTGGAGGCATTTTCGCGATGCGCGCTGAAACCCTAGCCACGGTCCTGGTGCAAACTACCTCACGGTCGGTGATCTGTTTACACACTCAAGAACTCCTACTCTGATACCACTTGATGAAGGGTGCTCCCCTTAATACCACAAACACATGACAGAAACAGAGAAACCACAACAATATGCAAGAACAGAAAATTGGCTTCTTATTATCTCCACAAATGTGGAATTACAAACTTTTAGAATTACAATATGCAAAGCCACATGGGCATTCCCTTACAATATTCTGTAGGACAAAGCCTCGAGCTATTACCCAGATCTACTACCCAGAACTATTCTGAATTGCCTAAGACAATAATATAGCCTTCCTTATATAGGCAATTTTCCACCGCCTGGGAAGGTTCCAGAATTTTAGCCAATAAGGCCGACCAAACTTAGAATTATTTTATTTTACATTTTATTACATCATAGTCGGCTCAAGATAACCTTTGAAACCCGAACAGAGATTTTGAAGAAAATTATTTTTCGCCATTTCAGGTGGCCCATCTTCCGAAGACCATAAGTCATCACCCGTTGACCCGCTCGGCTATTATAACCCCATTTCGGAAATGCCACGAAGCGCTCTACAGGCTTGAACCACACAAGCACTCGTCACCCAAATTTTCAACCTCATCCGGGGCCTCTAAAGCCTTCAAAATTGAGTTCAAAGTTTCTGTACCCTGCTACAAATACCGAAAATCTTCAATATCTTCCAATATACACTTGATCTGGCAATGAAACTTTACTGGCAGACTTATATGACCAAAATGAACCTCCAAGAAAGAAATCAGATCATTCTGAGCACATACAAAAATTACCAAAAATAGTAACTTTCCATAAATAGCAGCTCTGCACAAAATAACCCTTATTGAATATAAAAACATAAATATTTTTGGGTGATGCAAGATTGCTCTTACACCCAGGATGCTCCTGCATCAGACACATACCTTAATTCATCTATACACATGTGTGCTAATGCTCTGAGTCTTTGGTGCTCTGTATGTTGTCTAGTCTTCAACACTTAACTGATATATGATCTTTACACTTAGTGCGCTGACTCCAAACTGCTATATGGCTTTTTTTCCATAATGAAAACACTATATCTAGTCATATACTTTAGTATAGACAAATTTCCAACAATCTCCCCCTTTGTCGTTGATGGCAACAAAGGAATATGGCCAAGTCTCTAACTGATCATTTACACAAAAACTTTTTTGTCTTCTATACATTTTATACAAACTCTTATATCTCCCTATACATATATGTACTCCATATTCTATACAACTCCCCCTTTGACATTAATGAAAAAGGTGCATCAAAAAACTTTAACTGCACACTTACTGAGGGAAAACATCTAGATATGCAATCTTGAGTTTCTGGATCTCCTTCTTCCAAAAGGTTATCAAAGAATTGAGTATCTATAGATGGGTGCATAATGCATATTGAAGCTTCTCCATATTCTCCAATTCGGTGCTCAGACCTTGATCATAGGTTATCATGATCGTATCAATCTCCTTTATGTTCTAACTAAGAATGTCTAGTGATGGCGCAAGAGCATTCCTCAATTGAGTCTTTCTAGACCTTATCTTATCCATTTCTTTATCTACCTTCTCAATTATGTCTAACTAACCTTGATAGACATTGTTGCACATGTTTACATCAGTGGATGTGTCTAGCACTGAAACCTTCACCTTCTCAATCATTGCCTCTACATCTTTGATCTTCTTAAGATGGGCAACAGTGAACCTATCCTGATCCATGGATTCTACAATGACTTTCCTTCCTTGGTCTATGAACTCCTTCAATGATGCCTGACCAGACTTAAGAGAGTTAAAGTCTAGTTGAAAATTACTCATCAGTTCATTGAGTCTCTTCTTTAAGTATTTCTCCTCTGCCACTATGGCTGTAGATTCTTCTAGGCTTGAGAAATTGACTTTGAACTATGATAAGACTGTGCTCACATCATCCACCGAATGAAATTTTACTATCTTCTTATCCTCTAGCAGAAAATTGTTCAAAATATTTACTGATTCCATGAGGAGAGGATTTCTTATTACTTGTTTCTCCTTAGCCTTCTCCATCGCTAGGACGCTGAACTTGATCAGGTCTTCTTTCTTCTAGGAGTCCAAACTGCTAGTGTCAGGTGTAAAACTTGACAACAATAGTGAGGAGGGAGTGATGGGAGTGTTGTCCATCACCACTTGCTTCATCTTGACCAAATCAATAGAAGATTCATCTTTCTTTTCTACTTCTTTCTCACCAAAAATTTCTTCTATGATTACTTCTTCTTACTGAGTGGGAGGAGTATTTTTGCATAAGATTTCTTCTTCCTCAGTGCTGAAAAATGCTTCCTCAAACTTGTCCAAGTACTTATCAGTAGCTGCCATGGCTATTTCCACATTATCTATGATAATTGTGCTATCTTTGGATGATCCTATCATGGGCGCAGACTGATCTACTTCTGTTTGAGTTCCTTCTATGGGCATTAAGTCATGAGGACCTATCATTGGTACATTAGTGGGCTCAACCACTTTATCTTCCTTGCTGGGTGCATGAGTGATGGGCACAGGAGGTGGTTTGATCTGTTGTTCCAACAACACTTTCTCAAATGCTTTTTCCATTTCCTTCATTATCATTTCATAGTCCTTGTTCATTATATGCAGAGTTCTCATCTTTGTTATAAGGTGCAGCTTCACCAGATTCAATATAAGTGCTTCTTCATCTTTAGAACATATAGGCAGTGTATCTTCTAAAACTTTTTCTCTTATTCTTTGATATTCCTCATTTGCTTGTCTCTTCTGGTGTTCTAAAATGTCCCATATATTATCAGGAATTTATGTTTTCAATTCAAGAACTGTCTTCTTGAACTTTATCATATGCTTTATAATCATTCCATGAATTTATGACTTATCAATCTCACTATATGATTCATAATATTTCCCAACTTGATCAATTTTTCCCACATCAATAATTCTAGAGCTCAAAACTTTAAGGCTAGTCCTGAATCCTACCTTAGGAGGTGCTTGAATGTTTCTTCTGCTCCTTGTATCATGTGAAGATGGATGATCCATGCTAACTTCTTTATTCCTTTTGACCATTGTTTTATACTCCAGAGGAGTATCTTTGGGCGCAGAAGGAGTATTGTCTTCTTTATCTTTCTGACTGTCATCTTTTTCAATTTTTATCTTTTTCAACTTAGGATCTTCTTATGTTGTTGCTGCACCTTTCAATTCTAGGGAAATCTTCTCATCTCTTGCTTTTTCAAGATCTTCTTGAGATACACCATGTATCCTCAAGATTTCTGATGTAACTTTTGTAACCTTTCTTTTAGTTGCAGCACTATTCAACTTAGCATTACTTCTCTAGACTTTTCTTCATAGGTTCCCCACCTAGGTTCATTGTCATCTTTGGGAGCTAATAGTAGTATCTATGCATAGGATTCAATAACTTTTTCCTCAACCTCATATCCAAGTGGATGAATCCACTTAGTTCTAGGTTCCATAGCTTCCATACAAGTAGTATCAATCTCCACCATGAAGCATATTGTATCCTTATACTTCTCTACAATTCTCTCAGGAATCTTGTACCTCATCTACATCCTTTCTCTGAAGGTCTTCAATTCCAAAGTAATGAAATTTCTAAGTGTGCTTTTAGTGCATGCTTTTTTTGATATATGTGGCATGGTAGGAATGGACTTGTCGAGATACAAGTCTGACACTTTACCAACTATATGAAGGTACATATAGATTATAAGGGACCCAAACTTGAATACCTTAGTCTTATCATGTTATATAGTTTTCATATTGTCTATCAAATGTGTGCGCAAGATCTCACACAAGTTGAACTCTCCATCTTCTTACACAAGATAAATGGCTACTATAATAGTGCCCGCAGACACACTATTCACCCTGCTAGTGTGATGAAATCTGTAACCCAATATCATTGATATCAACTTGATGTTTGGTTGCTCTATAGGCTCAATGATCATGTCACGCTTATCACTTCTAGATTTACACACTTGCCTCACCATTTTCCTGACATCCTTACTCACTAAAAGGATAGTGCTTGACTTAGATAGGCCTATTATCTCATGAATCAAGTCTCCTATGATTCTTACTGGTACATCTCCAATCCAAAACAAATCATCATGGATTCTACTCAACAATATCTTTATCCATTCTTCCTCATAGAACTCATATGCTGTGGCATATTCAACAATGGGGTGATCCTTCCATTTAGTGTATTCATCCATGAATGTTTGATCTGGTTTCAACATTGTGTCTATGTCCACCCTTAACCTATCCAGTCCAACAGGTTCCTTCTTATAATAAATGTAAGCCCTTATGTCTTCTACATGCATGATGCCCATCGATGTGTGGGAAAATGCTCCCTCTAAATCATCTAGGGTTGATTTAAATGGGTGCCTCTTGAACACATATATCTTCTTTTCAGTGACAAAAAACAATGGGAGTGGTCATAACTTACTTGATAATGGTTTCCAAATGAACTTAGAGATGATCTGATGGCTTCTGAATCAGTGCAAATGAGCTAGGGTTTATGCAACCGATCAAATGCACTGATGACTGCAGTATATCTCTAATAGATTTAATCTTCAAGACTTCAATGATATCCAAAGCTCTTTCTGCTCTCCTATCACTTTGAATTTGAATGCAATGATCAATCAAATGACTTCTATGTACTTTAAAGTGAAACTTCTACCATTAATGCTCGGTGCATAAACCAGGTTGTTACTTCAAAATTTCAAACTCGATCTCCAACAACATTCAACATGTGCACTCTTGCACAAAGGTTTCTATACACTCCAAAAGCTTAAATGAAAAGGTGCATACTCTGAGGATGAGTATACTAGCCACACAGGGGTCTAGAGCTAAATTATCCCCCCCTATGACCCTAAGGGCCATTCATGCAGATGTAGAGGGTGCGTCCACTGGGGATGCATCTAATACATTACCATCAACATTTTCTTTCTTTCCATCTGACCAAATAATGCTCACATCTTCTGATGCCTTCACAAACTTGACTTCTACTTTAGGATCCAAAACTGGTTCGTCGGCCTTTGTAGGGCTTTCCTGACCTTGCGTCCTTGATGTATAAAACTTTGAGATATGTCCAGCATTGTTACAGGTGTGACAAATCACTGGAGGTCTCTTATTCCTTGGCACACTGACATGAGTCACCATTCTACATTGTTTTTCTATATGACCATTATAGTTACATATCTGACATGAAACATTCTAAGAACTTCTAACATTTGTCTGATTCTGATTTCTTTGATCATGCTGAATCCTGTTCTTCTTACTAGTCTTGCAATTTATTTCTCTATGACCAAATCTATTACATGTATAATAATAACTATTAAAAGGATTTACCTCTGTATAGTTTCTTTCAATGTGTCCATGCTTGTTACATGCAAAATAGGTTTGTTCAACAGGCTTGTGCTCATTTTTAGGATGACTACCATTGTCTTTGGTTTGATCTTCAGACTTCTCATTATTAGTAGAGTTCTTTTGTGAATCCTTTCTTGTTCGCATACTGTCAATCTGATTTTATGCTTCATTATATCCAATATAGCTAGTGTCTCCTTTGATTCTTCTTGTATACAATTGTGATTCTACCAATTCGGCACTGGTGTGTAATTTGGCTATATGATCCTTTGACTTTTTCAATTCAGATTCCAATCTTCCTTTGTTGTTTCTTAGCTCCAAGATTTCCATGTTTTCTTGCCTTAGTTCTTCATTTAGCTAAAGGTTCTCTTTGATCTGTTCATCATAGACTTCCTGATTATTAGTTAGCTTATCATCAAACTCTTCAAGTTGTTCTTTCAAGGACTTATTTTCTTCAATCAGCTTCTTGATTTTTTCTTGAAGATCATTGTTAGAGCATCCTTTCAAATCCTTTCTTAGTCTTTTGATAACTAATTGAGCATCACTGACTTTTTATTTTAGTTCTTCAATTTCTCTTTCTGAATTGTCCAGGACTTCAAGAGCAACTTCAAGATTTTTCTTCAAATCTTCATTATTCATGATCTCCTCAAGTGGTTAAACTTCTATGTTGAGGACCAAAGCTCTCATACCAATTGTTAGGAATGGGAACACTGAGAGGAGTGGGGGTGAATTAGTGTTCATTGTATTTTAACTTTTCACTTTAATCTAAATACTAAATTATAAATGCTTAAGTACAGAATTAAACATTCACATAAACATGAAACATGAAATCAACACATGACACCAATATGGTTATGGGGAAACCCAAATACGTTAAAACCCCAGTGGGACTTGATACCCACTAATAATCTACACTAGTGTATTATGATCCTTGCTAGAAGATCCTTTACCCTGTAAGGAGTAGCTTTACAATGGTTTTAGTATAGTAGACCTTGTTAAGGGTCAAAACCTATTAGGAGTCTTTTACAGTGATCCTTGTTAGGGGAGTGGACTCATTTTCCTAGAGCTCACTGCTCAAATGATGAAGGCTACAACCTTCTGAATCAAATACACACTATATCTATAGGTGAACTATCACTGTGACACTCCTTGTCAGATCAGTTCCTTTGGTACGTTGATGCTTTGACCTCTTGCAAAGCTCTAATAAATTATATGATCTCTCCCCATACCTCTGCTCTGCTTATCACAACTCTATTCCAACTTCCATAGAAAATACAATGGGTGCACCTTATATTTATGCACTCATACCAATTATATAATTAGGTCAGCCCTATAACTAATTACAAATAATGCTTCCAAATGAATTGGCTTAAGCGTGCTTACAATTATACATGTACATATGTCACAAACCTAAATACAATGGGTGCATAGCCTCTACAACATTAATTTACAATTGCAAACCAAAACAGTCATTGTCGGCTCTATGCTCTGTTCTCTGCTGTCACACACTGGCTGTACAACTTCAACTGACTGTAACTTTCACATCTTTGCATATCAACTTATGTGCTCTTAGACTAAGCATAAGTATAGTCTAACAACCTTAACTTCTAGGTAGCATATTTTAATTCATTTTAACACATGTGCTTTGATGCTCTGAGTCTCTGGTGCTCTATATGCTATCTAGTCTTCAACACTTAACTGATTTGTGATCTTTACGCGTAGTGTGCTGACTCCAAACAGCTATATGACTTTTTTTCCATAATGACAACTCTATATCTAGTCATATACTTTAGTATATACAACTTGCCAACACCACATAGTGAATATCAACAATAAAACAAATAAAGAGAGATCAAACACTTCACAAAATTCCTTCAAAGGTAATAGAAATGATGCCCTAGCTCTCAAAGCTCACAGGTCATTGATAATTCTAAATGAAAAGATGTTAAAAATGCTAGTATTAAACAATGAGCTCATGAACAATATATGATGCCCTAGCTTGCAGCCCATGAGCCATCAAGACATTTCCTCATGAAATGATCATAAATGGGGACTACCACATAGTGAAAATCAACACCAAAAAAAATAAAGATTGATCAAACACTTCACACAATGCCTTGAAGGTAATAGAAATGATGCCCTATCTCTCAAAGCTCATAGGTCATCAAGCATTCCAAATTTAAAGATGTAAACAATGCCATTATTAAACAATGAGCTCATGAACAATGTATCATGTCCCTATTTGATCTAATAGAATCAATATAACAAACTAAGCACCAACCAATCAAATAGGGACATGAGGTGCTCAAACAGTGAGCTCATAAAATAATATATTAAGTCTTAATAAAATCTTATAAAGAAACATATATTGTGTGAAGTGTTTGATCTCTCTTTATTTGTTTTGTTGTTGATATTCACTATGTGGTACTCCCCGTTTATGATAAAATAGACAAAGCTCAAATGCCTACCTCAAGTGCCAGTGCCCTCTTCCCACATAGTGTTGGCCTCTTCGCACATGCTAAAATCAAATGCCCTCTATGTGCCATGCAAAAGTGCAGTGTCATCTTTACGGTAGCTCTTAAAATTCACAAATTACAAATGACACTTTCTTTTTCTTTTTCTTTTTTGTTTATAACCAAATGGGTGTCACAATTTATGAGCTCACTATTTGAGTACTAGCTAGTCAAATAGGGACATGAGGGGCTTAAATAGTGAGCTCATAAATAATGCATGATGCCCTAGCTTGCAACTTGAAAACCATCAAGACATGTCCTCATGAAATGATCATAAACGGGGAGTACCACATAGTGAATATAAACAACAAAATAAATAAAGAGAGATCAAACACTTCACACAATGCCTTGAAGGTAATAGAAATGATGCCTTAGCTCTCAAAGCTTGCGGGTCATCAAGTATTCCAAATGAAAAGATGTAAACAATGCCAATATTAAATAGTGAGCTCATGAACAATGTATGATGCCCTAGCTTGTAGCCCGCGAGCCATCAAGATATTTCCTCATGAAATGATCATAAACGGGGTGTACCACATAGTGAATATCAACAACAAAACAAATAAAGAGAGATCAAACACTTCATACAATATATGTTGTTTTATAAGATTTTTTTAAGACTAAATATATTGTTTTATCAGCTCACTGTTTGAGCACCTCATGTCCCTATTTGATTGGTCGGTGCTTTGTTTGTTATATTGATGCTATTATATCAAATAGGGACATCAGTAATAAAATAATACACATACAGTTTTGAATTTAAGCTCATAAAGATTAACTTTCAGAAGAATATGAATGAATACAAACATACATAAGTGGATGAACATAAATAATGAAGGTACCAAACATTGCCTGAAGTAATGAAGTGTTGACTTAGGCTTCAATCCAGTATGCTCTTGTATAATGCAAAACCTGCAAGGAAGGAAAAGATGGGGTTAGATTCAAAGGATCTAAGAAATGTCTGGCACCCTATTACTGGTCCTCATCTACAATTATGCATGTGCATAGTCAACCCATACACTTGTAAAATGAACTATGCTACAGAACAATATGGGTGTGTGTTAATGTGATTCAAAATCTATTATGAAAGATTGTTTTATTATTGAGATAAGGATATCTTAAGTTTACAAGAATAAATGTTTTGAGAAATATTTGAATTTAATTTTGACAATAACATGAGGAGTGATATATTTCAAGCTTTAGTGAGATTTCATACCACGCAATGTTCTTAGATTACGTTCAATGTGTTATTTATCCTTGTATTGGTGGGAAAACTCTTGAAAACTTACAAAAGAGATTGCATTCAACCATGTTGTTTACATGACACATGTAGTTTACCTCTAGCCTAAATCAGTGTTGCATACAAATCTGCAAACGCTGTGTGGTCTGAAGCCTCGCTAAAGCTTGAAAATGATAAGCATTATGATGCTGAGTTATGGTGTGGTAAGCACATGTATAGTTTCTCGCAAGCTACTATTGTTATAGTTTTTTTTTTGAATAGTTGCAAAATCCAAATTCTCCTATACTTACACGCATGTATACATTTTGGGCTTGGCTTTAATGTCATGTAAATTTGAGTGAAATGGTAATAATATTTAAGAGCAACAAGTATGGCATTTTAAACAACTATGCATATACATTATATAACAGGAGGAGTGATATATTTTAATGGCAACACTTAATGAGAAGGATGCCTATATAACAGGAGGAGTGATATATTTTAATGGCAGTGGACATAGAAATTGCAATGAAACTCTATAATTTATTATTGTAAGTGGACATAGAAATTGCAGTGTAATTAGTAGGATGATTGTTCATGAGTTCACTATTTAATATCTGGCCAAGCCATGGTAATGGGACTAGGCCAACCCAATCAGCCCAACAAAATGTGTCATGTTTATCTTTGTCAAATATACTCGTTCACCATTTTGTTCTTGTTCTTCACACAAATATTGCATCAAAAGTAATTGTAAACAATGATTCAAAGAAAAAAGAAACAACTACAATAGATCAGACCCCAAAAGAATATAGTCAACTATAATAGCTCACAGTCTCAATGAAATAAATAGTGTATAAAAAAATATATGGTGCACAACAACAACAAGCATGTAATGACAGCAATAACATTGCATGATAAAATTTAATGCTCTTAGTTTTTATTCAAATCTATTTGAAACTCTCATCAGCTCATTTTCCAATAGTTAAACTAACCTATGACTTCAAAGGAGAAATTATGAAATATAGTTGTAGGTAGTTATCTTGGTGCAGGGGTAGCTAGAAGACACAAAGAAACCCAAATACCTATGAAGACACACTTGGAGCCATCAAAGATTATAAAGACATCCAAAGACATCAACTGGAGGATTTTGGCACCTATAATGGCCTATGAGGTCATTTCATGCAATAAGAATGGCGAATGTGTAATCAGTCCTAAAAGGCCTAATAAGCCTTAGGACCAAATTTGGAGTCTAGGATAGGATTAGGTGTTACAAGTTTCAAATAGGATAAATTATTCTTAATAATAGGTCAATAAGTCCATTTAGATGATTTGGTAAAGTTTCATCACTTGGCAATTTTAAATATTCAAAAGTTACAAAGTTATAAATTTGAATTTTCAAATTATAACGGTTATGGACATTTAGGAGGGAATTATTTTTTTTATTGTTTTAGGAAAAATTAAGCCATCCAACAAATTTGGATTGGTTGAGGTAGTTGAGAGGGGTTTATTAAATGTCTGACAAATCCATTATAGAGGCATGAGACTCTATTGTACGAACTGTACCCAATTTTGGAGAATAAAGTCTGATTTTCTTACAATTTTTGAAGGGTTTTTGGTATGAAAAAAAGTTCATAACATTTGGAATGGTTTCTAAAATGTTTTGAAATTATTATTTCATGTCTTTTAATTCATTCATGCTCTAAGAATCCCATACTAATCACTGTTATTCTACCTTGGAACTGTACAGTCATTGGAGATCTGATTTAGGCCAGTTTATTGAGTTTTTGTTCATTATGAATGTCATTGTATGGATGTAGACTACTAATTATCATTTAATGGAACTTAATTAACATTTATTCTATTCCTCTAATATTAGGAATGCAAGTTTGATTAACTGTTCGGGTGATCACCATAGGGAACACTAAAAAAAACTAAGTGAATTTGAAGGGTAGGGTGAAGGATAGAGAGTCTTGGCCAAAAAAGGGAACTATTTTATGATGGAATGTGTATATACATGTTGAGGAAAAGGTGTTCCAACCTTTATTTGTTTTAGGAAGCTTTGGGAAGCATGACATTGGAGAAGCCCTTGTTTTAAGTGTTTGGAGAGTGCAAATTGGGGATTTTGTGTCTAGAAGTCTCTTGGAATCAAATTAGTTCCATATTCCTCTAATTAAACCCTATTGAAGACACTATGAAAATATTTAGATCCTGGGAGTTTGACTGGATAGTACTTCCTTTGTAAATGCATGAGTTTTAGGCCTTAAAATCCTGAGAAATGGTGCGAGAAGTCATGTATCTTCCAAAAAAACCTACCCTATCCTTTTGGTATGTTAAGGTACTCCACAAAGGGTACTCAAATATATGATTTATTTTCCTAGTGTTTTGGGAAAAGTTCAAGGAAAAGCCTTGTCTGTGCTGCTGCAGGGCTACAAGATAGATTTTTAGTCCTAACTTGGTGAATTTTAAAGTTTTGGTGCTTGAACATTTGAAGAAAGTTTGGAACCTATTTAATTACTTTGGATTACATAAATTAGGGCTATTGGATCACACCATAAGACTAGTTGGAGGATAATTTACCACTTCACTTATTGAAACCATCTTGGGTCACTAGATTGAATTGTGCATTTGATTGAGTTTCTATATTTGGACCTTGGATCCACCATATCCTCTACCACCTCTATATCATATCTCTTATATAATGATGGAGGAGTCAAAGGTAATGATTAATGAGGTTGCTGCTATTAGATCATACATTAATACACTTACTATTTTGATAGCAATAACATGGCATGATGTCAGAGCTCAAATTCAAATTTGAAATAAAAAATATAAAATTTTAAGAAACTTTTACATCTTTTCATCAAATGACCCAAAAAAATCAAGAATCATCATATATGGTCACTAATAGCCAACTTTCAAAAGAATATGAATGAATGCAAACATACATAAGTGGATGAACATAAATAATGAAGGTACCAGACATTGCCTGAAGTAATGAAGTGTTGACCCGAGGTTCAATCCAGTATGCTCTTGTATGATCCAAAACCTGCAAGGAAGGAAAAGATGGGGTTAGATCCAAAGGATCTAAGCAATTCCTAGCACCCTATTACTGATCCTCATCTACAATTATGCATGTGCAATGTGAATAAAAAGTAAGAGTATTAAATTTTATCATGCAATGTTATTGTTGTCATTGCATGCTTGTTGCTGTTGTGCACCATATATTGTTTTATACACTATTTATTTCATTGAGACTATGAGCTATTGTAGTTGACTGTATTCTTTTGGGGTCTGATCTATTGTAGTTGTTTATTTTTTCTTTGAATCATTGTTTATAATTATTTTTTATGCAATATTTGTGTGAAGAATAAGAACAAAATGGTGAACAAGTGTATTTGACAAAGATAAACATGACACATTTTGTTGGGCTGATTAGGTTGGCCTGGAACCATTTACATGGCTTGGCTAGATATTAAACAGTGAGCTCATGAACAATGTATGATGCCCTAGCTTGCAGCTTGCGAGCCATCAAGACATTTCCTCATGAAATGATCATAAACAAGGAGTACCACATAGTGAATATCAACACAAAAACAAATAAAGAGAGATCAGACACTTCACACAATGCCTTGAAGGTAATAGAAATGATGCCCTCACTCTCAAAGCTCACAGGTCATCAAGCATTCCAACTAAAAAGATGCAAACAATGCCAGTATTAAATAGTGAGCTCATGAACAATGTATGATGGCCTAGTTTGCAGCCCATGAGCCCTCAAGGCATTTCCTCATGAAATGATCATAAATGGGGAGTATGCACATAGTGAATATCAATAGCGAAACAAATAAAGAAAGATCAAACACTTCACACAATGCCTTGAAGGTAATAGAAATGATGCCCTAGCTCTCAAAGCTCGTAGGTCATCAAGCATTCCAAATGAAATGATGTAAATAATGCCAGTATTAAATAGTGAGCTCCTGAATAATGTATCATGCCCTAGCTTGCAGCCCACGAGCCATCAAGACATTTCCTCATGAAATGATCATAAACGGGGAGTACACACATAGTGAATATCAATAGCAAAACAAATAAAGAGAGATCAAACACTTCACACAATGCCTTGAAGGTAATAGCAATGATGCCTTAGCTCTCAAAGCTCACAGGTCATTGAGCATTCCAAATTCTAAGATGTAAACAATGCCACTATTAACAATGCTAAGATGTAAATAATGCCACTAAAATTGATTTAATAAGAAGACAAAGCTCAAATGCCTACCTCAAGTGCCAGTGCCCTCTTCCCACATGGTGCCGACCTCTTCACCCATGCCAAAATCAAATGCCCTCTTTGCACCACGCAAAATTGCAGTGTCGTCTTCACGACAGCTCTTCGAATTCACAAATTACAAATGACACTTTCTTTTTCTTTTTTTTGTTTATAACCAAATGGGTGTCGCAATTATGATGATAGCAGTGTTATTATGACACCATCGGGGGCACTTGAAAAAAAAAACACAAAAAACAAACACAAATTGTAGTGGCGTTGCAAATTGGCATCGAAATTTGACCCCAAATATTGTAGTGAAAAAAATTATATCCTCGCAAATGTCCCAAAGAGGGTTTTGGTGACTGGCACCTCAATCGTATTATATCAAAAAATCTCTAACCATACATAATAGAAAAAGAAAAAATAACAACAAAACAAGAGCTACTAATTGTAATCTAGTGTTTTAATCCTAACACATGAGAAAAAAATGGACTGTAAAACTACAAAATATTCACCGTTCCTAGTATTTAAAAATCAATTAACTAACATATCTTTACATTGGAAAAAATATATTATAGCTACCAGAATAAAAAAAACCTAGGCTACTAATGCAGATAGTATTAAAAAAATGTGGAGAATAGAGACATGTAGAGTCATATACAGCTCAGATATGGGAGAAGCATGAAGAGCCCCTATCGAGATAATCATGCAGACATAGTGATTTCGTCTTTACATTTTCAAACAAATTTAAGGTGTAATGAGGCAATGAACTAAATTTAACACTAGCAAAATGAGGACATGTAGAACTGAGTGATGATAAAGAGACCTAGCATTGAGCCAAGATATAGATTTTGAAGAGATTGATGATATAGAGAACTAAAAATATGATAATAATAAATTTATGTCTAGAGACACGATACAGTTGAAACCATCAGAGGTGAAATGTGCAATTAATCTATTATTTTATTGAAGTTTGGAATAGTTTTTTTCCCAAATAAATGAAGATTTTATAAAAGTAAGGTTTTATAAATTTTATTTCATGTTAGTATGGAAATGGTCACTCGAAAAATCATCCACTTTGAACTTTGCAATTCCAAATAAATATTTCAGAAAAATCCACTCTTATCCCTCATTTTTTAAGCCAATGACATTTCTAATAAATATTTTTATAAATTAGTAAAGTTAAATATTTTGCACCAAAGTTTATTAAATATTAAATAATGATATTATTAAATATATTGATGAAGCTTGATTGGTTAAAATTACAAAATTTAATCAGTAATTAGATTCTTGTTGTTGCCTATAGTTCTATAGCCTATAATAGGAACTAATAAGATGCTCAGGGAAACAAGTATTGTTATCTTAGTGTACAAATGCTATATATGCATTAGAATATTTCATATTAACAATTTGTCTTATCACAAATATAAAAGGTAAACACAATAAATGCCTTGTATTTTCCTACAAAATGTTTGAAATTGTCAAAAAGTTTTAGTGTTGAGCTATTGGTCCCTTTGTGTTGGATATAAGTTGTATTTTATATAATAATAAGTCATTTTTAGAACAAATAATTTTTTGGTGTTGAACAATTGATCATTTTGTGTTGGATATAAAAGTTAGATATAACAAATATTTATGATCACTAATAGATATTTGGTCCATTTAAGTTGCATATGTGTTTTTGATATTAAAAAGAGCCAAAACTTGAGACTGACTTAAGTTGCATGTGTTATATTTTATATAAAATTACAATATTCTACTAAATAACAAATGATACTTCTAAATTCAACTACTAGAAATTTTTAGATTAAATTTTGGTGGAATCTTTAAAAAGTCACTTTTATACAGATTTTATTAAATATGCCATTTTTAGTAATAAGTCACACCTTCAAAGCTCACTTATAAGTAATTAAGTGTCTATTTTGCATTTCTTACAAAACAAAAATCTTACTATATTTCATGCAATTACTACATATTAACAAAAGTAGCTCTCAGGATTGCTAATCCCTCCCCCTACTAAATACAATGTTCAATCGTCAACTCAAATATAGCAATCTCTGTTCAACTATGTGCCCAGGCGCCCACCTTCTCTCACGCATTCTAGTACACCCGACAACTAAGAATTTCAATCTCTTACCACTTGCATATTCCGCCCTGATGTTTGTGAATGTGCTTTTTCTATCTGCCACCAAAACTAATAAATATATCCTTGAAAAATGTACATGCAATCGAAAGCAGGTCTGACGTCGTAGCCTTTGATGAGCTACCGAGAAAATTCATGTCATAAAAACTCTGTACGTTTCCGTCATTTTCTCACGCATTTCCACAAAACTTTGAACATTCCTGCATTTTCTCACAGTGTAATCGGAAGCATATCGGCGGCCTTTTGTCCACACACGATTCATTTCAATCTTGACTAGATTTTTTTCCAATCAGCGAGCGACTTTATAGCTCAAAACTTGCAGTCTAAGATATTAGAATTGCACTATAAAAATTAGTAATCCCAGGCTTGTATCATCACTAGAGATGACGAAACGAAAAAGAATGGTTGCATCTTGCGCGGCCTGTCGACTGCAACGCAAGAATTGTAAAGAAGATTGTATTTTGGCTCCTTATTTTCCTCAATATGATCCTGACAAATTCACAGTCGTGAAGGAGGTGTATGGAACCAAATATATCATCAAACTGCTTCAAGTAATTTTTAACCATGACCCCGTTTTTATTTTTCTATTGAAATGGCTTTTAATTTTGCAATCATATGTTCTTGCTTTTGAATTCCTTCTTTTGTCTAAAATTGTTTCATTGCGTAACACTTCAGTTAAGATATGCAACCACTTTATAGCGACTTAATTGATTTTTAAACAGATATGTTCATCTTTTTTAAATTAGTTTGTATTTTTAGGTTTCTTTATGATTAATCTTCGTTGAATCTTGAGATATGAACTCTATGATCTAACTGCTGAGAGTAATCAGATTAGGGTGGCTCTTCTTCCGTCTTTTAATAATTGGAGTTCAATCTTCATTTAGAACTTTGAACATTGCCCAAATTACGGCGCGATTTGTCGCTCACTCTGCCCACGTACTCTGTGAGTTGCCCATATTCCTGCATTGCATTTTGTCAATTTCTCTGCCCACGCACTCCCTTTGTTGTCTAAATTACATACAGCACATTTTGACATTTTCTCCGGCCACGTACTCTACCAAATTATGACTAATTTTATCGCTTTTTCTGCATTGCATTTTCTCGCTTTCTTTATCCATGCACTCCCTTAGTTGCCCAAATTTGTGCATTGAATTTTGTTGCTTGTTTTATCCATGCACTTTCTTAGTTTTCCAAAATATGGCACATTGTGTCTCTTTTTCCGCTCGTGTATTCCGAGTTACCAAATTTTACGCATTGCATTTTGCGGCTTTCTTGGCCCACGTACTCCTTGAATTCCCAAATTACAGTGCATTTTATTGCTTTCTTTGCCCTCTTACTTCCTAAGTTGCCCAAACTTCTGGTTGCATTATATGACTTTCTCCGTCCAAATTACTTTTTGATGGAGAACTAGAATGTTCATGACATATGATAGTATATCTATGGGATGACAAGTTTTATTAGAATATAACAAAGCTAGTTGACTTTTATTGTGAGATTCATAGCTCCCTATACTCTACTTCAATAGATAAAAGAGTAATAGCACGCCGATTCTTGCTCAATTCACAAATAGGACAAGACATAAGTTGAAAGATTTAAACTAGAAGAACGTCTTTTTTTACACTCTTTGGTAAAATAAATTAAATTAATTTATAAGAAAATTAATTTTGTTTCTTTATAACTACTTTTATATATATATATATAATGTTAATGAGGTGAAAATTTTTACGAGGAAAGCCACCACAAAAATATATTTATTGTTATACTATTTAGAAATAAAAAAGATTCAATACAAAAGTTATTTCATAAAGTCTCAAAATAATCATAATTATTTTTCAGTTGTTCCATCTTGCCAATAATGATCACTTCATTGTTTGTACATCTATCTAACATTCTATCACTAACTCTCCATATAAGATGATATATACATACATGCATACATACAAACATACATACAAACATCTGTACATACATACATATATATACATACATACATACATGTGTACATAAGAATTTTGACTAACTACCCATAACTACTTTTATATATATATATATAATGTTAATGAGGTGAAAATTTTTACGAGGAAAGCCACCACAAAAATATATTTATTGTTATACTATTTAGAAATAAAAAAGATTCAATACAAAAGTTATTTCATAAAGTCTCAAAATAATCATAATTATTTTTCAGTTGTTCCATCTTGCCAATAATGATCACTTCATTGTTTGTACATCTATCTAACATTCTATCACTAACTCT
Source organism: Chamaecyparis obtusa (assembly GCA_027943335.1). Lineage (NCBI taxonomy): Eukaryota > Viridiplantae > Streptophyta > Pinopsida > Cupressales > Cupressaceae > Chamaecyparis > Chamaecyparis obtusa. The sequence goes on along the minus strand of BSBK01010012.1, from coordinate 35,762 downwards.
CCATATAAGATGATATATACATACATGCATACATACAAACATACATACAAACATCTGTACATACATACATATATATACATACATACATACATGTGTACATAAGAATTTTGACTAACTACCCAACTTCTAGGATGATCAATTTCTTTCGGAGGTGGACACACTGAGCTTTGTGTCTTTTGATGACTTGGATCGTCAATTTTCCCCACTGGATATCCTATGTCAATAGCGGCTCGATCTCTACATTTAAATAGTTTATTTCTAATATATTGTCACAAGTAGATTAATATTACTCATTATAGTGTATGCAAATTGGTTTCCTCCAGTTTGGGGGTTGGCGACTGTTGGTTAAGGATGATCCATTTGTATTAACCCTATTTTATATTAATAAAATTTTATTGGCTTCGATCACCTTTTTTGGAAAAAACAAAATATTACACATCACACACTATCAACCAATATTTATAATGTTTAATACATAGCCACTATTGCATATTTCTCTTATGCTTTTTTTTTAATAAAACATATGAATTATTTAATAATCTAACATATTTATAAGTTCACATAAATATATAAATAAATTATTATTTTTAAACAATTTTGTTTTCTTAAGGATAAAATTACAATTCAACAACTACTTAAACTCCTCTTATTTTAGTAAATCCTCACGAATATGGTGATACCACCACCTATACCATGGTGGTGTTCCAAATGGTATCCATCAAATATTTTAGATTCATGATAAGTTTTTTCAATGATTTTGGTTTAGAGATGTAAAATATTTAGGCTCATATACTTATATATGTATATGTAAATTAATACCATAAAATATACATAGATTTTAAATTAAGATATTTGTGGGACTCATATTTATGCAATATTTTTTCAAGGTTTGGATAATAAGCAAAGGGAAGAGGCAATAAATAGTTTGGTGTTTGAAGCAAGTGCACGAGTGAAGGATCCCATCCAAGGAAGTTCCAAGGTAGTCCATGAACTACAAAATAAAATAAGTCAACTAGAATCTCAATTACTAGCCAAGGAAGAAGAGCTGGTGAATATGCATTCAAAGTATGATGATCAATTATTCCTCCAACACATGGGATATCCTAATCATGAAGATTTTGAATATCACATTGACACAACTGAGAATGTCATTTATGAGCATGAGAATCCATTATTATTATGGGACTTAATATGAGATGTATAGATGAGGTTGAATTGACTATGTGCTTTTGATTCCATAAACATAATTACAATAATCAAGACTTTTATTTAATTTTAAAAGGGCACTCTATATTTCCCTTACAAGACCCTTCCTTATTATAATTATCAAATATTTTAAATAAAAATATAATATTCTTGCACTTTAGTTCCTTACTATTTCAAAAAAATTGTGCTATTTTATATAAAACTAAAAGTATATACTATTGTAATATTGAATACATTTGGTAAGCATATGACATGTATTTAATAACCATATATAATGAGGTTCATGTCTAGATAAGTGAATTTTTGTAATGTATTGGATATGTTTTGTTAATATCTTTTACAATATTAATATCTTTTACAAACATACATACAAACATATGTACATACATACATACATACATACATACATACATACATACATACATACATACGTGTGTACATGAGAATTTTGACTAACTACCCAACTTCTAGTATGATCAATTTCTTTTGGAGGTGGACACATTGAGCTTTGCATCTTTTGATGACTTGGATCGTCAATTTTCCCCACTGGATATCATATGTCAATAGCGGCTCAATCTCTACATCTAAATAGTTTATTTCTAATATATTGTCACAAGTAGATTAATATTACTCATTATAGTGTATGCAAATTGGTTTCCTCCAGTTTGGGGGTTGGCGACTGTTGGTTAAGGATGATCCATTTGTATTAACCCTATTTTATATTAATAAATGTTTATTGGCTTCGATCACTTTTTTTGGAAAAAACAAAATATTACACATATCACACACTATTAACCAATATTTATAATGTTTAATACATAGCCACTATTGCATATTTCTCTTATGCTTTTTGAAAACAAAATATGAATTATTTAATAATCTAACATATTTACAAGCTCATATAAATATATAAATAAATGATTATTTTTAAACAATTTTGTTTTCTTAAGGATAAAATTACAATTCAACAACTACTTAAACTCCTCTTATTTTAGTAAATCCTCACAAATATGGTGATACCACCACCTATACCATGGTGGTGTTCCAAATGGTATCCATCAAATATTTTAGATTCATGATAAGTTTTTTCAATGATTTTGGTTTAGAGATGTAAAATATTTAGGCTCATATACTTATATATGTATATGTAAATTACTACCATAAAATATACATAGATTTTATATTAAGATATTTTTGGGACTCATATTTATGCAATATTTTTTCAGGGTTTGGATAATAAGCAAAGGGAAGAGGCAATAAATATTTTCGTGTTTGAAGCAAGTGCACGAGTGAAGGATCCCATCCAAGGAAGTTCCAAGGTAGTCCATGAACTACAAAATAAAATAAGTCAACTAGAATCTCAATTACTAGCCAAGGAAGAAGAGCTAGTGAATATGCATTCAAAGTATGATGATCAATTATTCCTCCAACACATGGGATATCCTAATCATGAAGATTTTGAATATCACATTGACACAATTGAGGATGTCATTTATGAGCATGAGAATCCATTATTATTATGGGAGTTAATATGAGATGTATAGACGAGGTTGAATTGACTAGGTTCTTTTGATTCCATAAACATAATTACAATAATCAAGACTTTTATTTAATTTAAAAGGGGCACTCTATATTTCCCTTACAAGAGCCTTCCTTATTATAATTATCAAATATTTTAAATAAAAATATAATATTCTTGCACTTTAGTTCCTTCCTATTTCAAAAAATTTGTGCTATTTTATATAAAACTAAAAGTAGACACTATTGTAAGATTGAATACATTTGGTAAGCATATGACATGTATTTAATAACCATATATAACAAGGTTCATATCTAGATAAATGAATTTTTGTAATGTATTGGATATGTTTTGTTAATATCTTTTACAATATTAATGCAGTCAAAAGTCCATATTTAGAGGCTACCATAAAGTGAATGTTTGAGCATGAGTATCAAAAAAGGGATATTCTTAAAAATTAGATAAGGTAATAGTCAAAGGTAAATGTTTGTCAATAAAAGAAAAATATCTATTTACTACTTTTTTTTGAGACTAATGTGTAAATTTTTTATTATTATTTTTTAACATTGAATCATTTGATATTTAATTAGAGTGCTACAAGAGCCTTTTCTAACAACTTTGTAAAATAATGTCTTAGTTCATATTTTATTTCTAATTAATTTAAATAATTTTATTAGATACAAATAGGCTTGTATATGGTTTGAGGTTGGCATACTACAAATATTTTGAGATTTGGAAATTTGATTACTTTTGTCTAAATGTTTTTCCCCTCAATGTTTTTTCTACTAAGAACATTGAATTAGAAATATGGAACAAAAATTACAAATAATTCATTAAATTTTTGGTAAAAAATATTAAAACATATATTAATCAAGATGTCCAAAAATATTATGAAAAGATTTCTAAATAACCATGGATATCATATAAAATTGAACAAGGAAGAAAAAAACAAGTCTCTCACAAATTAACTACCCCCAAGAACTCACAACCTTAGAAAAATTAAGATAATGGTCAACATTTATCATTTGGAATAAGATATGAGAATTGAGCAACCTAGCCATAGAGAATCACATTCTATTCATGGGGAATATGAACAAAAGAGAGAATAATTTGTTAAATTTTTATTTTCTTTGTAATCATTTTAATATCAAATCCTTTTATGAATTGAATAAATATTTTATAACTAATAAAGATGTATATGATATTATAAAATTAACATGCACCAAACAACAAATAAGTCTCTTAAGGGAATTATGGCATGATATTATTGTTTTGTACAAATGGGTTGTAGTTATATATTGGTCATCTGATTGAATCCTGACAGGCATTTCTTTGAAAGGGGTCATTCTCAGCCAAGCTGGAAAGATCCAACTGGTCAAATCAACATTACAAAATCTCCCAACCTATGCCCTCAACCTCTTCCCCATTCTGGCTGAAGTTACGGAGGCCATGGAAAGAATCCAGAGAAGATTCCTCTGGTCTGGAGTCGAGGATCACAAGCACATCCCTTTAATTACATGGGAGAAAGTTCACTGCCCAAAACATGTTGGAGGCCTCAGTATAAGGAAATTAAAACCTTTAAATAAAGCCCTTCAAGCTAAACAAATTTGGAGAATCTTCAATAGAAAAGGTGAGCGGTGGGATACCATAGAAGCTAAATACCTCACTCATAGCTCTTTAAACAGATTTTTTGAAGAGAATGACCACCTTAAAGGTTATGTAATATGGAATGGTCTCCTCAATGCCAAGGATCTATCTAAATTCAGAGCTAAGTGTAAAATTAGAAATGGACATTCCATCAATTTTAGGAATGAAAACTAGCTTTAGATGGGCAGCTTGAGAGATTTCGAGTCCGTCTATGCTTAGAGATATGTCTGCACCGAAACCTTTGGGTCTCAAGTTAGAAACTATATAAGGGGTGAAAACTGGGTGGATCTCTCTCAGATATCACAGGACCTGTCTCCTTTGATGATTGCTCTCAATCTGATTTCTCTTTCACCCAACTAGGATAAGATTATCTGGGAGGACTCTTCAGATGGATCCTACACTATGGCTTCTGACTACTCTTCGTTGACCTCTCAACCCCATGATATGAAGCTACAGTGGGCCAAAGCTTGGATCCCAAGCCTCACGCCAAAAATTAATGTTTTCTTCTCAGTCTTGCTTTAGAACCGTATTCTCATAGTGGACAATCTCATCAAGCACGGTTTCCAGATTCCTAATAGGTGCATTCTTTGCAAATGTCAAGAGGAATCAATGGACCACCTCTTTATTCACTGCTCCTTTGTAAGTAAAATCTGGCATTACTTCTTCTCGGTCCTCAATTTATCTTGGTCCTTTCCACTATCCTTCATGGATCTCTTTTCTCAATGGGCCTTTAAAAGGTATAATCAAGACTTTCGGTTATTCTGCACCTGGATCCTTCCTCATCTTTGATGGAGAATATGGAAGGAGCGTAACAATCACATTTTTTGTGATTGTTCTAATCCCCCCAAAATTATATTTGAAAAAATCCAACATGCTATTAAGGAGAACTTTTTCTATTGTGGTAGATCTAATCTTCTTGCAGGAAAACCCAAGAATGCTGCCCTAGATAAAAGATAGAACTGTATGTGGAGGAGTCCCCTGATTGGTTAGACCAAATCCAACTTTGATGGCACTGCCAAAGGGAACCCAAGACAAGATGGAAGTGGAGGAATCATCAAGAATTGTTTTGGCCTTGGCATTGTGGTTGTTAGTCTCCCTCTGGATTCTTAGTCCAACCATTATGTTGAAGCTTGTGCAACTCTACCGGTCACTAAATTCGCTTAAGAAATGGGGGTCAAGTGGCTCTGGCTGGAAGGAGAATCGATGAACATAATGAACTTCTTAAACCTCATAACCCTCCCTCTTGGACTATAGCCAACATCATTGCTAATGCTCAGGCCATTCTAAACTCTTTTAATAAGGTGTTTATCTCCCATGTGTACATGGAGGCCAATGGTGTCACTGATTGGTTCACCAATCTGGCTGTTATGAAGGAAACAGAGCTGACATGGCAAAAAGGTGAATATTTTCCAACAGAAGTGAAGAGTGTCCTAAATAAGGAAAGATTCCAATGCACATAGGGCATCATCTCATAGCTGCAATGATTTGCAAAGTGGATGGGGGCAGCCTCCCTTTTATGTTCAGCCCCTCCTTATTTTGTTCCTTAGGTTTGGGGTAGTATCAATTTTCTCTTCACTTGACTATTCTACTCTTCTGTGGCTTTCCAGCCCTAGCCTTTTTGAGGCATGTATCTTATTTGTTCTAGTCTAGCTTCTGACTTCTTTCCTAGATTTGTGGGTTTCAGGCACCCTGTAAAACTTGTTTTACTTAATCAAAAACATGTTTTTTTTTTGGTACTTAAGTCATGATTTGCAATCTTTTTCTTTAAGCCTATCTATTTTAATCTTTCTAGGATACTTAGGCTTAGACATTATTTTGAAAAAATATAATTTTATTTTAATAAGTCTCATTTTTTGGGCATGGAAATTATCCTTCAGAACAATCAATATGCTTTATTTGACATTCATGGAATCATAGATTCTCCAATGGAACTCTATCTTCAACAATTAGACACATTCTATTCATTATATTTTTTATCCATATAATATCTAGATGTAGTGGAGGAAATGAATCTCTACAAAAGGAAAACAAAATTCATTTGAAAGCTAATTTTATTTGGTACATTTAAATATCATGAACTTGTTAAATTGGTGAAGATATCTAACTATATATAAATAAAATACTCCTCCTAAATACATAAATGGAAAGTGTAAAGAAACAAGATTTTTAAATCAAAAGTTGAGCATCCCATCTAAGGATGATAGTGTGGACAAATGATGGTAGCTCAATGCATAGACATCCACATGATACATCATACTCTCATATTGATCATGAATAGAAAAACACGTGAATTCTACTAAAAATCAACTCTCTCTCTCTCTCTCTCTCTCTCTCTCTCTCTCTCTCTCTCTCTCTCTCTCTCTCTCTCTCTCTCTCTCTCTCTCTCTCTCTCTCTCTCTCTCTCTCTCTCTCTCTCACACACACACACACACACACACACACACACACACACATGCATACACACACGCGCGCATAGGCACAGGCACAGGCACAGTCACAGGCATAGGCACATGCACATGCACACGCACATGCACACACATGCACATGCACATGCACATGCACACGCACATGCACATGCACATGCACACATACGCACATGCACACGCACATGCACATGCACATGCACACGCACATGCACACGCACATGCACACGTACATGCACACGCACATGCACACGCACACGCACACGCACACGCACACGCACACGCACATGCACACGCACATGCACATGCACACGCACACGTGCGCACACAAGCATGCGCATGCACACACACAGACATAGACACAGACACACACACCCACACCCAAACCCACACACACAAATTTGTATATATCACTACTACATTCTTTCTAACTCTCTTGGAATTATAAAGTCTATTTGATAATATGTTTCTTGTGTCTTAAAGAATTTTAGGATTTTTTGCATCCCTTGATTATTAACTCATTTATGAATCTATTTTTATTTTGTTCTATCTAACTAGCTAGCTATAGTGGAGCCAAAAACACTAAAACAAGGAATTCATTGAGGAAAGTCTCAAAATATCCCCAAACATTTTTATTCCTTCTATGGGTGAAGGTTTCTTGAAGACATTCAAATATGTAGGTATTTTTTATGTTTCATTTATTTCATTTTTATCTATCGATTGATATCATTTAGTATCTTTTGTGTTGTCCCCGACTTTCAAATTTCATCTAGGTTATTAAAAGGAAAGAATTGGGTCTTTTTCATATTGTGAGTAACTTCAATCATAGTACCGCATAGATGTTTGCACATTTCACTCATGTCCTTTTAAGGGGCACTTATATTTGGATTAATGAATTTCTCTCATCTACACTTTCCATTAAAATATTAATCATAAAATTTATTTTATTCATTTTTAATTAGATATTTTACTTGAACTAGTTGGAGATATATGAATGTATGTTGTGAAATTGGTTCTGAAAGGAGCATAGCTACCTTATCTATGGTCATATTTTTCATCTATTACATTTTAGTGAACTAGACATGAATGCTACTTATATATATTTTTTATTATTTCCATTTTTATTTATTGAAGTCATTCGCTACTATTTTTGTAAGCAGATAGAAAATTGATAGTTCTTAAAAAGGTCAAATTATAAACTTTCCCTTCAAAAAATATTTCTAGGGTACCCTGAACCCCATTCCATGTTGTTAATGTACAAATAAAATGTCAACCATTAAATAGCTTATATAGGCATTGTTTTTTTAATTTTCCTTATTACTTTCAAAATGCATTTTCTATCTTCTTTTATTAATTTAATTTATATATTTATTCAAATTACTAACAATGTTTATTTTCATGCATGTGATAGTGGCTTAGTTGATCCCATGTCACTCCATGTCTTTAATCCCTCTCATACAATTCCTTCTATTTCAAAAGATATTTATGTTGGAAGAGGATGAGGTCATCAATACTTTTTTTTAAAGTTACTCTTCTTTTTCTTCATTCCATTGCAGTCTCTTCTAGAGATGATGCATTAGTGAATTAGGAATCTCATCTCACATAGGATCCCCTATAGGTTGATAATGAGAACATTCTTATAAATAATTTTTGTAGAAGTTTTTCTAAGTCAATGAATGTAGTTATAGTCTCTACTACCCCTAGCATGCCACAAAGCTCATTCATCTAGGTGACTATAGATAGTACTTGTCCAAGTATAATCTATTCTATTTTTGTTTATTCTTTATGAAAATGACTAACAAAATATTTTTACAAAATATATAGTTTAAGGATCCTTCTTATAGAATGGTATACCATAATTAGATTTTTTTTATCCACATTCTCAATCCAAACTGGAGTATGATCTTGTTCAACAAATTCACATTACTGCTACTAAGATATCTCTCTCAAATATTCTTCGTACATCTCCCCTTTATCATAGTGTTCTCTAGGAGGCTCTATACAAGATCCTTGTGTCCTATTCTACTACATTTGGTGATATAGATTCTTTTATGGATTGTATGCACTCTAATGCTTCATAAGTTACATTCTATTATCATGAACTTCCTCCTTGTTATGTGTAAAAAAATGTTGATCCACTAATTATTATAGTTTATATCAATAACATCGGTAATAGATGTACTCTCATTGATATTATTTTAGAATTCAAGGTTTGTAGTATCCAACTATTATCTAAGATAAAATATATTTTATTTCACCTCTAGCTTCACCTCTATTCATTTGTGTGTTTGATAATATTGTCCACCAAGCTCTAGGTGGGATCTATTACCATTCCCACCCTAGTGTATGTAATGTGAAGAAATTTACAATATAACCTTCTTTTAGGAAGAACTTAATTATTTTATCTATGTAATCCTATCTATCTTACATCAATATATTAAATTTTCTCATAATAATCAAATAGTTATATACTAAAGGTTGGCCCCAATGCTATGCATTTGTCTGAAGTGTATGTAGTTGGTTAGTTCTTGATTTCTCATGTACTCTTAATAATTTTATTCCTTATATATCTCCCAATGATATAAATCATCATCTGATAATTCTTCTAAGGATAATTTTGCCAATTCTATTCCTTTGAAGATCATTTCTTCTTCAGAAAGTAATTCTTCAAATCTTTCTTTTTCTTAATCAAATACATGTCTTGGTGATGATTAGGGTTCCTTGGAATTTAAATAATCATTAAAATATTAAATAATATAAAGTCAACTCTATCCAACGTACAATTCCAAATATATAATTCACACCTTCTATCAAGGTTGAATATTCTCATGTATTAAATGATAATGCATGAAGATTATTAATTTTACCATTAATGGTGATTCTACACATTTTGAGGAGTTGCAATCATATTATGGCTTCTGATTCAATAATATTTCTAAAAATGGATACAAATTGAATTTCCTTGGTCACATGGATCAAGGAGTTAAAATCCCTTTGGAACCAAAATTATGTTTCTTATGATGGACTTAGGTTAGAAGAGCTATCATCACCCTCTTCTCCATTGTCTATTTTCTCTATCTTCTTCTTGTGAGTATGAAAAATTTAATTAGAAGATAAAGGGTTGCTTCCTAAATCTCATTCTGTATTTAAGAAAGATCACATTTTATTGAGTCTTAGTTAATTACTCTTCCTCCTCCTGTGTGTATGATATTTTTTAAACATAAGTACATGATACTTTATTTTTGTGCATACAATCAAGTGCTTGACCATCATAGTAGTGAATAGAAGACCTTGAGTAATTTTATCTCATGGGTTTATTTATACCTCCTTTCTATTGTGTTACACTTTGATATTTGGTATGTGTATCTTCCTTGACCATTACCATTCAAAGTGGTACAATATTATGTGCAATCATACTTTCTTTATGGTAGAAACATAATAGTCCTTAATATAGTTGTCCTACCCTATATGATGTGGGTAGGGACAACTTTATTTGGAGGTGTACAATCCTTTTGAGGATTCACTCTCTTCTTTCTTCTTCTCTTCTTTAAAATAGAACCATAATTGATATATTAATATATAGAGAAAGCGCTACATATTATGTTCACTTTTGCATTCTTACATGCAGCATGTATATTTTTTGAATGCCTATTTTTCAGTCAAATTTCCACTTTTTATTATTTTTCTTGTAGTGGCACATATCACTTTATCACCCACAATAGTGCATGTTTATATCTCACCCACTATGTCCACTGAGTTTCGGTCACCCTATGTGTAAGCATTTATTTTTCCTTTGTGGCTCTTATCAAAATCTATGACAATTGTGGTGGTTTTCCTCAATAGAAGGATTTCCTACCTTAAGTTTATAGTGGTTTATCTTCATAACATGGTTTTTATTTCTGAATCTCTATTTAAACATGGGTCTATCAATAGTATCTCTCTTTCATACCTTAGTTGGTTTTACTGAGAATCCTACTTAGTAGTTGATTCAATTTCTAGCGAGATTTCTCCTAGCAATTTTTTATCATCTAGAGCATGAAATAAATTTCTAGATTGATATCTATATTTTTAATCATCATCATCTCCATGGCCCCTAGTAAAAAATAAAGATAATTTTCCTAGGCCACATGGTCTCTTCAACATCAATTTTGTCCCTCTCTTTTGGGTGCATTCTTCCTTCAAGCAATCAATCATTATATTATTCTCATCTTTTTAGAGTTCGTATAGGTCATATTTCTTGTTATTTTTAGGATGACACATTATACTAAGGCACTCCTTTTATATCAAGGTCTCTTTCACTTTTTTCACAAAAAATATATTTTGTTTATGATGTCTTATTTTCCATTGTGTATGTTTTATCATTGCTCTTGTTTATGTATGTTCTAGCATTTATCCTATCTATTTATGTATATGTAGCCCTCTTTTCTTGTCATTATTTATTCTCAAACCTTTTTTTCTTGTATATGTTTATTGTCTAATTAATTTCTTTTATCGGTCTTCATTGTGCATACACTTTCCTTAGCTTGAAGAGGTTATTTGTTTCCCTACATTGACCTTTTAGAATCATCATGTTGTTTTCTAGTAACATTCCTTTAGGACATGCATATTTATCTAAATTCATATGCCATATAATAAGGGGACAAATGTAGATTTAAAATTTTCATACCCATTTGCATATATAATTTTTTATCAACTCTAGTGTCAATTTTTCTAGCATTTGATTGGTCTCATTTTAGCCCTTGCATTAGCCTTTTCCCTCTTAGGATGCTCAAGACACATTTCTAGTAGCTACCTTTCTCCATTAGTTTTGTGCTAGCCAAGTGTTTCTCATGATTCCCATATTATTTTATCCTAATTTATCTAGACATTAGTACATCATGCTAGAATCTCATAATATTTTAACATTTAATGGATGTTTTAAAGCATTTTAACATATTTCACCTACCCAAGTCAATCAGATCCATTAAATCTCATTTGTAATGGCTCAAGAACTATGCTTTTTACTCCTCTTCTCACTTTTAAATATACTCTCTCTCTCTGTCTCTCTCTGGTCTCTCTCTCTCTCTCTCTCTCTCTCTCTCTCTCTCATTTTTATAATGTTTAATGACAGAACTTTTGATATTAATGCCACATCAATAGAAATGAAATAATCTAAGGAGATAGTCAACAAGTCAAAAGGTCAAATGCATAAGTCGATAAGATACCAATAGATTCTTTAAAAAAAGGAATAAAAGAAGTACAATTATGACCATAACTGTCAAAATGATAAAGCATACCTATGTCCAAAGATAAGAGGAGAGTTGACCATCTTTCGAACATCCTAAAAAAAATCACCATAAGAGATGTCACATCAAATACAAGAAATTACAAAATATCATTTCAAGATAACGACCCAAGAGATTTTTGACCAACTAATGAATCACATCAGTAAAAAATTAGATCAAAATATGTACTTCCATATTAAGGACAAAGGTAAACATCAAAGTAAAAAAATATAACCGTGTCGAATAGATAGAAGTGTATATCATTGTAAGGGAATGTCCTTCCTGAAAGAAGCTTCAAACAGTTGTTCACAAAAGTCTACTAGGGAGAGAATATTGTGGGAGTGCATTTCCACCCTACCACAAAGTATTAACGCTTCCTCAAAATCCTTCCTGGTAGTAAGGATACCCAGCTGAACTAGATGTAGTCTAACAAAGTAAAAGTAAGGAGTAATAGAATATGGGCTACTTGATACATCCACATTCAATTTCCAATATAACATGTCATGGACTTCCAAAAAGCATACCTTGTAAATCTGCTTCCATTTCATACATATGAAAAATATTATGGAAATATTCTCATTTAATGTATAGTACATCATGTTTCTTGGGTGAATTTAACATACATATGGGAACATAACAAAATCCTTCTATCAAAAACATGTCAAACTCATAATTTCCACCAATATCTCTTTTACTTGAAATGATAAATATAACTTGAATTTTTCATAGTACATGGAGAAAAACCAAGAATACACATATAACAAATTCATTTCATTCATGAAGCATAAACTAAATAATGATTAATAGGTGCATCACAAATAGGTCTAATAAATTTACATTCTAATCTTTGCTCCATAGATCTAATCATTAAGATTGTGACAAAACATATTTAGCCTTCTTTGTTTATTCCACATTCAACTCCGTTTCCTAAAATAAAATGTACACATAGAAAGGAAAACAATAATCCCAAACCATTTAGAGATTCAACATTCTGATATTTATATCATAAGTATCATAACTGATGATTTTCTAATAAAATCTTATAATTTATGTAATTTTTACTTATTTCCATTCTCAATCAGCATGTTTTAAACGTAAATAATGCATTTATTGTCTAAGAAACTGGTCTTAAATTCAACATAAAAGAAACTTGTAGAATCATGCCTACAAAGAAATAAGAATCTCTTTATAGAGAGCTAAATATAGAAATACTTTTAACCTTCTTACAAGATACATATTATATTTTCTAATAAATTCCCCTATTTCAAGACCTTCCTACTTGTTTAAAAATGGTATCAATAGTTTTTTCATAAGAAAACATAACTCATGCTTAATTCTTAAGGTAGTTGACTGAAACATGTCATTTTTAAATGAAAATAATGCTTCACATCTGCAGGTTTCATAAAAGTGGTGATATTTATAGTTCATAAGAGGCAATAACATTCTAAACAGTAAATCTATCGCTCCATCAAATCAGTAATAAAATATTCTGACGTACGTAGTCAAGGTACTAAAAATAACAGTTCCAGAAAGAATTATTTTTATTCTAAGTTATAGAAAAGACAAAATAAGGATTTAAGAACTTTCAAAGAAAAACACACATAATTTTGCTTAGGGTTCACATTTAGGAGAAATTTCCACATAGGGAAGAAAAAAAATGTTGTTAATAAAATAAAGAGAATAAATTTGAATTAACATTTCTCACATAAAGAAATTGGAATAGAATTTACCAAACTTCTCATGCGACCCATTCAAGAAACTAAATTACCCTGGCAAGATAGAAAATATGATATGGAAAGGTAAAATATTTCATTGTGTTTTCAAAGTGCTTAGCTTTTTACTAACTCAAATCATTTCTACTCTCTCAATGTGCAGCCATGTACATAAAACTACCGCTCAACCATAAATAAACTGGTGATTCATGAGTTGCAAAGACATAATGAAGTTGATACGTCAATAAAAGTGACAGGTAAAAAAAACTTAATACTTAGCTGATAAAATGAGTAAAGGAGAAATCAAGCTATAGATAAACAAATCGTACCTAATTTAAACCCAAGAAGTTATTCATACTCTCAGAAATTACAAAGAACTTGATGTTATTACTTATTTTTCAATTATTACAATCTCATTGAACGCTCAATCTGAAATGTAATGTAAATCGCACATTCTTATAAGAAATTACAATTAATCGGCTGCAACTACCAATGAAATCACAAAAGGTAAAAGACATTATTCTTTATGTAATCTCCCCTCCTTCTGTCACGCCTTCCCTCTATTAACTATTGATTCCTCCTTGCAAACTGTTGCTCTTAAGAATAATATTTTTTTTTACCTACCAATGCATGATCCACTAGTAGTCAATCCTAAAATTTAGAAATTTAACTTCACTGCTAAAAAGGGTTGTGACATCATGGAGGAAATGTGACCTTGTGGAAGGGAACTATGTCCCTTTGAGATGTTAAAAAAATTCAATTCAAATATGAGTTCCTTGGCCAAGGATGCGAGTGTAACATATGAACATTATGTCATTTTTAAAATCTATTCAAGGATAGAAATAGTGAAATTCTTCCCTATTATCTGACAAATATTTTTGTGTAAATTTACAAAGTAAATTGGTCTCATGGAGTCAAAAAATTAATACTCGTCTTGTGTTCTTTATATACTTATAGCCAAAGAAAAAACCTCAAATAAAAAGATAATTTTATACATTTTTTTAAAAGTAATTTCTCTTCTTTGGCTCAAACTATCTTCCTTTAACATGTCATATGTGCAAGAGCACCTATGCGAATGAGCAATCCATACAACCCAAAAATATTTAAATTTTGATTTCTCCAATTTTTGGGGGTTTTCAATTTTGGTGTGTTACTAGTTTCTTTGTATAGAGTTTTACTTTTCCATTAATTTTATACCATATCATGCATACATACTTAAGTAAAAAGCCTACTTAATGATAAATATGTGAAGCAAATTGTGGAGTTTTAGACATGGTATATGGCTAGTAAAATCAATCCTATGGTACACAATCCTATAGTATGTATTTTTTTTGAGTGCCTCATCAAAATATGAAAACATAGATCATAATGACAGTAGAATAATCATAAAAATGGATTTACAGAATTGTTTCCAATAAATTGCTAGGTTTGACCCCAAATTTTAGCCTTTAAAACTATTCAAAAACTTCCTAAGGAGGTTGTTTATTTCCTTGGAAATAAATGGACGGGGAAAAAGAAAAACTTCAAGAATAGATACAAAAAAGGTGCATACAAATTCAACCCCAAAATAGCACAGGGAAAGGGAATAATAAATAGCAACGAAAGAGGAGTGTGGGTGCCTATGATGAATATTTGGGTAGTAATTAGCCTAGAAAAGTTAGAATGAAAGATGCATGCGAGGTGAGAGTGTAGTGATTAAGAAACTTGAGAAGAGTTTGAAAGAAGAGTCAAGGCTATTTAGTAAGAAAGTTAAAATGGAATATGGGGTTGCAACATGAACCTTACTAGGCTAGTTAGTCACACCCCCTCCCCCCTCTCTCTCTATTTGACTTCTATGAAAGTGGAAACACCAAAACATAAAATTGATTGAAGTAATTCTCTAAACAAACTAAAATATTTTACCTTCTTTATGTGTTGAAACATTCTTGAAAGTATTTAATCATTATTTATTTTATTTTTATTCACATCCATTATTTAGTATTTTCAATACATTTCTTATTTATGGATTTTATAGTTTTTTAAGGGAAAGAGCTAGGTCTTTTCCATATTCTAAGCATCGATTATCACAACCCATATAAGACTACACCATGCCAAAAACACATTCACATGTTGTATTGACATCCTTGGCCAAGGAATGCATATTCAACTATTCCTTGCCTGAGCTTTCCTCTCGTGCTTATTTTGAACGTTGGCTTTGCTTCAGTTGATTGTGGCTTCATGTTCGTTAAACGTGGTTTTGTTTGGCCTATTCTGACCGTTGGTAGGAGCTCTTTTAGTTTCTCTCATGAGTGAGAGGACTATGTCTGGTTGCAGGGGTTTCTGTCGTGGTTTGCTACGCACTTCCCATAGGAGGGAGGAATATTTTAGTTGGCCAGGTGAAGGACATTTTGGTGTCCTTTTCTCTGTTTTCATTACATTTGGTTTGTTGATAATAGTGGTGACTGTGCGGGAGTGCTGTTGGGTATCCAAAGACTTTTGGAAGCCCTTTTCACGAAGTCTACTGATGAGGTTGTAGTTTTAAAACAAATAATTCTTGCATTGACGATAACTACGACAAATGCAACCTAGAAATATTGAGTCACTACCTTAACTGTAAATAGAAACGGTTTATGTATGTAAAGATCACGCAGATCTCTCTTGCCAAGGATGGCAGCACAGGTGTAAACAGAAAAATTCGTAACAAATGGATTTTATTTATTTCATATGTTTCGGCTTGGCTACGCTTAGCATATGACAACGCAACTAGCATATGTTATAAAGTTAATTGTATATTATAATTTAAAAATATATCTTAGATTTAAGGTAGGTTTTATAAAGTTAAATAAATATTATATAAAATTATATATTATATTTATATGATATACAATTATTTTTATATTATATGATATCAAATATGATATTACATCATATGAAATATTATATTATATTTTTATTATATAAAATTATATAGATATTATATTTTACTCAATTCAAGCAATAAATCTGTATTATAAGACATATTATAATATCATATATATTATATTTCTATTATGTTTAATTTAATTTAAATTAATATTTATATTATTTTCAATTATATTAATTTTAAATTATATCATATTAATTTAATTTTAAATCATATATATTATATTTCTATTATATAATATAATATGTTTAATTTAAATTAAATTAATATGATATAATTTAAATTTATATTTATTGAAAATAACATAAAAAAATTTTATGTTATTTGTATTATATTATAACATAATATAATAATTTTGATATATAATATATATTTTTTAATTTTTTTAAATAAGCTTTGTCTAGGGGTAGGGGTAAGTACCCTTTATATTGCCAAAAAACAAGATTACATCCAAGATTACATTTGACTTAGGAGATATCTCTGTGATTAAAAAATAAATTTTGAATACTTTATGTTCCCTGTCTCAATGAAAAAGGTAACCAATATCCTCACCAGTCGAGAGTAGCCTTGCCACCATCTCTTCAAAGAATAGCTTGTCATTAGCTTGACAAAATGCCATGAACTTACCACTGTCATATTCTTTCGCCATGCAAGATTTATACAACGACCATGCCTTTTTCATCATCTTTTTCTTGCCTTTGTCTTCCGTGGAAAAAAAGGCCTTTAACAAACCTCTGGAGAGACTGGTGTCCATCAAATCCAGGGCTTGAGTCACCTGAAAATAATGTCCCTCTGTAATCATCCTCCTGATCATTCCATTTATGGGCACCGCATGATCTATTACTTGAAGAATAGGCTGAAAGAGATCGAACATAATCTTCCCGTCATGGATATGTGTTCCTTTCCAGTATTCAGCCCCCAATAAACAAAGCAAAGTCGCCTTCTCTCTGTCATTTGCTTGGTTAAAAATACATTTGATTTGCTCATCCGGTGTTTCCCTTATCTCCACATCCTGAAGACATCTGCATCCAATTCCCATCATATTTTCCATTAGAAACTATAGAATTGTAGAGACACAGTTCCTTCCAATGAGCCGAGGATCTCTATCCCAAGGAGGGAAATATATAGAATGAGAGTTTTGTCAAAAGATGCCTCTGCAGAGAATATAGGAATACATCAGTTCATGAGACTCCACCAAGCTACCATTGCAATATTGGGAAGGACTCTGTAGTGGTCACATGTGACAATAGATATATTCCATCCTTTCTGCCCGCACCAACAAATCTGAATCTAGCCTATTCCTATCATGTCAAGGGAATCAATTTCTAAATTTACTAGTATTTGTAGATCCTCTAGGATCAGGTCATCCTTGCCAAATTCCCAGTCTAATCCTCTATCTATTCCCAGGTTAGCCAGTTTGTCCACAACTTTATTGCCTTCTTTGTACACATGTTGTACTTTAAAATCATCAAGTTTCAGTAAATGTTCTTTCAGTCTGGGAAGCCAATGAGCCAATTGCTAGTTGGATAATTCTGATTTTGAAACCC
This sequence comes from Chamaecyparis obtusa, assembly GCA_027943335.1. Taxonomy (NCBI): domain Eukaryota; kingdom Viridiplantae; phylum Streptophyta; class Pinopsida; order Cupressales; family Cupressaceae; genus Chamaecyparis; species Chamaecyparis obtusa. The sequence goes on along the minus strand of BSBK01010012.1, from coordinate 17,542 downwards.
CGTTAATGATGATCTGGGAATCTGCTTCAATGATGATTTTGCCAATGTTATTGGAAGAGCACCAAGCTAATCCTGCTTCCAACGTTGTAATTTTTGCCACATTATTTGTGGTGATACCCAATTTCCTTGTGATGCCTTTTAAAATTTCCCCCTTCTCATTCCTAATGATTGTGCCAATGCCACTATCTCTTGGATTGCCTCTTCTAGCTTCATCGAAATTTAGCTTTGCCCAATCTCTTGGAGGAGCTTGCCCGGTTATTGCCTTTTTGTCTACCTTTTTGTCTTTTAGCCTATGATCACCCCTATGATTTGTATTCCATGCTTTTTCCATATCCAAATCCCTTTTGACATGAATTTATAATTTAGTCCCAAAATTCTGCTATTTACAACTTCTATAGCAATTCGGATTTTATCTTAAGTTGACCAGTTTCTTAAGCTTTTTCTTTGAAGATCCTTTGGTTCCACTCCTTCCAAATATGCCAGACCAACATTGAGGGACTTACTAACCATAAGAGACCCCATTTGGATTGAGTTCTATCTTGGGGCCACGAGGATAAAAATTCTATCAACGTGCCATTCCTTACACACTTCTATTGAAGCCTTCCCACAATCCAATCCCAGCATTCTCAAGCAGTACGACACCATAAAAGAAGGTGGTCTACCGTCTCTTCCTCTTGGTGGCACATGATTCACCAATTAGGGCCAGATATTCCAATTGATTTTAGTCTACTTCCTATCAAAAATCTTCCATGTAATGCCACCCAAAGGAAGGCTCTAGCCTTAGGGAGAGGCCATTTTCCCTAGCACAATTTAGTCAGCCAATATTCATTACTCTACCTATGCTTAAGTAAATTGTATCAAAGATTTACCTTATATGAGCTTGATTTAGATGCGCTCCAAATTAAGGAGTCTTCCTCATCTGATCGGATGATTGATTTGTTAAGAAGAAGCTCCTGCAAACGTATATTATTAACTGATGCTGGGTCACCAATGCTTCTCCAATGGCCTTAGAGGAAGAGGGGGATTGGAATACCATGTAGTCCACCACCTTGCTTCCTACTGTAGATTCCATGCTATTCACCCAGTCTCCTTCTGAAAAGAAAATGTCTAGTGGCCTATCCCCTAACGAAGAGTCTCTCCAGAATAATGCTCTATGTCCATTGCCAATTTGCCATGTAAGATGTTCAGTGATGACTTCTCTGCTATCCCAAATATGTCTCCAAAAAGGGGAGCCAGATTTTGCATTTTCTACAGTCAAAATTCTGTCAAGTTCTCAAGAATCAAGGTACTTAGCATTCATTATTTGATACCATGGCTTGTCTAGAGTCTTATACATCTTCCAAGCCAACTTTGCACCTAGAGCTATGTTTTCAAGGTCCATGCTTCTGAGGCTTGCTCCTCCTTCCTCTTTGGCCAACATGTCATGTCCCAGGTTAATGAGATGGATCCTTTTGTCCATTTTTTAGCCTTGCCACAATTTTATTTTAAATAAACCATCAATAGCAGAGGTGGTTCTCTTGGAAAGTCTATACACCGACATGTGGTAAATGGGGATGGTTCATAGAATCGACTTAATCATGAGAATCCTTCCTACTTGAGATATCTAGATGTTCTTCCATGAAGAAGCTTTTGTTCGGACTTTATCAATGACTCCATCCTAAAATTTATTATCCATGCGCCCTGCAAACAAGGAAACTCCAAGATACAAAATGGGAAAATTACCTTCCTTGAATCCCAAGATATTAATGATGGATCCTCTCAGCTTCCTGTTGGTATGGAGAAGGTAAATCCTTGATTTAGTGTTATTCATGGCTTGACCCGATTCCCTTTCATAATCTGAAAGCACCTCCTTGATGATCCTTACTTTTGTAACCAATGCCACTCCAAATAGGATAACATCATCTACAAATTGGGAGTGAGATATGGGATCCATATTGTTTTGAATTGAGATTCCACACCATTTGTGAAGTATGATATTCTTCTTGATGAGATGGCCCAAAGCTTCTTCCATCAATACAAATAGAAAGGGAGATAGGGGATCATCTTTCCTTAACCCATTAGTCACTTGGAAAAAACCAGCAATCAACCCATTTACAAAAATGGAGAAATGTACAAATGAGATACAAAAAAGAATGCATTTAATCCATTCAAAACTGAAGCTGAAATGAGATAGGAGTTCAAGAAGAAAAGGCCACTCGACTTTTTCGTAAGCTTTACCAATATCAAGTTTAATGATCATACCTGGTTTCTTACTAAAATGCATGCTATGTATGATTTCACCTGCCAAAATTATGTTGTCTATAATTTCCCGACTAGGTACAAACACATATTGTTCTACCAAAATGATTCTGCTGAAGATGGGTTTCAACCTATTTACCATTTCCTTTGATAGAATTTTATATAGAGAGTTGCAAAGCGCAATCGGCTTGAAGTCATCCATTGAAGAACTTTCTTTCTTTTTAGGAATCAATGTAATGACCATATTATTTAATTCCCTCACTAACTGGCCTTTGACTCTGAAGGACTCCATAATCTTGAGAATGTCCTCCCCCATAAATGTCCAACACTTCTGATAGAATTTCGAAGGGAATTCATCTGGGCTTGATGCCTTATTTGCGGGGTTGTCAAAAGTGGCTTTTTTAATTTCTTGCAGAGAGAAGGGTCTAATCAACTGGGTATTGTCCTCCTCTGAGATTAATTTTGGAATGACGTCTAAGAACACTGAGGCAGATGAGGATAAAGTGTCATTAGAAGAGCCCAAAATGGATTGAAAGTGAGAGACTGCTATCTCTTTGATGATTTCCTTTTTTTCCTGCCAATTGCTGAGATCAGCTTGTATGTAGGAAATAATGTTCTACGATCTCTTTGCCTTAACCGATGCATGAATAAATCTTGAATTTTGATCTCCATCATTAATCCATTGATCTCGAGACTTGTCCCTCCAGTAGATTTCTTCTCTATGAAGAAGCTCTGCTAATTCACTTTTAAGGAATTTTTCTTTTCAAACTCAGCATTAGACATGCCTAATGCAATCACCGCATTGTTCAAGTCTTCCAATGCTTTCTCTATCTTTAACTTTTCTAAGAAAATGTTTTTAAAGGAACTTTTGTTTCATTCCTTAATTTGATTCTTAACTTCTTTTGATCTTTTGACCATAACAAAACTCGGGGTGCCTTGAAAGTGATTACTATCCCTCTACCAATTTTCCAAAATCGGTAAAAAATCCTTGTCTCTCCACCACATGTTTTGAAATCTGAAATTGCCATTGGCCTTCTAGGTGGAAGAGAAAAGACTTAATTGAATAGGGAAGTGGTCTGATAATGTCATGGGAATAATGTTGGATTCCACATTGAAAGCTGAATCTAACCAAAATGAATCCACCAAGAACATATCCAATCTTTTAGAAATCCTAGTGAAGTTTGCCCTTCTATTGGACCATGTAAATCGCCCATTGAATGTAACCACATTAATCAAATTATTATTTTGCATAAAGTCTCTGAAGTCATCCATGACCCTATTTCTTTTACTTATGCCTCCTGATTTTTCCTCCAAATCAAGAATGGCATTAAAATCCCCTGCCAAGATGACCTTATTCGAACCCACACAAGAAATTTTGGAAGAAACTTCATTCCACAACAAAAAATTATCTTTCGTTTTGGTAGGCCCATAAATATTAAATACAGGGAATGAGATGTGTTCATTGATAACTTCCACCATGCCGAACAACCAATGATCATGTTTTTCTAAAAGAAACATCTTGATATAAGATGGGTTCCATAGAAAGCCAATCCCACTTGAAGCACCTTTAGCTTCCTAAAAAAAACCTTCCCAATGTTTACAAGAGAACAAAAAAATGAGGACTTTGTCATAACGGAGCTTAGTCTCTTGGATTAAGACTAATTCACTTTCAAGTCTCTGCAATGCTCAGTTGAACAAGCACTTCTTGTTAGAGGTCGCTAGACCCCTTACGTTCCAAGATGAGATCTTCATTTTCCACCAAGGGAGATTCCTCCTCCCTTGGCTTTCTTCATATAGTCAAAAACGCTGACAATGCCTTTCTCTTTAGCCCTATCTTCCCTCAATTGTCTGTTCAAGCACCTACCTCTGCCACCTTTGGCTTTCCCCAAAAGAATCTTCACTGATTGACTAATGCATCTGGGTTTAATATTGTCCAATTCATCAACCAACAGATCGTCTGAAGAATCCCTGTCATAGTCAACCTCCGAATCTGAGCGACAATGTGTATAAGGAGTAATGACCTTAGAAATATCCTTTTCTTGGGATCTATCCTCTCGAGCAGATGAGCATTCCCCTTCCTCCTTAGCCACACTCGAAGATTTCATAGATGAATCCTTCAGCAAATTCTCCTGGGCCTGCGAGAGGGTTGCAGTAACCGCTTTTTGGATGCCGACTTTCTTCCTCCAAATCTTTGCAGGTTTGATGAAAATCCTGCATTTTGAGGCTGAGTGATTCTTCAATCCACATTTCAGGCATTCCAAAGGTGGGTTTTCAACTTCAATAAACTGTTTCCATGCCAAATCTCCCGCTTTCAGAATAATGAAGTCTGGGACTTCTTGCACTGCTGCTATTTTGATTATTACATAAAGATAAGAATCGTTGTTTATTATTGATTCATCCACCTCTAATAGAGTACCCAACGATCGACCTATGCAGTCCAAACTAGAGTCTCCCCAAAATTCAAGAGGTAAGTTGTACAGCCGAATTTAGATCGGATTCTGGTAAAACCCAAGAGGTAAAGGGTTGAAATTAGATTGCCACAGTTGAAGATAAAGGGGGGATAGCCCGAAAAACCAATTTTGGCGTACCAAAATCGCAACTCTATCCTCCTCATTCTAGAAGATAACAATGCAAAAATTCTTTGGAATGAATTTGATGATTGCTTCCTTGCTCCAATTCTTGGAAATCCAATTTCTTGTTTGTTCTCAGGAAATCCTGTCTCCAATGAAACACCCTATAACTGCAATTTTTTCCCACAAGGAGGCATCCTCTTCAACCTCCTTCAGTAATGAAATTTCCACCACCTTCTCCTTCTTCTCTTGTTCAGACCGAAAAACGGCATCATCACCCTGTCGAGAGCCACCTGCATTGTAAAAAACCTTATGACTCCCATGAATTGGACCGAATTTCTGAGAAAACCTGCCACCCTTATTCCTCCTCTCCCATTTCCGTTGCATTTCTCCTCAGTCTATAAATAATATATCAAATATTATATAATTTTGATATATAATATTAATACATATTGAATAATCTATAATATATTATATATATGTACTATATAATATATGATTTATAAAAAAATATATATATCTACAATTTTTTATTATAAAGAAGTTTAAAAGTACTAAAAAATTTAATGTTCAATCTTCAACTCAAATATAGCAATCTGTGTTCAAATACGTACCCAAGCGCCCACCTTCTCTCACGCATCCTAGTACACCCGACAACGAAGAATTTTTGTCGCAACTAATGTCTCCTACCACTCGTACATTCCGCCCTCATGTCTGTCAATGTTTTTGGTATTGGCTAAATCAGCAACTAAAACGTAAAATGCATAAGGAAAGGTTGAAAAGGTGAAAAAAAAACTAAGTGTCCCCCTTGGTAAGATTTCCTTGAAAAATGTATATGCAATCGAAAGCATGTCTGACGTCGTAGTCTTTGATGAACTTCCAAGAAAATTCATGTCATAAAAACTGTGTACGTTTTCGTCATTTTGTCACGTTTTTCCAGAAGACTTTGAAAAACGTAAAATGCATAAGGAAAGGTTGAAAAAAGTGAAAAAAAAACTAAGTGTCCCCCTTGGTAAGATTTCCTTGAAAAATGTATATGCAATCGAAAGCATGTCTGACGTCGTAGTCTTTGATGAACTTCCAAGAAAATTCATGTCATAAAAACTGTGTACGTTTTCGTCATTTTGTCACGTTTTTCCAGAAGACTTTGACCACTCCTGCATTTTCTCGCAGTGTAATTGAAAGCATATCGGCGGCCTCTCGTCCACACACGATTCATTTCAATCTTGACTACATTTTTCCAATGAGCGAGTGACTTAATAGCTCAAAACTTCGAGTCTAAGATATTAGAATCGCACTATAAAAACTAGTAATGACAATCTTGACTACCTTTTTCCAATCAGCGAGTTACTTTATAATTCAAAACTTCCAGGCTAAGATATTAGAATTGCACTATAAAAATTAGTAATGCCAGGCTTGTATCATCACTAGACATGACGAAACGAAAAAGAATGGGTGCATCTTGCGCAGCCTGTAGACTGGAACGCAAGAAATGTTTAGAAGATTGTATTTTGGCTCCTCATTTTCCTCAAGATGATCCTGACAAATTCACAGTCGTGAAGGAGGTGTATGGAACCAAATTTATCATCCAACTGCTTCGAGTAATTTTTAACCATCACTCCGTTTTTATTTTTCTATTGAAATGGCTTTTAATTTTGCAATCATATGCTCTTGCTTTTGATGCCTCCTTTTCTCCAAAATTGTTTCATTGCCTAAGACTTCAGTTGGGTAAGATTTGCAGCCTCTTAATAGCCACTTAATTGTTTTTATAACAAATCTGCTCATCTTTTTAAAATTAGTTTGTATTTTAAGGTTTCTTTATGATTATTCTTCGTTGAATCTTTGAGATATGAACTCTGTGATCTAACTGTTGAGAGTAATCAGATTAGGGGGTTCTTTTTCCGTCTTTTAATAATCTTCATTTAAAACTTTAAACATTGCCCAAATTAGGCCGCGTTTTGTCGCTCAGTCCGCCCACGTACACCCTACCAAATTATGGCACATTATGTCGCTTTTTTTGACACACTTTTAGTTTTCCAAGATATGGCACATCGTGTCACTTTTTCCGCCCATGTATTCCGAGTTACCAAATTTCCTGCATTGCATTTTGAGGCTTTCTTCGCCCTCGTACTCCTTGAATTGCCCAAATTACAGCGCATTTTATTGCTTTCTTCTCCCCCTGACTTCCTAAGTTGCCCAAATTTCTGCATTGAATTTTATGACTTTCTCCGCCCACATTACTTCTTGATAGAGAACTAGAATCTTGACATATGATAGTAAATAGGTGATGACAAGTTTTATTAGAATATAACAAAGCTAGTTGATTTCTATTCTGAGATTCATATATTCCTATACTCTACCCTAATAGATGGAAGAGTAATAGCATGCTGATTTTTGCTCAACTCACAGATAGGACAAGCTACTAGACGCACGCCTTGTTTACTATGTTTGGTAAAAGAAATTAAAAAATATAATGTTATTGTGATTAAATAAATTTCTATTTTTAAACAATTTTGATTTCTTAAGGATAAAATTACAATTCAAAAACTACTTAAACTCTTTTTATTTTAGTAAATCCTTACGAATATTGTGATACCACCACTATACAATGGTGGTGTTTCAAATGGTATCCATCAAATATTTTAGATTTCTGATAAGTTTTTTCAATGATTTTGGTTTAGGGATGCAAAATATTTATGTTCATATATTTAAAGATGTATATGTAAATTACTATTATAAAATGTATATAGATTTTGTATTAAGATATTTGCGGGACTCATATTTATGCAATATTTTTTCAGGGTTTGGATAAAAACCAAAGGGAAGAGGCAATTAATAGTTTAGTATATCCAAGGAAGTGCCAAGGTAGTCCATGAACTACAAAATAAAATAACTCAGCTAGAAAAACAATTAGTAGCCAAGGAAGAAGAGCTCATGAATATGCATTCAAAGTATGATGATCATTTATTCCTCCAACAAATGGGATATACTAATCATGAAGATTTTGAATATCACATTGGCATAACGGATGATGCCATTTATGAGCATGAGAATCCATTATTATTATGGGAGCTAATATGAAATGTATAGATTTATGAGGTTGAGTTGACTAGGTGCTTTTGATTCCATAAACATAATTACAATAATAATGACTTTTTATTTAATTTAAAATTGGTACTCTATATTTCCCTTATGAGTCCCTTCCTTATTATAATTATCAAATATTTTAAATAAAAATATAATATTAATGCACTTTAATTCCTTACTATTTCAATATTTTTGTGTTGTTGTAAATAAAAATAAAAGTGTACACTATTGTAATATTTAATACATTTGGCAAGAATACATGGCATATATTTAACAACTATATATAATGAGGTTCGTGTCTAGATAAATGAATTTTTGTTATGTATTGGATATGTTTTGTTAATATCTCTTACAATATTAATGAAGTTAAAAGTCCCTATTTAGAGGCTACCATAAAGAGAATGTTTGAGTACGAGTATTAGAAAATGGATATTCTTAAAAATTAGACAAGGTAATAGTTAAAGGTAATGTTTATCAATAAAAGAAAAATAATTATTTACTACTTTTTTTTGAGACTAAGGTTCAATTTTTTTAATAATTATTTTTTGAACATTGAAATATTTCATATTTAGTTAGAGTGCTACAAGACTCCTTTTTAGAGCTTTATAAAATAATGTCTTAGTTCATATTTTATTTCTAATTAATTTAAGTAATTTTATTAGATACAAATAGGATTGTATATGGTTTGAGGTTGGTATACTACAAAGATTTTGTGATTTGGAAATCCGATTACTTTTGTCTAAATCTTTTTTCCCACCTTTTCTTTCTATTGACAATATTGAATTAGAAATATGGAACAAAAATTATAAATAATTCATTAAATATTTAGTAAAAAAATATTAAAATATACATTAATCATGATGTCCAAAAATATGATGAAAAGATTTCTAGACAACCATGGTTATCATAGAGAATTCAACAAGGAAGAACTAAACAAGTCTCTCACAAATCAACTACCCCCAAGAACTCATAATGATAATGGTCAACATTTATCATTTGGAATAAGATGAGAAAATTAAGAAACCTAGCCAAGGAATAGAGAATATCAATAAAAGGAATTTCATCCTTTGGGATAATCTGACACCTATTTACCTAGAGAATCAACAACTACATTCTATTCACATGGTATATCAACAAAAGAAATATAATAAATTTTTAAAAAATTATTTTCTTTGTAATTATTTTAATGTTGAATCATTTTCTAAAGATGAAGTGGTAGTTTGTTCTCAAGGTACTCATTTCTTACATCACTCTAGACACTAGGTTTGATAGAATCTGCACCTACCATTTTGTCCTGTTGAATCACTTTAGGCACGAAAAAAAGATTTCCATTCCATTTTATCTATACTCCTCCATAAATAAGAATATTAATGGCTTTAGAGAGAAGAACATAGCTAATCCTTCCCTGCATGAAGGCTTGTTACTTTTTCTTTTTGATTACTTCAAAGCCCAAATTCTGGGTAAGGAAATTGTGGATAAAAAACCTATCAATGAAGATTCTGGGTCGGACTACATCCCTTCGGGAAACTCTGAGGGCAATATCTCTACAGATAGTGGGGAAGAAGAACAATTTTTTTTGAAAAAGGGATTTCCTTCCAAGAAGAGACCTCCGAGTGTTGTCAAAATTGAAAAACCCCCCAAAAAAGTAGGATAGAAAGGAGATTAACTTAGATGACGAGTACATAAAAAATGAGGAAGACATGGATACAAAAGATGAGGAGGGTAACAAAAAAATGGAAGCCACTAAAATGTCAATTCAGGTCAAATGGGAAAACCCCGACACCTTGAGGGATTCTCAAATTGCCTCTTTGTTGACCTCACTATCATTGATGATAATTCCCCCCCTCCTCAAACCTCACTTGGCACCAAAAATGAGACTAAAGATCCTGTTGGCTTTTAAACTTGTTCCCACACGGTGCCAAGTTTACACTATGATTGACAAACTGGTTAGTCTTCACTCCAAAGTTTGACAGGGAAAAAGTGCCAATTGATGAGGATAAAGAACATCCTCCTTCTGCTTCGAGCTCCACATCACTTAGGCAGGTATTACCTCATCTACACACTCATGACTCTTCCTGAGTTGATGAATAAAAGGCCTGTAGATGCATTACTGTGGAATAGTTCTCAGACCCCTATGGGTATCTTGTACCCCAATGAACCATGACCTCATGCAATAACCTGATCTGCATGCAATGAGTCTGACAACTAGAGAGAAACCTCCTACTACTACTTCCAACATGAAAGGGAAAAGATTTAAATTAATGATTGATGCTGGGTTGAATGGACTCCTGAAGTACCCCAAATCTCTCATAGACCAGTGCCTTATCCAATGGGAAACAAAGTCAAATACCTCACTGCAATGGGGCTATGAAACAAGAAGACAACACACTCACCCTGAGCATATCACACATTACCAAACCACCTGTGCACCTAGATATGCTATCACCTATCCAAAGCAAGACCTAGGAACAGGCAATACATTAACCAGCATCCACTAGAAGACAAGCATGATGCATCTTTGATACCTCAGCTCATACATATCTAAACACCAGTCCTAGACTCAGCTGCTTCCTCGAAAAACAACTCTACTGCAGACACTCACTGGAAATGCAAGTAGAAAAACTGTAACACCCTTGATGCTACAATTAATAAGTCTAAAACCCAAATGGAGACAATCTGAGAGCAGAACAAATATATTAAAATCTTATACATAAGACATCTGTTACAATTTCATTATATTCCCATAGCTAGAGAGGACAGAGGGAACACCCTATATGCAGAGAAGAAGGAAAAAACTGCAGGAAGAACATTCATGGAACCAGTCCCCACCATTGTGGTAGAAAGGAACCCAGACAAAGACAAAATTTCAACTACTTATACCACTGGTTAACTTCGAATCCTAAACCAGTAGGATGCAACAAGCAATGGGTAACCAGGGTAAAGGCTTACAACTGCCCAATCAACAACAAAATTTCAAAATTCAAAAGCTCCTGCAGAAAGCCTCGAGCCACAAAAATTGCCCAGTCACCGCATGGAAAAACACCCTTGCAAACTCTCACGATAGCTTGGACCACACTACAAATCACTTCCAGTCATTTCTCACCGAACAGGGTCAATTCTACATTCAATTCCATAAATTTGGTACCCCCTGTCTCTCAAAAATTCAAATCAAAATGCAACGGTCACTTTACACTTCGTGGGCTTCATATTCCTTAACCATTTGCCCCAGTCGTGCAATCACGCTACCATCAACTTGACCACCACAAGAAATCGGGCCTCAAAATATGCTTGGTTGCATGATCACATAACTCAGAAATGGGTTATGCGAACATACGACAACCTTTCCCCATTACTGTCAATGCTACCATTGCCACAAAAGAGTCTGTTGCATGTTCGCAAGCTGTGGAAATGGCCCATGCGAACATGCAACAATCTGCTACCATGCACCCAGATGACCATAACTGGCACCATAACCGGCACTGCAACCGGTATGTCACATGATCGCAAGCCGTGGAAAAGGCCCTTGCGATCATGCGACAAGGCCATGAGACCACCTCATCACCACTCGCCAGCCAATAGAACACTACCATTGCATAAACCTCAGCCTGCCACATGCCACCTGTCACGCCACTACTTGCCCGATCACTGCAAACACGGACCCCACATATCTGGCGAATTGGCAACCAAAGAACTTTCACCAGTTCACGAAATGCTTTGCACCTTTCGCTAAAAATCTAGCGACTCCATGACCACTATTCGCCATGTCGCTAGACAAACTAGAAAACTACCAAATCTTCTCGCGGATGCGTGACAAGACCATATTTTATTAGCACTACCATCCTTTTATCTAGATCGCCAAACATAAGACACCAATCGAGCCCCACATATCCGAGCACATCCAAGGCACCCAATCAGACAGTGGGCGCATGATCGCATGGGGTGAGAATATTCCATGCGATCACACACCGACCGTAGATCTTTGATCTCTGACTCCGGGCAATGAAAAGAACTGGGACCCATGAACCAACTGCCGAGCAATTAGCGACAACGTGACTAACCATTGCCGAGTCTTGAGATGTTAGTCGCTAACCACCAGTCGTGAAGAGACTACGCTACTAAAGAGAGAAGACCGCCCGCCAGGTCACTGAATGCTAAGTGAATAACCACCAGAAACCAGCGAATCAGGAGAAAACCACAAGTCGCCAAGTTGCGTAATGAAGACATAACCGCTAGCCAAGAAACTAAACACCGTAGAAGACTGGGACCCACGCGAACAGATGGCAAGTGGTTGCATGATCACATGTCAAAAAGTCTGACATGCGGCCATGCGACAGCCGATAAGGACACGCCATCTGTCACCCCCTCCGACACCATGAAGGAACTGGCCCCACATCATCATACTTACGCACTTAAGACTGATGAACAAGGAGTGCCAGCAGAAAAGAAGAAAGGCAAGGTCGAAAACACACAGGGTTTTCAGTGAAAGATCGAAAACATCGAAGGTTTTCACAATGGCAAATGATCGAAAACACATAGGATTTTCGACAAACTGAAAGGTAAGTGCACAAAAGCCGGAAGGCATAGGGTCAAAAAAAATGAAGGTCAAAAACACATAGACTGAAAACATCATGGACTTTGTAAACACTGTGGGTTTTCGACACTATGGCAAATTTTGAAATATTTCCAGCAGGCCTTAAACTTTGAATAACTTTTTGGGTTTGGTGAATTAGCAGACATGGTTTGGGCTGAAGCAAGGTGACAACAAAAGGAACACAGGTTAAGGCACAAACCAACACAAACATTGCAGGGAACAGGCCAATTTCACAAGATTTTTGCTATGACAGAAAATTGGCCTAATAGATCCTATTTCTGAGGACCCCAAAGAAGAATAGGTTAATCCTACCACCTAGTCTCCAATAAGGCTAGAGACCTTAGAAGATAATTCCAGAGGGAATGGTCAAAGACAAGACACAAGAAAAGGGAAAAAGGTCTAGAGGAGCTTCAACATCAACACAGTGAAAATGGGGATCATTATGGAGGCCATTTTCCCCAAAATTCTAGAGAACATTAAAGATAATGTCCACAAGGAGGAGCTAATTGATCCCAAACTAGTGGTACTAAGCGATAAAGCCAGGGAAATGAATTTGGACTTCCTCAAGAACACTAAGAATATCATGCTAGATCAGTACAGGTCCTTTAAATGGCTTTACCATGAAATAGAAGACCTCAAAGAAAAAATTCAGAGTATTGATGACAAGGATTGCAAGACCATAGATTGTAAGCAAAGCTTGGAGACAAGGGTTTATTACCTGGAATAAAAAATGATCAATCTAGAGGAAACCCTTAAGGGCATTGTCGAGCAAAACTTCAACATCCTTAAAGCTTCCAATGACAACATAAAGCTGCTAATCAACAAAATGGAAGAAAAAATGGATAGCAGGACTGATAAGAGGACTACAGAGGAAGGTAAGAAGAAGCCAAGTGAGGGCTCAGGTAAAAGAACCAAAGCAAGAACAAAGAAAAACAAGGAGAAGGAAGGCTCCCACGCCTCCCAAGATATCCAGAATGTTAAAGAGGTAGCAGAACTAATGGAGGCTCTCGAAAGCAATGCTGCTATCATGCTCAGGAGTCTGGCTTAATTCACTTTCCAGTGCCTATCTTTTTGCTTTGTTCTATCTTTCTTTTTTGTGACCATCATAGTAGTGAATAGAAGACCTTGAGTAATTTTATCTCATGGGTTTATTTATACCTCCTTTCTATTGTGTTACACTTTGATATTTGGTATGTGTATCTTCCTTGACCATTACCATTCAAAGTGGTACACTATTATGTGCAATCATACTTTCTTTATGGTAGAAACATAATAGTCCTTAATATATTTGTCCTACCCTATATGATGTGGGTAGGGACAACTTTATTGGAGGTGTACACTCCTTTTGAGGATTCACTCTCTTCTTTCTTCTTCTCTTCTTTAAAATAGAACCATAATTGATATATTAATATATAGAGAAAGCACTACATATTATGTTCACTTTTGCATTCTTACATGCAGCATGTCTATTTTTTGAATGCCTATTTTTCAGTCAAATTTCCACTTTTTATTATTTTTCTTGTAGTGGCACATATCACTTTATCACCCACAATAGTGCATGTTTATATCTCACCCACTATGTCCACTGAGTTTCGGTCACCCTATGTGTAAGCATTTATTTTTCCTTTGTGGCTCTTATCAAAATCTATGACAATTGTGGTGGTTTTCCTCAATATAAGGATTTCTACCTTAAGTTTATAGTGGTTTATCTTCATAACATGGTTTTTATTTCTGAATATCTATTTAAACATGGGTCTATCAATAGTATCTCTCTTTCATACCTTAGTTTGTTTTACTAAGAATCCTACTTAGTAGTTGATTCAATTTCTAGCGAGATTTCTCCTAGCAATTTTCAATCATCTAGAGCATGAAATAAATTTCTAGATTGATATCTATATTTTTAATCATCATCATCTCCATGGCCCCTAGTAAAAAATAAAGATAATTTTCCTAGGCCACATGGTCTCTTCAACATCAATTTTGTCCCTCTCTTTTGGGTGCATTCTTCCTTCAAGAAATCAATCATTATATTATTCTCATCTTTTAGAGTTCGTATAGGTCATATTTCTTGTTATTTTTAGGATGACACATTATACTAAGGCACTCCTTTTATATCGAGGTCTCTTTCACTTTTTAAACAAAAAATATATTTTGTTTATGATGTCTTATTTTCCATTGTGTATGTTTTATCATTGCTCTTGTTTATGTATGTTCTAGCATTTATCCTATCTATTTATGTATATGTAGCCCTCTTTCTTGTCATTATTTTATTCTCAAACCTTTTTTTCTTGTATATGTTTATTGTCTAATTAATTTCTTTTATAGGTCTTCATTGTGCATACACTTTCCTTAGCTTGAGAGGTTATTTGTTTCCCTACATTGACCTTTTAGAATCATCATGTTGTTTTCTAGTAACATTCCTTTAGGACATGCATATTTATCTAAATTCATAAGCCATATAATAAGGGGACAAATGTAGATTTAAAATTTTCATACCATTTGCATATATAATTTTTTATCGACTTAGTATCAATTTTTCTAGCATTTGATTGGTCTCATTTTAGCCCTTGCATTAGCCTTTTCCCCTCTTAGGATGCTCAAGACACATTTCTAGTAGCTACCTTTCTCCATTAGTTTTGTGCTAGCCAAGTGTTTCTCATGATTCCCATATTATTTTATCCTAAATTATCTAGACATTAGTACATCATGCTAGAATCTCATATATTTTAACATTTAATGGATGTTTTAAAGCATTTTACCATATTTCACCTACCCAAGTCAATCAGATCCATTAAATCTCATTTGTAATGGCTCAAGAACTATGCTTTTCACTCCTCTTCTCACTTTTAAATATACTCTCTCTCTCTCTCTCTCTCCTCTCTCTCTCTCTCATCTCCTCTCTCTCTCCTCCTCTCTCTCTCTCTCTCATTTTTATAATGTGTAATGACAAAACTTTTGATTTTAATGCCACATCAATAGAAATAAAATAAATTAAGGAGATAGTCAACAAGTCAAAAGGTTGAATGCATAAGTCGATAAGATACCAATAGATTCCTTAAAAAAAGGAATAAAAGAAGTATAATTATGACCATAACTGTCAAAATGATAAAGCATACCTATGTCCAAAGATAAGAGGAGAGTTGACCATCTTTCGAACATCCTAAAAAAAATCACCATAAGAGATGTCACATCAAATACAAGAAATTATAAAATATCATGTCAAGATAACGACCCAAGAGATTTTTGACCAACTAATGAATCACATCAGTAAAAAATTAGATCAAAATATGTACTTCCATATTAAGGACAAAGGTAAACATCAAAGTAAAAAAATATGACCGTGTCGAATAGATAGAAGTGTATATCATTGTAAGGGAATGTCCTTCCTGAAAGAAGCTTCAAACAGTTGTTCACAAAAGTCTACTAGGGAGAGAATATTATGGGAGTGCATTTCCACCCTACCACAAAGTATTAACGCTTCCTCAAAATCCTTCCTGGTAGTAAGGATACCCAGCCGAACTAGATGTAGTCTAACAAAGTAAAAGTAAGGAGTAATAGAATATGGGCTACTTGATACATCCACATTCAATTTCCAATATAACATGTCATGGACTTCCAAAAAGCATACCTTGTAAATCTGCTTCCATTTCATACATATGAAAAATAATATGGAAATATTCTCATTTAATGTATAGTACATCATGTTTCTTGGGTGAATTTAACATACATATGGGAACATAACAAAATCCTTCTATCAAAAACATGTCAAACTCATAATTTCCACCAATATCTCTTTTACTTGAAATGATAAATATAACTTGAATTCTTCATAGTACAATGGAGAAAAACCAAGAATACACATATAACAAATTCATTTCATTCATGAAGCATAAACTAAATAATGATTAATAGGTGCATCACAAATAGGTCTAATAAATTTACATTCTAATCTTTGCTCCATAGATCTAATCATTAAGTATTGTGACAAAACATATTTAGCCTTCTTTGTTTATTCCACATTCAACTCCGTTTCCTAAAATAAAATGTACACATAGAAAGGAAAACAATAATCCCAAACCATTTAGAGATATTCAACATTCTGATATTTATATCATAAGTATCATAACTGATGATTTTCTAATAAAATCTTATAATTTATGTAATTTTTACTTATTTCCATTCTCAATCAGCATGTTTTAAACGTAAATAATGCATTTATTGTCTAAGAAACTGGTCTTAAATTCAACATAAAAGAAACTTGTAGAATCATGCCTACAAAGAAATAAGAATCTCTTTACAAAGAGCTAAATATAGAAATACTTTTAACCTTCTTACAAGATACATATTATATTTTCTAATAAATTCCCCTATTTCAAGACCTTCCTACTTCTTTAAAAATGGTATCAATAGTTTTTTCATAAGAAAACAATAACTCATGCTTAATTCTTAAGGTAGTTGACTGAAACATGTCATTTTTAAATGAAAATAATGCTTCACATCTGCAGGTTTAATAAAAGTGGTGATATTTATAGTTCATAAGAGGCAATAACATTCTAAACAGTAAATCTATCGCTCCATCAAATCAGTAATAAAATATTCTGACGTACGTAGTCAAGGTACTAAAAATAACAGTTCCACAAAGAATCATTTTTATTCTAAGTTATAGAAAAGACAAATAAGGATTTAAGAACTTTCAAAGAAAAACACACATAATTTTGCTTAGGGTTCACATTTAGGAGAAATTTCCACATAGGGAAGGAAAAAAAT
This sequence comes from Chamaecyparis obtusa, assembly GCA_027943335.1. NCBI lineage: Eukaryota > Viridiplantae > Streptophyta > Pinopsida > Cupressales > Cupressaceae > Chamaecyparis > Chamaecyparis obtusa. The sequence goes on along the minus strand of BSBK01010012.1, from coordinate 289 downwards.
GTTGTTAATAAAATAAAGAGAATAAATTTGAATTAACATTTCTCACATAAAGAAATTGGAATAGAATTTACCAAACTTCTCATGCGACCCATTCAAGAAACTAAAATTACCCTGGCAAGATAGAAAATATGCTATGGAAAGGTAAAATATTTCATTGTGTTTTCAAAGTTCTCAGCTTTTTACTAACTCAAATGATTTCTACTCTCTCAATGTGCAGCCATGTACATAAAACTACCGCTCAACCATAAATAAAATGGTGATTCATGAGTTGCAAAGACAGAATGAAGTT
>BSBK01010011.1:572500-723183 GCA_027943335.1 Chamaecyparis obtusa | reverse complement strand
CTTTTGACTTCCATTAATTTGCCTGCTCCTCCCTCTATCATGCATGGATATTCCCCCATCATTGCTTTAAATTTTGGGCTTTCCTCCTTGATTGTGAAATAAAATTTTGCGAAGAAAGGATTAATGGAGATTAGTGGCAATTCAAGGTGGGAACTTTGCACAAGACGACAACCTTGGAGGCCCTGTTTGCCCTTGGGTCACAGGGATCAATGCAAATATAGTGTGGCCTGCATCGAATACTGTTTTGGATTGGGGTTTTTGAAAGAAAAAATGGAAAGGTTGAATTCATGAAGAATGCAAGCAATCATTTACTAGCATCATTGCTCACTCATCTTGTGGCCCTTCCTGCTAAAGATGGAGTTGGGGAGTGGAAGTCTTACAAGAGGTGGATGAAAATGTGACTTTTTTTTTGTCAAAATATGGATTGATTAGGATAATTAGAGGTAAATGCTTGAGTTTGGCATATTTGCAATAATGGATCTTTGATACTTTGGTGTCCCATTTTGACTGTCAATGCTCAGATCTATACCTATGCTCAGGGTTTCTTTGTTGTGGTTTTTAGATAAATTCAAGGATTGCCACAAGATTTGGTGTGAGTATCAATGGGATCACAATGAGCACTTGCCAATGTAACCATGGCATGCTTCTTTTGACTCAACCACTGAAGCTTTCTCTTATATTATGATCTAGGTGAGATTATCAAATCTTCATTTACAATTATGGTTTCTCTTATTTTGAAGCCATTGGTAATTAATTGGGAAAATTCTTATAGATTGATGAAAGATCTACAGAGTATCTTCATGCCACCTATGCTTGCATTCTAGATGATATTGACATATCTAATAATCTCCCTACATATATCTCCTTTAACACCAAATATGGTTGTTCAAATCAAATCATAGATTATGAGAGCATTCCACTTCGATGTCGTATTTGTTGCAATACAAGTCATATAGTTGCATAATGTGTTAAGTGAAGGCATGAAAATAGAGCTACTTAGTGGAAGGATGCCTCCCCCCATCATTACTCAGTAGAAAAAGAAGAGCCAAGTATGGAAAGTAATGCAGGCTTGGATGCCTCTAAGAAGTCATCTGGAGAAGAAACCCACAGGTCTTCACCAAGTAGGCTCACATGTACTCTAATGACACTCGATCCTCTCCCTCAAATAGAATTGGATCAAATCAAGCTAGCTTTGTCTCCATGTAAGGGTTTGGATAGGAAAGATGCCAGTTTAGAAATTGTCCCATACACATGATAAAATTGCTTCTTCACTAACATTGAGCTTGAGTTTGGTTGGTAATATGGTGAGTTAAAATATTTCATCTTTGAGGTGAATAAAATTCCATTGGGAACTTGAATGGATGTTGGCACAATGGGGTTTGAGAAGATAATTAGACGGTAGTACAAAGGAAAAAGAAGAAAAATGAAGTCACTTTTAACATGCTTCTTCACTCCCATGACAAAGGTGGAGTACAACCATGATCCTGTAGTTAGATTTTTGTTGTTTTGTCTCATTAATGGGCTTGTTAGATCATTGTGAACCTTGATGTATAAGTTTGTCCCTTCTAGTTCCCATTTTATTGGAGTCAATGAATAGAAAGTAGTCTGAAAGGATAATAATTTGTTTTCTAATATTTTCACATTAATATATTGGTTGTAGCCCCTATTGCTGATTTTACCTATTAAAAAGATACAACTATTATATAAAATTTTCACACCCTCAAACTTTCACTTTGATATTTGGTACTGACCAACAATAAAGCTAGATTCTAGAAAGACAATTTGACAATGTAGTAAAATTAGAAATATCAAGTATACTTTGCCATATTCTTTTATGAAAGATTATAATTAGAATTAGATAAAGAATTTGTAATCGTGAAAAAGCTATGGAGGTTAGAACATACAATCTTCCATTTAGCAGACATAATTTTATAATAATAATAGTCCTATTGCATCCTTATTTGCTAGATTGCTAATGAATAATGAACTTGTACACACATAGTGACATCACCACATCAGCCAAATTAAAATCAAGAATGTTAGAGGGTGAAAATGAATAACACCTAAATCCGCAGGATAAAAAACCAACATGTCAGTATTTTTTATTAATTTTTGAAAAAAAATATCCCTCTAAGTAGTAGGTTCAATAAAAAAAAATTCATTTTCTTTACAACTAAATCACTATGCATAAGATAAGATGCACTAATAATGAATGAATTATGATTGCCCCATTATAAAAAGGTCTTAGATACATCCTAAAAACTTACTATGCAAATTTACATTATTAAAAATAGAGTTAAAAACCTAAAAGCAAAAAATAGAATCTATAAAATTAAATTAAGAAAATTGTTTAAACAAATATAATCAAAATTATGAAATTTTTATCTATATATAAATTTTAGATTGAAGGGGGGTAAGAAATGGTATTTTTTATGTTTATGATGGAATGAATGATTTTCTCTATTCGATAGACAAAGGACTAGGGTCCAAGGAGAAATGTGTGGCAGGCTCCCTAAAGGTGGAATGGTGGAGATGAGGATGAGTAGGGAAGAAAACCTAGCAAGAAATAGAGTGGCAAGAAAAATGACATGGACATTCCACCATTTGCAACTGGGGCAAACCAAGTGCCACTAGGCAGAAGGAGAAGGTGGAATGAAGAGCATGGTGCCTTTTTAAATGAGTCAACAAAAAAGGATAACCCTTGCCACACCGATTAGGGTCGAGCCAACCTGTGAGAGAGGAGTTTCAATGGTTCACAAAAGAGTTCATAACATAGTTGATGGTAATTTGAAAGCCCCCCAAGATAACAAAAGTATCCTTTGTTATTTCCACAAAGATTCTCAATTTGATTTGGGAGCACTTTAAGGACTTAGGTTTCTTTATCAAATGGAGTCAAACTGGTAATCAGGAGGAAAATATCATCAAATAGTGGTCAAAGCACTTCCAAGGATGAGTGAGTGCAAGATTATGTATGCAAAACCCATGTTCTTTGAAGGCTTATGTTTTTATTGTGTTAAATGTGAGCTAAATTTTGATTCCAGTAAACACATGCCTAAGAAATTCCCAAATTGGATACAGTTATATAATCTCCTAATAGAATATTGGAATCTAAAAGCACTTGAAAAAATTGGAGATGCCCTAGGCACCTTTATAGGTGTAGAAGAAACTTCTTCGAAAAACTAGGAGCAAAATCTAAAATCCTAGTAAATATGGATATGGATATGAGATACTTAGATAACTTGGAAATTGTGACTAAGAAAGGGAAATGGTTTCAGAAAGTTGAAATTGATATGGGTGGATGGGTGAAAAAAATATCCAAGGGTAGGATTTCATGGCTGGTTGCTCAAACATGGAAGTAGGGAAGGACAATGGGAAAATAAATCCTTATATAGTTAAATCGAGTGGGGATTTAGGTAATAGTCTCCAAGAACCCTAAAATGGAAAATCGATTGTGACAAGGGAGGATAAGGAAAAAACCACAAAAGAAGGATAAATTGTAGATTGGGATATTTTCAGTATCCTGAGCATGATCCATAAACCCAACATAGAGAAACCCAAGGAGAAGTATTCAGGAAAGGAGATAGTCATATCTCTAAACACCACACAAGTTCAAATAGTGGAAGCTAGGTTAGTAAGCCAAGAACTCTGCAAACTCCTAGTTGAAGCAAAAGCATTGTGCAAATAAGTAACATGAAATTAGTAGTAACAAACCCTATGTATACTTCAAGTGGAAACATAAACCAAAATAATCTGATTAAAAGAGAAGAACTTGCTTGCCTTCATCACAATAAAACTGAGAAAGAGCAACCTAATACTACAAATCGTAGACAACACCTCGCCCAATAAAGAAAACTTCCTTTGGGGGTTGGAAACAAAGTAGTCCAAAGGAGACTTAGGAAGTCGGGAGAAAAATGCTAAGGAAGAGAGGGTAGATGCAATTGGGACTACACTAGATGAGAATCCCATGCCATCAGTGTTAAAAGAACTTTTTAAATTATCACCTACACAAGAGAAACAAATTTTAATTCAAAAAATTATGGAAATGGAAGAAACTGAGGAGGAAGAACAAGATCTCTTTGGAGAAGCAGATAATATAGAGGGAGATGAAGGGTAGAGGACCAATGAGAGCCTAGGAATTTTCCAAAACCTCTCACGTAGAGACAAATTAGATCGTGGGAAGAAATCAGGGAAAAGGAAAGGTAGAAAGTTATTAATTGAACTGAGAACTAAAGATGGGGAAGCAGATCAATCACCACATTTATGAAAACAAGGGAAACCCCCTCCCCTTAGGGTCATGATGCTCCTAATGTGGAATCTTAGGAGCCTGAACACCCATAACAAGTAACACTTGGTCAAGCATAGGGTCTCAATAGCCAAAGCTAAAATATTATTGCTTCAAGAGACAAAATTGACATAGAAGAAATGACATTGTTTGTTAAAAAGATTGGATGTTGGAAAGTGGAGTTTGCAAAGTCATATGGGGCTTTACGGGGTTTAGCCATGACTTGGAGTCTAGGTAGGGGTTCATTTGATAAATTAGTAGAAGGTAATACTTGGTTAGGAAGGATAGTAAAAGGTGTTAAAACAAACCCATGTTTTGTGATTATAAATATTTATAGCCACATTCCTAACACCAAGAAGAAAGAACGATGGGGTGAATTGGACAATTATATGAATAATCTCCAACTTCCTTAAACATTATTAAGGGAAGGTTTTAATGATATATTCTTCCTTTCCTTTGAAAGTGGATAAAGGGGAAAAAGTAAAAACCCTTATGATCGATGGTGGTTCATATAAGGATGATTTTATGCTTTCTAAGCATCATTCTTAGGGAAGAGGTCAAAAAAGGACTCATAGGGATAGGAAGAATGATGAGTACCCAAACTATTTTGAGGAGTTTAAATCTTTGGTTGTGGAATAAGGGATTCCAATTGAGTGGGTTTGGATGATGTGTAGGAGCAAGGGAATATTGAAAAATTTCAATCTTTTCAAGGCCTAAAAAATCCCCAAGCGTCTCCCAAAGCTCCTGATTTTTGAGATCCATGTGCTTCTAAAGTCCTACACGATGATATTGTTTTGGTAGATTTAGTCAAGGAGGTGTCGACCTCTGGTAAAGGAAAATATTCTTCTTAGGCTTTGGAATTGCACCAAAAACCCCTTAAGCAAGGTCCTTTTGAGAATTATTCTAAAGGTGGCCACAAGAAGGATCAAGAGAAGATTAAACTAGTTGGGGAATTGTTGGTGGAATCTAGGTTAGTAATAACCATTGATGCTCACTTTTTCTAATCTTGTAAATGATTATTCTCTCTTGGAATGTAAGGGGATTAAATAGAATCCCTCAAAAAAAGGTTATTCATGTTTTGCTTGTAGTTCATTCTCTAGATATTTTTTTGTATCTAGGCGACTAAGCTTTCTGTTGATTGCATGTTTCATTATGCTCCTAGTATCTGGCATTTTAGACAGTGTGAGTGCATTGGTTCCTTGGGTTGTTCTAGAGGTTTGTCTTTTTTTTGGGACCTAAGAAATATTGATCCACTTTTGTGGATATCTAGTCATTCCACTTGTTCTATGGTAGCCTCTAGCTTAGAATCTGGGGAGATTAATTTGATTACTAGTGTATATGCTCCAATTGATATCGATGGGAAAAATCTTCTTTGGTCTCATATAAGGTATGTTTGGTCGTGTGCTTCTTATCTTCCTTGGGTTTTAGCTAGTTACATTATTCTATGTTAAGTCTGGAGGAGAAAAAGGGGGAGGGTTGGCTAGGTTGGGTCCTTATAATGATCTCTTTCGTGAGAATATGGACTTCATTGATTTAATTGATCTCAAACTATTTAATGGAGTCCATACTTGGACTAATCGACAATGTGAAGAAGATGCTATTTCTAAACAATTGGATAATTTTTATTCTCCTACTACTAGGTCGATGGTAGCTTGATTACAAGTTTTGAGATCCTTGACTTATGGGGTTTTGATCATTGACCAATTAGATTTTTAGTTGCTTCTTGTAGACTTGCTAAGGATTCTTTTTTTTTGGTTTCAACTCAAGTGGATTTTCTATTCCCTTGTGCAAGAGGTTTTTTTATTGCTTCTTTTACTTATGATAAGGAACGTGATTTGATACTGATCAAACTATGGGTGTGGGGAATCACTCTCTCTCGACTAAACCCTGGACAACTTCCTTTAACCCTCTTATTGAACCACTCAATTGCATCCAATGTGGGTTTATCTCCCAAGTCTTCCACTATATTTTTGGGAGAACTCTTGCTTTGAGGCCATAGGCAACTCTTTTGGCCGTTTCTTAAAGGTGGATGAGGCTACTACTATGGTGAACCATTCTAATTTTTCCCATATTCTAGTTGATGTAGACATCTCTACTCCTCTCCCAAAGGATGTGATTCTCATGGTGATCTAATTTATGAAACCAGATTACAATACCTGGTGTGATACCTGCAATATTGTAGAATTCAATACGAAAATTGAGAACCAGATTGCAAACCAAAAACTAATCCATTCTATTTGAATATTTGAGTTTATACAAGTCTGATGGATCTCAAGGGTCATCAAAATCCCTTGGAAATGAAATGAAGAGCCATCATAATATTTATTACAAATAAACTATTCAAACTATAAAAAATTATCAAAAAACTATATATAAAAATTAGGCCTACTTGGAGAAGGCATAAGTTTCTAGTCCTAGCTCCGATTTGCGAACCATTTGATGTGTTGGAAAGGTATTCAAAAGAGCTAGAGTCAAATTTTGGAAATGACAACTTTTAGTTGGCATTTTCATGCACCATTTTTGCCTAGAAATGCACCCAAGACCCTAAAAAATGCAGTTTACTAAAACATAGTAAAATTTGAAAAATTAGATTTTAGTTTTTTCCCAATTTAATCCTGAGCATTCCTCCCCCCTTGAGAGGCAATGGGCCCCATTGCACTAATCTGCTGCAACAGATGAGGAAACTGGTCTTCAATTTGTTCCTTAGTAAACCACTTGCCTTGATGAGAATGCTGGCTAGCTAGAACCACTCGATACAGAGGAATGTTTTGATTTCTCAAAGTTTTTAAAATGACTTTAGTAACATGGTCACACTGGACTAGAACAATAGTAGATGGATTTAACTTTGTAGCTTGAATGTATTCAGTAGCTTGGTAAATATCCAACAAAGGAGGAAAATAGGGTCTCAATAATTCTACATTGAAAACTGGATGCAGTCCCAAAAATGATGGCAAATTAAGTTCAAAAGCATTCTCACCAACTTGTTTCACAATAGTATATGGACCATAACGAAGAGGAAAAAGCTTCCTATTTGGTCTGTGGAGGTGCTCTTTCTGAAGATGTAACCATACCTTGTCACCAATCTGAAACTTATGAGGAGTTCTATGTTTATCATGCCTTTCCTTATACTTCTGATTACTCTGCCCCAAGATCTCATGAACTTGCTGTTGGAGGTGTCTAATGTTATCAATGAATTTTTCTGCTTTATCTACCTCCTTGTCACCATTCAATGGACTATTAGATTGTAGAGATGGTATCGCTGCATCCATAGGTGCTAATGGTTGGTACCCAAGAGAAACCTCAAATGGACTGTGCCCTATAGTACTATGGAGTGCACGGTTGTAGCTGTGTTGCACATAGGGTAAGCTTTCATCCCATGTGTGAGGATGTTTGGAATGATACATTCATAAAATATGAATAATCATTCGATTCACCACTTTTGTCTGCCCATCTGTTTGGGAATGGAATGTTGTGGACTTTGTCAACTTGGTGTCCATTTTAGCCCATAGTGCATACCAAAATTTGTTGATGAACCTACTATCCCTATTAGAAATAATGGTTTTTGGCAAACCAAAAAGAACCCAAACATGTTCAAAAAATAGCTTGGCAGTATCTTCTGCAGAAATCATCTTTTTACATGCCACCATGATAGCCATTTTAGAAAACCTATCTACCACAACATATACACAATCATGCCCACACTTGGTAGTTGGAAGTCCAGACATAAAATCCATTGAAACAGATTGCCATGGCTTATCAGGAATAGGTAATGGTAAGTATAGACCCAACTTACGGTTTGCTGGCTTTGCAATTGCACAGGCTGCACAAGCTTGTATATGTGAAATGATATCCTACTTCATTTTTGGCCAATAGAAATACTTTTGAAGGATAGCAGTAGTCGTACCAATACCAAAATGTCCTGCAACATGACTATAGTGAGCTTCCCATATCATTTTCTTTCGTTCCTCGGTGGGTACACATATGTGACCGTTATGGCAAAGCAACCCATCCTGCAAGTGAAAATCAGGGACAGACTTTCCTTCTACCAAATTACCATAGATGTTAGCAAAATCAGGGTCAATACCATATAGTTGTTCCCAAGTTGATGATTGATGACCACATGAATCTAACACTATTGTCAAACCTGCAATTGGAGGCCTACTCAAACAATCTGCCACCTTGTTACTGCTTCCTTTTTTATGATCAATGTTGAGGTGAAATTGTTTTAGATAGGCTGACCATCGTTGATGTCTGTCATTCTGCAACTTCCCTTGTGTTTGTAAGAATTGAAGTGGTTTATGGTCTATATGTATAACAGTTTCCTTTCCCAGTATATAGTGTTTCCATTGTTTGCAGGCCTGAACAATGGCATACAACTTCTTATCATAGGTGGGGTACCTACGTACTGTATCAAAATTTTTTTCACTGTGATAGGCAACAGGATGCCCATGTTGCATGAGTACCGCACCAAGAGCATAATTAGATGCATCTGTTTCTATCTCAAATGCTTGGTGTAGATCTCGAAGGACCAATACTGGTGCTGAACATAGTCTTTTCTTTAACTCCTCAAATGCTTGTTGCTTTTCCTCTGTCCACTAAAATTTTGCTTGTGCTCCACCCCTTAGTGATTGATTAAGAGGCCATGATATGTGTGAGAAACCAAACACAAATCTGCGATAGAAGTTGGCTAAGCCCAAGAAGCTGCGAAGCTTTGTGAAATTTTTAGGGGATGGCCAATCTCAAATTATTTGAATCTTTGCTAAATCAACATGAACACCCTTAGTATCAATGAAATACCCTAAGTATTGAATACTCTGCATACCAAAAGAACACTTCTCAATGTTGGCATAAAGTTTATGTTTTTGCAGAGTTGAAAGAACTTGTTCAACATGCTGTAAATGCTCAGACCAAGTTCTGCTAAAGATGAGTATGTCATCCAAATAAACAACCACAAAAGAATCAATGAATGGTCTAAGCACATCATTCATCAATCTCATAAATGTGGCTGGGGCATTTGTTAGGCCAAAAGGCATGACCAACCATTCAAACAAACCTTCCTTAGCTTTAAATGCAGTCTTCCACACATCTGCTGGATCAATTGGTACTTGGTGGTATCCAGACTTCAAGTCAATTTTTGTAAAGAAATTAGCCCCCCTAAGTTGGTCCAGTAAATCATCAATTTGAGGGATTGGATATCTATTTTTAACAAAGATTTTGTTTAATGCTCTATAATCAATACATAGCCTCCATGTCCCATCTTTCTTTTTAGCAAGGACAATTGGACTTCCACAAGGTGAAGCACTTGGATGAATGTGTCCTTTTTGAATCAACTCTTGAATTTGTCTCTTAATCTCATTATTTTCCAAAACTGACCTCCTATAGATTGGCTCATGTGGTAGTGGTGTGCCTAGGATTAAATCAATAGAGTGCTTCACTTGACAGTGTGTTGGTACTCCCACTGGTGGTTTAAACACACTATGATATTCTTTCAAAATTTTATCCATTTGATTTTGTTGATTTTCTGTTACCTTAGCATATGTATTAAGAACAACTGACTTTGTTTGTTTAGGGTGAATCATTAGTACAACAAAAGCTCCAGTTTGAGCAATCAAGCGTTTACATTGTTTAGCACTAATTAAAGAAGCAGTTTGTGTTGGACATACCTCTAGTATTCGATACCTCTTCCCACCAAGCTTGATTGTAACACTACGTGGCCTGGACTCATACATCCCATGCCTTTGATACATGTATGGCTGTCCCAACAAGACATCACATACATCCAATGCTGCTACATCACATATCACTTCATCCTTGAAAGGCTTGATTGAATATGGCAAACGACACTGTTGATTTACTTGAATATCTTGTCCCTCATTTACCCATCCCATAGAGTATGGTTGTGGGTGTCTTGTTACTTTCAGATTTAATCTTTTGACTGTCTCCCTAGAGATCAAATTCTTTTTACTCCCACTGTCAACAATAAAATGCAGAGGCTTTCCATCAACCCACATCTGTGAATGAAAAAGTCTCTCTTCATCTTCACGGGGCAATACTTTAGCAGTTCCAACTACGTACATATGGGTTTGATTCTTGAATAGATGTAATTTGGAATCACCTCTATTTGTGTATGTGTGTGGGGAAAATGTAAGATTGACTCCTAAATCCAAATTCCCAAAGGAGAGATCCAATTTGATCAACCAAGAGGTTAATAGACAATCGAATCAATCTATGAAGAATATGAAAGAAAGAATAAATCCTATAGTTCCCTATAGTTGGATCAAGCTTGAAATCTGAAATAATTGAAGTGCAAATACTAACCTTGAATTAGGGCAGATCTGGAAAATGCTGAATTCTGGCTTCTGTATGAACTTTCTGAAGATTCTGTCACTTGTTCTGGATTGGAAATGTCAAGGCGGACAAAACCCAGAAATCTTTTCTCCAAATTCACACAGGTCAACTTTGACCTTTTAAAAGGTCAAAGACCACATTATTTATTTGAAGTTCGATTCCAATTCTGTTCTCAAATCCTGAAAGATTGCCAAAAAGGGTATTTGAATTCACTCTCAGATTCAAAATTTCACACATGTACCTGCAAGAAAATGGGGGTTTTTTTGTTTGTATGGGGGGTTTGCCTTGGTCAAACCCCAATTTAGGAATTAACCTTGAAATTGAATTGAAATATATTGTGCATAAACAAAGTAATTGAAACAAATCACCTCGCTTATGTTGAAGTCCTTGTAGATGATTCAAATCCTCAAATCCACAAGTAAGAATGCTTCAATGAATGTAGGATGTCTCCAATCAATGGTATTTTGATCTTCAACACCAATCTTGACTTGATCTTTGCATATGAGAAGGTTTGAATGAATGGAGAAGGATGAATATTCAAGGGGGCTCCAAAGAGATTGAATCCTTCAATAGCTAACAATGGAACTCCTTGATGGATGAATGCTTGAACACTTGAATGCTTGAATACTTTCTTGCACTTGAACACTTGAGAGCTTGAGAGATCGTGAGATGGAAACTTGACATCAAAATGAGAGAGGAAGGCCTCCTTTTATAGTGATCTAGGGCACACTCCTCTAGAGGGGCCACCTTGAAGAGTTAAATCCCAATTAGGTCCTCACCTTTAGAAAATATACCTTGATTAAATACAATTAAAGGATTTACCATTTTGGAGCCCGAAACAGCTGACCCGGAAGCGGAGAAATAACTTTCCCGAAAGCTAAATTACTGGCAAATGAGATTTTGAAATCCTGGCGGGAAGAGGTCAAGGTCAAGGTTGATCCTGACCTAGTCAGGGTTGAGGTCGACCCTGACCTAGTTAGGGTTGAGGTCGACTTTGACCTCAAACCCTAACTTTGTCAGGATTTGCAGCAGAGGTTCCAGGAGATGCCAGAGATGCAAGATTTGATATCAAAACAGGACCCAGTGTCAGGAACAGTCAGAAAATCCTCAGAATGATGTGATGAAGGACTAGGAGGTCTCATTTCTAAACCCTACCTATAAAATAGAGCCATGGAAGAGGGAAAATAAGGAAAGTCCTTAAGACCTTAACCCTAATTTCACCTAGAATGAAGAAATCAAGTGCAGAGAAGAAGTGGAAAGCGGGGAGAAAGCCAAATACATGCAAAGACCCAATCAAGGTGCTTAACATGACCCCAAACCACTTACTTGGAGGGCTAAACTCTCTTATCATGGAAGTGCTTCGATTTTAAGACGATACATTAAGCCCCCACTTTAGCAAGAGTATGGACTCGATGCAAACTCTTGGTAAAGGAGATAAAAATAACAAGATAATCTTATCGTAATCTAAGGGACAAAGAGAAATCCCAAGCCCCCAAGGAATCAAGTCTTCATCAACTCTTAGATCATAGATAAGAGAGACATCTCTAAAGAGAAAAAGAAAAAGTGTGATTACCTCACCCAATGAGAACTTATGTCCCATTGTGAACAACACAGGAAAAAGGTGCAATTGGAAAGATGGAAGTGAACCGCCTAGTGAATGTGGCTACTCACTAGTCAACCCATCAAGGATTTATCCTTAGGAATATTCTATTCCATAAGAATAAATAAAAAATAAAAGAGATCCAGTCTTAAGGACACTTCCGACCTTAAGGGATCACAATATATGTGTATTTGAAACTGGAGGGATCAAGAGATCCTAATATAAATCCATACTTTAAGGATTAGTTCTTAATCCAAAAAGAAAGATTGAAAAGTAAATTTAAAGTGCGTGTCTTTCTTAGGATTTAGCAAGTTATGTGTGTTACCTTTAAAAGATTTAGCATGTTTTGAATTTTTCATAAGTGCGTGTGTGTAATAAGTGAGCAGAGCGTATGCCCCCATGTTAAAGTCATTGCTGACACTTTAATAGGAGCAATGGCTTTAACGAAAACATAAAAAACTCCACTGATTACGTTTCCATGTCGAGATGCCCCCAAACGAAGACAAATCAAGGGAAATATCACAGAAACATACAGAGAACATGGAAGGGATCTACCTACTATGGGGTCAGTATGATCATAAGATAATATATATATGATATTATTTGCAAATGAATTGACATCATTCCCCAAAGGAAGTAGAACTACAATCACAAAGGAGGAAAGATCACATAAGATATACAAAGAAGAATCTTTTCGGACCATGACATGGAGACCAAAAAGATTTAGTGCTACCATATCTCGAATCCAAGCAGATTACACAAGGAAACATTTACGAACAATAGCACAATTACAACATAACATTGAACAATGCATAGAAGAGTAGAGATACATATAGAAGAATTTGAACAACAGCTTCGATTCCTTCATCACCTTGTACCAACTGAGTAACAAGGATCGTATAAAAGAATCTAACAACATTTAGCAATCACATTACAGGAGAAGCACAATATAGCAAGCAAACACACAACAAAGCTACCACGAAGGACAAGCCACTCAAGCGTGCCGTCTACTTTCCCCATCTCATTGTATATCATTTAGGGTAGGTGGGTAACTCGCAAGAGGGACTATATCCAACACAGTAGGAATGATAGCCAGTTCCAAACAAGGATCCTCTTGAGAATCACTATGTTCGATACTAGGTGTAAGAGTTAATTGAGATTAAAGCATATTCAACAAATCAATGTCAATGTCAATAGTCTCATATTCATTAGTAACATTATCGGTATCATCAAGAGTATCTTTGTCATCCAAATTAATCAAAATAGGATCTAAGATACGAATAGAATCATCATAATCATGCATGTGAACATCATTATTAGTAACAACATTATGCATAGGTGTATCCACAGAAAGTAGAGATCTTTTAGCTTTAGCATGAGCATGAAACTTTTTATGACGTTCATTAGTAGATCAGTTACGTTTTGATTTAATTGAAATAGGTTGAGAACTAGGAGGAACAATCGCAGGATCCTTCACAGGTTCTGTAGGAATATCAATAGGATTATCAACCATAGGAGGAGCAATCACAGGATCTTTGATAGATTTAGTAGGAGGAAATTGATTAATAGAACAAGAAACCATAGTTGAAGGAGGTAGCGAAGGTGTAGGTAAAAGACCATGATTAAGATCCATAGGAGGTATGCTTAATTGAAGAATTTTACGATGCTTATAAGCTTGATATGATTGAAAAAGATTATCAGGGCGAGGAGGACATGAATGAGGTAAGGAAGGCCAAAAGAAATCTAGAGCATCACAATATCTAGGCCTAGAAGGTTGATATAGACTATGATTGATCGTCTTCACTTCACCATCATGAATGAACTTAAGACACTTATGGATAGGTGAAGCAACAACATGCATGGCAGTCAACCAAGGCAAACCTAGCTTAACTTGAAATTGATCAGAAGTAGGAACCACAACGAAGGTAGTGTTCACAAGTTTTCCAAAAAGTTCAACCAGTAAAGTAATAGAACCAAATGAGGGATAAAGAAAACCATTACAAGTTTTAATCCACACATTCAATGTATCATAGAAGTCATGTTGTAAGCTTTTCATAAAAAGATTTTCTTCAGTGATAACATTGACTAAGGAGGTAGGATCAACAAGACAACCATGAGTAGGTATCTGAGCAACCCTAGCAGCAATGTAAAGGGGACCATCAGGAGCCTTAACAATATCAGAGTCATCAAAGGTAATCAAAAGTTCCCGAGGTCTTTTATCCTTAATTTTTTGTCGAGGTTTAGGTTGAGGTTTTAATTTAGGTTTGGGTTTATCTTGAGGTTGAGATAGAACTTGAAGTGAAGGTTGAGGTGGAGATATAGGCTTAGCAACATGCTCCACTTGATTAATGACATGATTAAGATCATCCATCTTTGAATCATATACAATTTCCATAGTAGATGGTTGAGCAATAGTATTAGTATCATGCGTAGGTAAAGGATTCGTATAGATTTGAAGGTTCTGATTAGGAGGAAAGACAAATTGATTCCCACTACTATCCAGATTATCAACAGATAAAGCTTTAGCATCAATGAGATCTTGGACCTTATGTTTTAAAGAATAACATCTCTTAGTATCATGACCATTCTAACGATGATATTGACAAAAAGCATTTTGATCAAAAGATTTAGATGCAATCGTAGTAGGTAAAAGAGGTCGAATAGGAGGTAAAGTAATCATATTAGCAGCTAACAACCTATTCATAATAGCATGTAAAGTCTCAGAAAGAGGAGTAAACGTACGATTTAATCGAAAAGCAGTGGATGCAAAAGTGGCATTATGAGATGCAACAACAACCTGATCAACAACTGCATTCACTTGTTTGTTTATCTTGACATAATTGTTGAATTTTTGAACTTATTTGGATTAGGAGCAGCATCACTCTTATCAATGGGAACATGAGCCATTGGAGTGTTGCTCTCAAATTGACTCACTTGTAATTGATAATGATGAAGCGCTGTACAAAGTTGTTGAAAAGAGGTAAATTCAGTAAGCAGAATCTTATCTCTAATATCCTTTTGCAAATTTGAAATAAACATACGTTGAATATCAATATCAGGAACATGATAAGAAATCTGAGCATGCAAATGCTTAAATCTACCAATAAATTCAGTTAAATTTTCTTTAGCACTTTGTTTACAATGCATTAAATTAGTCAAAGACACTTGCGGGCCAATATTGTTTTGAAATTATTGAATAAAGGCATTAGCAAGTTGTGGAAAGGAATCAATTGAATAAGGAGGTAGGGAACAAAACCATTGTAAGGCCTTGTCACGAAATGTTCTAGCAAATAGTTTGGCTAAAATCCTATGGTCATGAGCATAATCACTACAAAGGATTTGGAATGTTTTAAGATGATGAATAGGATCTCCCTTTCCATTATAATTCTCAAGATGAGGCATATCGACTTGCTGAGGAACAGGAGTTCAGATAATATCCCTAGACAAAGGACTTCCCATGTCACATATAGGAATACTAAACTTGTTTTGAGTTAAGGAAGCAAGTTTTTGTTGTAAGGATGATATAGTTTGTGCCAAACTGATGATGGTGGAATCATTAGAGGAAATAGGAGGAGTGGCAACATTAGACACACTAGGTAAAGTGTAAGAAGCTGCAGGAATAGAAGACACAACTCGAGGAACACTAGGAACTACAGTTGGAAGTAGAGTGGAATAAGTGAAAGGAACACTATGATATTAAGGTTGTGATGTAGGAAGGGACACAGGAGGAACACTCATAGGAACAGAGGGAACCGTCATAGTCACCAAAGGAGGAGTATAGATAGGAATACTAGGTAAAGGATTAGAAGGAGGTTCAACACTAGTGATAGGAGCAGTGAAACCTAAATCTTGAGCCTCTTGAGTTAAAGGTTTAACATTGAAATGCACAAGATGAGTAATACCACGCAAGAGGTTAACACCTTGATCACTATCATGGAGAACTTTCTTAAGAGCCTCTATAGCTTGAATAGAATCTTGACCATGGTTTTTTTGAAGAAGCCAATTACCCATTTTATCAAGTTCAGTGGAAAGTTTTTGGACTTGTCCAAGAGGAACCCTTAAAGAATCATCCTCATCATGAGATGAGTGAGAAGATTTCTACTCCATAGTAGGATTAGAATCATGAAGAATCAAGTTATCATCCGGGATCCTAAGGAAAGGAGAAGATTCAGGCTCAAAGGCACCCATGAGTCTACGACTTCTTCTAACCAGAATGTTATAAGTAGGACTAGTGGTAGTAAAGCTCATAAACCAATATAATGCAAATGAACTAAACTAAGAACACATAATGCATGAATATGAAATCTAATTAGCATACAAGATCAATCACAAAGGACAAATCTAATACTAACAAGATAAAATAAAATCTAACACCAAAAAGAAAGAGAGTAAGCTAGTCGGGTTCACCAAAATGAATAGATGTAATTTGGAATCACCTCTATTTGTGTATGTGTGTGGGGAAAATGTAAGATTGACTCCTAAATCCAAATTCCCAAAGGAGAGATCCAATTTGATCAACCAAGAGGTTAATACACAATCGAATCAATCTATGAAGAATATGAAAGAAAGAATAAATCCTATAGTTCCCTATAGTTGGATCAAGCTTGAAATCTGAAATAATTGAAGTGCAAATACTAACCTTGAATTATGGTAGATCTGGAAAATGCTGAATTTTGGCTTCTGTATGAACTTTCTAAAGATTCCGTCACCTATTTTGGACTAGAAATGTCGAGGCGGACAAAACCCAGAAATCTTTTCTCCAAATTCACACAAGTCAACTTTGACCTTTTAAAAGATCAAAGACCACATTATTTATTTGACGTTCGATTCTGATTTTGTTCGCAGATCCTGAAAGATTGCCGAAAAGGGTATCTGAATTCACTCTCAGATCTGAGATTTTGCACCTGTACCTACAAGAAAATGGGAGGTTTTTGGTTGTATGGGGGGTTTGCCTTGGTCAAACCCCAATTTAGGAATTAACCTTGAAATTGAATTGAAATATATTGTGCATAAACAAAGTAATTGAAACAAATCACCTCTCTTATGTTGAAGTCCTTGTAGAGGATTCAAATCCTCAAATCCACAAGTAAGAATGCTTCAATGAATGTAGGATGTCTCCAATCAATGGTATTTTGATCTTCAACACCAATCTTGACTTGATCTTTGCATATGAGAAGGTTTGAATGAATGGAGAAGGATGAATCTTCAAGGGGGCTCCAAAGAGATTGAATCCTTCAATAGCTAACAATGGAACTCCTTGATGGATGAATGCTTGAACACTTGAATGCTTGAACACTTGCTTGCACTTGAACACTTGAGAACTTGAGAGATCGTGAGATGGAAACTTGATATCAAAATGAGAGAGGAAGACCTCCTTTTATAGTGATCTAGGGCACACTCCTCTAGATGGGCCACCTTGAAGAATTAAATCCCAATTAGGTCCTCACCTTTAGAAAATATACCTTGATTAAATATAATTAAAGGATTTACTGTTTCGGAGCCCGAAACAACCGACCCAAAAGCGGAGAAATAAATTTCCCAAAAGCTAAATTACCGGCAAATGAGATTTTGAAATCCTGACGGGAAGAGGTCAAGGTCAAGGTCGACCCTGACCTAGTCAGGGTTGAGGTCGACTTTGACCTCAAACCCTAAATTTTTTAGGATTTGTAGCAGAGGTTCCAGGAGATGCCAAAGATGCAGGATTTGATATCAGAACAGGACCCAGTGTCAGGAACAGACAAAAAATCCTCAGAATGATGTGATGAAGGACTAGGAGGTCTCATTTCTGAACCCTACCTAGAAAATAGAGCCATGGAAGAGGGAAAATTAGGAAAGTCCTTAAGACCTTAACCCTAATTTCAGCTAGAATGAAGAAATCAAGTACAAAGAAGAAGTGGAAAGCGGGGAGAAAGCCAAATACATGTAAAGACCCAATCAAGGCGCTTAACATGACCCCAAACCACTTAATCAGAGGGCTAAATGCTCTTATCATGGAAGTTCTTCCATTTTAAGATGATACACTTCTATGATGGAATCATTCTCCTCTTTCTCAGAATTATTTACTGGCGTCGATTTAGGTTCAGCTTCCTCTCCTCGTATCTTTGTCATCAAATTTTTAATACTTCGACAATCCTTTGTGTTATGGGTTGGGGAATTATGCATCTCACACCACATGCCTGTGTCTATTTGTGTCTTTTTAGTAGACCACCATGTGTTCTTGGATGAATTTGAATGAGGTTCCTTGGTCACCTATTTTCCTACAAATTTATTGCCACGTTCAACCCTTGGCTTGTTGTTTGCAAAGTAGTCCCTCTTCCCTTTCTGCTTGAATTTATCTTCAATTTTTGTAGCATATTTATAGGCAGTTGCCAATGTCTCAATATTCAAAAATTCCATCTCTATTTGAATATACCTGTGAAGTCCACTCCGATATTTCAAAATTCGGTGCTTCTCTGAATCCTCAATACTGAGTTTTGCTAAAAGTGAATGGAATGTATTGGTGTAATCTTGAACAGACTGATCCCTCTTTTGTTGAAGAAGCTTCCACTCTATGTATTTTTGTTCATATACATCCTCTGGAAGGCAAGCTTCTTTTATGTATTCCACAAATTCTCCCCATGTGGGCTTCTTATCAAGAGAAATTTCAAAACCATCTTTAGAAAATGATTCTTGTTCTTTATTTTGGACTTTGGTTTCCCATGCTAATTTCACATGGGTTTCAACTTTGAGGAGAGAAAATGTTATCTTTTCTGCATCTAAGAAATTTTCTACAGAAAAGTATCTATCCAACTTTGATAACCAGTTATCAACAGCTTCAGAATTGACCTTTCCTTCAAAATTTGGGATGTCGAAATTGACCTACACTTTGAAAGGGGTATTTCCATGAAATGATGTTTTTGATTCAGAGGGTTTTTGATTCTTTAGGAGGCATGAAAATTGACTCATCATCTCCTCTTGTTGCTTATTTAAAGCTTCCTCGACCAACTTCTTAACATCATCGTCTGACATCTTTGATCGTGTGTGTCTCAAAGGTGGGTATTTTGACAAATCTTGTGTATCCAATCCTAATCTTTGGTAGGAAGACCTTGTGTAAATTGGCATAAAGGAGCATTCCTGATCTGATACCACTGATCTGATTTATGAAACCATATTACAATACCTGGTGTGATACCTGCAGTATTGTAGAATTCAATACGAAAATTGAGAACCAAATTGTAAACTAAAAACTGATCCATTCTATTTGAATATTTGAGTTTATACAAGTCTGATGGATCCCAAGGGTCATCAAAATCCCTTGGAAATGAAATGAAGAGCCATCATAACATTTATTACAAATAAACTATTCAAACTATAAAAAATTATTAAAAAAAACTATATATAAAAATTAGGCCTACTTGGAGAAGGCATAACTTTCTAGTCCTAGCTCCGATTTGTGAACCATTTGATGCATTGGAAAGGTGTTCAAAAGAGCTATTGGCATTTCTGCACACCATTTTTTCCTAGAAATGCATTGAAGACCCTAAAAAATGCAGTTTACTAAAACATAGTAAAATTTGAAAAATTAGATTTCAGTTTTTTCCCAATTTAATCCTAAGCACATGGTTGGGGACAAGCCTTGGACCCAATCATTGGATTTTGAGGGCCTCCCCTTTCAAAGAGAAAAATGCTTCTCTATTGGCCATTTTGCCACTGATTATTTTCTCTCACATTGGAAAGGTGCGACCACTTGGTGGAAAGATGCAAATGATGACCGTTTGAGTGTCCTAGCCTCCAACTCTTCATCTGATGACTCTACTGATGATGCTTGCCCCTTGAATGATGTTTTTGTTCCAACCTCTACTTTCCATTGGATCCACCTCATGTTGTTGATTCAGTCCCCTTTAGCAGCATGAACTCTTCTCTGATTGTTATTTCTTCGGATATGCTCCAAACCATGATTGTTGAGGTTGGTTAGATCTTTTCTCCTATGGATGTTGTCAATTATCTCTCTTTAAGGGTCCAACAGTGTCAATGCACTGCCCCTAATGATGTTTTTGATTTTGCCCTTGGTGGTAGATATCCCTATGATTATATTGCTTGGACAGTTGTTCGTCGATGAAGGAAGAAATATTTTGCAGCTTCTTCTCCACCCAATGTTGTAGGTGTGTTGTCTACCCACACTTGATGTGGGTTACTAGTCTTGCAGCTAGTCTATTGTCAATGGTCATTTCATGACCTTGTTGTATTTTGTTTCTACCAACACCTCTAATTTTTTGTTGTGGTTATGTAAGGGTGAACCCCCTTGTTAGCTTGTTGTTATAATAAAAAACTCAAGTGGATTTTTGGTTCTTTCCTTCAAGACGTAGTGGACCAGTGATGGAGTGGTGGTGGCCCTACCTGTGGTACTTTTATGTATTCCTTTGTTAAGAAATTGTAATTTGTGAAATTCCATCTTAAAAGGTGGAATAGATTGTACTTTAATAACCTTCATGTTATGAAGAGGAATGTTTAAGCGTGCCTCAATGTTATCCCATGCCAAATTCAGAATTATATTTTGTCATAGTATTCAAGCAGAGTTGAGTCTCAAGTTGTGAGGGAGTTGGAGTGGTAACTTTACGAGAAATTTCTTTGGAAGAAAAAGGCTCAAATTGATTGTCCCTAGGAAGGTGATACAAACATGGCTATTTTTCATAATTTTTTGTAAGTGTGTTGGAATAGGAGTTATATTTCCCCTTTAATTAACTTGGATGAAATTTGGTTGTCATCTTTGTAGGCGGTGTCTTGTGAGGCCACATAGTTACACTTTTCTCTCTTTACTAAAGATTCACCTCCTACCAAAGATGAGGAGAATTTGATTCTAGCTTGTATTCCCTCTTGAGTCACCAATGAGATGAATGAATCTCTTATATACTTGATCTCTCTATCTAAATTGGAAGAGGCTTTTTTTTGGATGCATAAGGGTAAAGTTGTTGGTCTGGATGGGTTTCCTACATAATTTTTTAGTAATTTTGGAACATTATTAGATTGGATTTGCTAAAGGTGCTCCAGGAATCTCATGGTAGCTAACAAATGCCTCAGGCCTTGAATTCTACTTTTCTTGTCCTTATTCCTAGAAAAGGAGCTAATTGGTTGGATTTCTTTAGGCTCATTACTCTTTGTAATGTGGTGTACAAAATCATTACTAGATTGATTGTGGAGAGGCTCGAAATATGGCTCTCGTCTTTGATCTCGGATGAGAAAGGGTTTTTTATAAAAAGAGACAAAAGATAGATGGGGTGGTAGTTGCTTTTGAGGTTGTTTTCTCCATGGAAATATATAAGGTGAAATCTATGTTCATCAAAATCAATACAACCAAAGCTTATGATAGAGTTAAAAGAAACTATTTGTCAAAAAAATCTCGATTGCCTTTTGTTTTAGTCAGAAACGGGTTAGTTAGATGATGAGTTGTGTTACTTCATCCTTCTTAAAGTGATTATTAGTGGCGAACCTTATGAGATATTTGGAGCTTCCAGAGGTCTTCACCAAGGGGATCCTCTCTCTTCCTATTTTATTTATTGTGGCGAAGGGCCTAGGAAAATTTATCAGGTCTCAGGTCTCCCAAGATTTGGTTCAAGGTTGGAGTTGGGGTAATAGGTTACCTAAGCATTATGATTTGTAGTTTGTGGATGAAACTACTCATATGGGGGTCAATTATCTTCATGAAGTTGAATCTTTTAGACATAAGCTAGATATTTATTTACTTTCTTTGGGTCAAAAAGTTTATGAGCACAAATACTCTATCTATTTTTTTAACACTCCTAAGCCTATCCAATTAAGGATTGTCAATGTTTTGAGGTTTCAAAATGGTTCTCTTCCATTGATCTATTTGGTTATCCCTCTAGCTACTAGTAGGTGACTTAGGATTTACTAGTATGACTTGTTAGGCAACCTGCATTATAGGGTTGATTACTAGACTCATTGGTGGTTATCCACTACTGCTAGAGTGACTCTTCTTCAATCTATGACCTAGGCTCTTCTTATTTAGAAGAATTTTATTTAGGCAACTCCTTTTTATTTCCTCAATTAATTTGATGATCTTTCATGCAAATTCATCTAGAGTGGTAATTTTCATGCTTCTAAGTGGAGCTTAGTTAAGCGGGAGTCTACATGTAGGCCAAAGAAAGATAGGTTCCTTGGTCTTCATTTTGCAATCTTGAATGCGCAAGTCTTCAAAGCAATTATATTGGTGATGGTGTACCGATCAGGATCAAGTTTAGTCTCATATTATCATGGATAATAATTTAAAAGGAGTTACTATTGATCCCCTAAACCGTCTCTCACCTCTTTTAAGAGTAGTTCCATAAGTGTTGCAAGGGTAGGATGAGGTGCACATTGCAACACAACCTCTAGGATTTTAGAAGTTAGCTCTTCGTGGTTGGTGTTTGGGTAAAAGGGAGGAAAACCACCTTTAATCAAACAAACTAAGCTAAGTTGAGGCAACACACTGAATCAAAGCTTTATTGGAGAAGATAGGAATTTTTCAAGTAGTATTTCTAGGGGTGTGGCCTTTTCTAGGAATATTTCTATGTCGTCACTCACTCACGACATGGTGCACCAAGTTCCCTTCATTTTTGGTAGGAGATAGAGAAGACAAAGTTGTTGGACATAGGGCTTACACACTCATATCCTACTGTGGGAGGCATCTGCAAGGGTCCAAATTAAGGTACATCACTCCTAAAGTAAGTGCAAGTCTTCTCAACATGGGACAATATTTGACACTATTTAGAAACAGACAAAAATAGTTGAATAAGGGTTGAAAGAAAATACCTCACTTCCTAAAACCCATTTTCTCAGGGAGAAGGTTAGAAGTGATACAATTCATCCTCTATTTTAAATTAAAAAAACATCAAATAAGTGCATGTATATAAACAAACTCGTTCACACCTATAAGAGTTCAACAATTGACACAATGATTAACAAAAAGGAAAAGGCACTCAGTACAAAGTCCCAATAATTTATTAAGAGAAAACATGCCAAGGTGAGAGAGAATGCCCCAGAAATAATATTCTACAGTAAACACCTTTGGTCTACAAGCCATAGATAGGGTCTTGTTCTCAAAAAAGTAAAATATCTGCAAATGATATAATTCATTTCTTCACCCATTGAACCAAAGTCCAATATTTTCCAACCTCATTAACTTACAAATCATTTGGGCTTTATAAAACAACCCTCTGTTGAGATCGATCCATAATGATTTATAATTTGTTACAATCAACTGACACACCAACAAATTTGGCACGAGTCACTCAATTCCCTATTCTATAGACAAATGATTGAATATGATTAGTTTATTGCATCATGCCTACCAGTTGGGCTCAACTACAAAACTGTGGTGGTTTGATCGGGTATGCCATGATTGCACATGCCAATTTGAGCATCAAAAAGAGAAAATTGGTCTAGAAAGTTGTTAGTTGTGAAGTTCCCTCCATAATAGATTATTCCTTGAAAATGCATCAATGGGCCCTGTTGAAGTAGGAGAGTTTGAGGGATATGTGGAGGAATAGTAGAAATTTGGAGAGGTGAATCCATTGCCAAGTGATTAAAAACTCTAATGGGTTGACATGTGTCAATCGATGTTGGGACTTTGAAGGCTACCAACTGCTTTGTGTAATCAAAGATCAAAGGCAAACATGGGAAGTGTTTAAGGATATGTAGGAGTCTACATTTTGGAAACTTTCAAGGGAATCTTGACATGCCGAGAGAGAACCTCATAACCTTTGTTTGCATAGACCAGAGCCATATTGATTAGGTTGGGAGTCAACTTAGTTTGAATCTCTTGGATCGGTTGTCTCCATGAGCTATTTGAATAAAAGTTCGAGGCAATAGAAACCTACATGCAAAGAGAAAATATCAGAGATCTTCCTTGAAAAGAAATAAAAAACACTTAAACAAGGCACAAGTCAAACGAAAGGACTCAAGGCATGACACTAGCTACAAGAAGAAAACACTAAGAGGTAAACAAGAGATAAAAGTACAAGCAACATTAGCAAAGAGATACCAAAAAAATATTTCTAAAGCAAACAAGCTAGAATGGCCAACCAATATCCACAAAGTAAAGAGGAAAACCATGACTACGTTTGATATCGACTTCGTAATGAAACTTTATGTTTGATACCTTGCGATGACAACAACATTAGACAAGCATTATATTAATATGTCAAAAGATGGAAAATAGATCACCCATGGATTTGTGTGTGTGAAAGGAGTTAATCCTTCCCTTTCCTAAGATGATGAAATGGTTTAAAAATGTCTGCTAGACTACAAAGGTGAGATTCATTATGTAGACAACCAGATAGAGCCTCGCTACCAGTTAGGTGTATATAGCCTCAATGAGGTTATCACCTTGATAGTTGTTAAGATTGATCCACTGCTAGCCATGCATCCATAGCCTCGGTAGAGTTGTTAACATGACCTGGTTTTGTATTTTTGTATTTTTTCTTTTAACATTTTTCTTTTATTTCTTTCATTTTTTGCCTCTTTGGCTTCAGTATGCAATGAATGATAATGATGTCATCCTTCCAGGTTGGTTGCCAAGCTGATAGCAAAACATTCTCTAATTTTTCACCTAGTAGATAGAGGAAGGACATTTCAATGTCAATAGTACAAGTATTTAAGAGAGAAGCGTGTGAAATCTAACTATATATCACTAATCTCATGAAATGATAGATATTAATGCTAAATGTGAAAAAACATGTTAGTAAGAAAAGATATAAAAAAAAATCTTTCATTTCAAGCCTGGAGTAAATACAATTACCTTTTTTTAGCATTTAAGGAGGATGGATCTCCTCTATTAGCACCATTAGCAACCAAAAACTTGGCTCACGGTTCTATAAATAGACAAATGGTGACCCTTAGAAAATGAGTGAGGTACTTTTGCAAAATGATGTGGCATTCTATCTTATGCAGAGTAAATGAAAAATGCCTACGAAGATGGTGGACTTCTCTATAAAAAGGGAAACACATTTGAAAGGTGACATAAGCATTTAGTAGACCTTGAGAGATAAGAGTGAAGGATTTAGCCAGTTTAGCCTAGAAATATGGACACTCCTATGAGATTAACCTTCCCTTTGCTCCAAGAACCCTTCCTAGGACTAATAGACGATGATAGGATGGCCAAATTGGTAAGGACAGATGACAAATTGGTTCTCACTACCCTGAAGTGGGTAATAGGTGAAGAATTTTTGCATAGTGAGGACCACTATTGGCTAAAAAAAACATTTCATCTAGATTTTTAGGCTCTCTACTAGACCCCTAGGAGAGTCTAGGGATTTTATAGTGTTTCTTGTAGTGGTATGTTTGGCAGAATCATTGCGGGGGGCTCGAGGATATGCTTGATGTGGCTCAAGATGATATTGGATTGCCATTGAAAAATGATTGGAAGATTTATCTGGAGATGGGAGAAGATGTTTCATTTGTTCCTTTTGTTATGAATTTCCTCTATTGGCCTCTTGACATCCATCATTTCTATGTGCAACATGGGGTCGAATTTCTAAAGAAATATCTAGACCTAGATGAGGAAATAGCCAAGGAGGAGATAGAAGAATTCTACCTAAGAGTTATGTTTGAGAAATTCTAGGATTTTCTCATTGAGTCAAGTGAAAGGGAATCTTCTGAATCGAAAGAAAATGTAGGAAAGGACAAGATGACTCAGGAGACAATGAACTTGGTTCTAGAGACACTTGACTTGTGCCTTGGAAAAGATATTTTTCTTTCAAAAGAATGTTATGATATATAAAATGTAAATGACAAAGAAAATATTCTAATTTTTTTCAAAATTTTGAAATGTACATAGATACCACAGATAAATATAAATATATGAAATTTTCTCATTTATCTCAATGTCTACATATGAGTTTCTTGTCATTTATTATTTTGAAGTGCTCAATTATTTAAATGTTAAAATAAACCTTTAATGTTTTTCTATAAATAATTGAAATAACATAACACAAGGGTCTCATCATTGTACATAGGATGATGGTGTGAGAGAGGATACCTTTCTAAGAATGCGCGTGGAAAAAGTGGGAAAATCCTCATGCGTTGGCACACTTTCTCTTAACAAACAAAAAGGGTTAATGCAACATAAAATAATATCACCATTTAAAATTTGGGAATTTTGACAAACGACGATGACAATCATGAAAGATCTTTTGCAACTAAAAAGGGACTGACGACTATACACGGGGCACCAAAAATGTGTCACCTTGCATAATATCTCTTATTGAAATAGAAACAAACCAAACAAAATAAAACCTAACTATTTACACTAACTAACAACCTAATATTTTTACAAGAAACCATTTACTAAGATTGGGAAATATCCACCCTCACGTCCCAGATTTTTCTTTTTAATCAACAACTCCAACAAATTGTGGAAAAAGAAAGGTAACATGGGTATTACCCTTCTTGGGCATGATACGTCTGAGGTGATGACATTTAATAACTCAAATTGGGCACTTTCTCTAACTCCACATGAGACAACGTCTCAAGATATTTGACAAGACTCTCTTCATGCTTTGACATGACCTTGACTAACTAATAAGAAAACAACTTTGAATAATACCTGATTGGGCACCCGTGGGCCTTTGTAAAATGAGTTGCAACAAGAGATTCATTGATATGTTTCTAAGGTTCGACAACTGGTGGTTCTGCCTCCTGGGATACAATGAATAAATCCATTTGAACAATTGGAGTGCATTTGTCAAGTGAAGTGCAAAATGCTTCTAGTTCATCCCAGAATCAAATATTGTCATCATTTGCTTCTCTTTTCTCACTATGGGGCTCAAGGGGGATATTCTTATAGTGACACTTCTTCCAAATGAGCCTTTTCAACCTCAAAAACTTTTGGAATAGGAATCTCATCATCTTCAATGAAACAAGGGAGCTTAGAAAAGAAAAAATCTCGGACCGCTAGCCTCCAAATATAGAAAGGGAAGGGTATCTTCTTTTCTCGACTGTGTCAGTTGTCAGTCTTGTTGACCTTGTTCATTATTTTATTTTGAGCGCCAAACCATTGGACCTCATTTGAACAATGAAATCATATCTCACATCTGGGACTTAAAAAAAGAACTCTGGAAAATTATTCCAAACAGGTTCATCTAACATCGGACATGAAACTTATGGAACAACTTCTTATAGAAATGGTTCTCCATGACAGGTGTTTTTTCTAAATATGATTACTCCGAGGAGGCCTCAAGCATTGATAAGTAATGCTATAGGATACTCTTCTGTCTTTCAAGCTCAATAATCCTCAACTCATGCTAAAGATTGAACAACATTTTTTGAGCACTGGAAATTGAGTCCGCATGGAAAGGTTGTGGATCAACCCAATTAGCATAGTTGTAGTAACTTGGGTCCATACCTTAACTAGACCCCAACTGGTGCTTTCCATGTGCACTTACTTGTTGCATTCTCATTGAAAAAACCAAATTATGCATTGAATTTGGTGACTGCATTTAGCTCTGTCCCAGGGGGCATGCCAAGAAAAACCGTTGATCCCCTAAATCGGCTCTCTCCTCTTTGAAGGAAAGTTCTAGAAGTGTTTGAGGGGTGGGACAGAGTATACCTTGCAACACAATGTATGGGATTTTAGAATACATCTCTTCATGGTTAGTTTTTGGGGAAAAGGAAGAAAACCACCTTTAATCAAACAACCTAAGCTAAGGGGAGTTGAATCAAAGCTTTGTTGGGCAAGCTAGGAATTTGTCATTTATTATTTGCAGGGGTCTGACCTCTTCTTGAAATATTTATGTGATGTCACTCACTCATGAAATTGTGAACCATGTTACCTTCATTGTTGGCAAGAGAATGAGAATCCAAAGTCGCTAGACATAGGACTCACACATTCATATCCTATTGCGGGAGGCATTTGCAAGGGTATGAATTAAGGCACATTACTCCTAAAGTAAGTGCAAGTTTTCCCAATAAGGGACATGATATTCAACACTATTTAGTAACACACTAAATAGTTTGAATAAGGGTTGAAAGAAAATACCTCACTTCCTAAAACCCGTCTTCCCAGGGAGTAGGTTGTAAGCATATAATTCATCCTCCATTTTAAGATAAACAAGCATCAAATATTTGCATATACATAAAAAAACCGGTTCACACCTATAAGAGTTCAACACATGACACATTAATAAAAAAAAGGAAAAGGCACCGAGTACACAATCCCCATGATTTATTAAGAGAAAACATGCCAAAGCGAGGGAGAATTCCCCAAAAAGAATATGCTACAATATACGCCCCTATACTACAAGCCATAGGGTCTTGTTCTTAGAAAAGTAAAATCTATGCAAATGATACAATTTATTTCTTTGCATATTGAACCAAAGTCCAATATTTTCCAACCTCATTAACTTACAAATCATTAGGGCTATATAGAACAACCCTCGGTCGAGATCGATCCAGAATGATTTACAATTTTTTTATAATCAATCAACATGTTAAAAAATCCAGGATGGATCACTCAATTCCCTGTGCTGCGAGAAAATGCTTGAATCTGATTGGTTTATTGTAGCATGCATTCCAACTGGGCTCAACCAAAAAACTATGGCAGCTTGATTAGGGATGTCATGATTGCACAGGGCAATCCGAGTGTCAAAAAGAGAATAGTCATCTAGAAAGCTGATAGTCATGAATTTTCCTCTACTATAGAATATTCCCTAAAAATGTGTGGGCGAGCCCTATTGAAGTGAGGCTGTTTGAGGGACATGTGACAGACTGGAAGAAACTTGGAGGGGTGAATCCATTGTGGAGTGATTAGAAACTTTGACGGGTTGATGCATGCTCGCCGATGTCGGGACTTTGAAGTCTATGAACCTCTCTGCGCGATCGAAGACTTAAGGAAACAAGGGAAGTGTTTAAGGAGATGTAGGAGTCTATGAATACCATTTTTTATGTTCCTTTTAATTTGGAGGGAAGTGGTTCTATGATTTAGTATACTTTGAAAACTAGGGCTCAACTTATTAAAAGTGGGCTTTTTTGGATCTGCAATAAAAGTTTGAAAGTGTTTTTTGGCTTGATTATGGGATGGAAATCCTTGTATTCTTTCCATGTATTCACACTTATATCTTGTCAATAATATTTTTCTACAACTAGTTGGAAAACAATAGAAAGTTATAAGGCCATGCAAAATTCAGGGTTGGTCGTTGGTTGCAAATGGAAGGATTCTTGTGAATGGTCACCAAGTGGGTTGCAGGAGGCTGAAAAAGAGTTGGCTCAAATTCTTTCTTCTTGCATGAGTGTAACTCCTTGACAAGGCAAGATATTTTGGCCTAGGAAAAGGATTCATCTGGAAAGTACTTTTTTGTTGCAGGGTACTTAGAGGTTGATAAACAACTATTTGCAAGTATAGGGGTTCCTTGGTGAAATTAGGTGTGGAAAATTTTTTCTTGGGTCAAGTGCAAATTTTTCACGTGAATAGTAGTTCAAAATCAATGTCTTACTTGGGATAATTTGTGCAAGCGGGGATTCCATGGTCCCTTTATGTGTGTTTTGTTTTGTATGAGTGAAGAGTGTATTTCTCATTTTTCTTTATGTTCTCTTTCTTTAGGGATATTTGGCACTTCTAATAGGGATTTTCAAATTAGACTTGTTGTCATGTTTCCTCTTTGGCCAATTTTTAGTCCCATTGAGGTAAGCCTTGAGTTAAGATTTCTTTTCTTTGGGTTGCCTAGGTTCATGGAACCACTTTCATTATTTGGTTATTTTGGTTGGAAATGAATCAATTTTTTTTTATTGATGCTAGGATGGTTGGCCAACACTTGTGGTGTAAAGTTCTTCATTCTCTTTAAGAGAACACCTCAACAAAATGTGAATTAGCTGGAGGTGTGGTTACTAGAGATATTGGTATCTATAATTGGTTATATTTTCCTCTTTGGGGGGATGATCCTTCTCTTGGAGTGAGTGGTAGGAAGGTCATAGGGAATATATGTACATATCCTTTGTATAAGATAAATTAGAGGGTAATTAGATCCCTCCTCCTCAATGTGTTTTGAAAATTTAAAATTGATGGTTCTTCTTGGGGGAATCCTAGCCATTTTGGTATTGAAAGAGTAATGCAAGATAGCTTGGAGATGTTTAATTTTTTTTTCCAATTTATATGGGTTTATTTATGAATAATTATATGGAGGCTCCTTCCATTTTGTATGTTGTGGAGTGAAGTTGTGTTGTTGGATGAAACATGATTATTTGTGAATTTGATTCACAGGTGGTGACTCCGTTGAATGCATAGCAACTAGATGATCTCAATTGGCACTTATCTTTGGTTATTAGACATATTATAATGATGTGTGGCTCTTTTTAATCTATTAATTTCATTCACATTCCTCTATAGTGGAACATAGTACCATATTGTTTGTCCAAATAGGCTTTTGATCAAATGCATGTTTGGGATATTGTAGATAGGGGTAAAAGATCTTTGTAATTGTCTCACATGTTGTACAAGTTAGTAGATAAAGGCAGGGTTGTGTAGTGCTCTTTTCTCTATTGGGTGGTTGGCTCTTCCTTCTTTATATTTATCTTTGTGTTAAATAAAATTTTACCCCTCTTTTAGTTAAAGAGTGGTGATATCTAGAGAATGAGACAATCCCAAATAGACTTTAGGGAGTGGGTAAACATAAATAATCTCTTGGAAATAGAATTATTAATGGATTATACACTTGGAATAGCAAGAGTTTGGGCTTTATCCATATATCCAATAAGCTAGACAAGTTGTTCTTCTAAGGGGGTTTGATAACATTTCCCTTTGGTTTCAAATCTACCATTCTACCTTGCCTTGGTTCAAACTACTACCTAGTTCAATTGGTGTTGATAGGCAGTAAAAGACATCTAAATTATCCCTTTAAATTTGAAAATACATGGAAGAAGGATAAGATTTTCTTTGATATTGTTCAATTTGTAAAGGAAGGAGGAACAATTTGGAGGCTTGAAGATGTTTTGCTTTGTGGCCAAGATAAAATCAGTCAAGCAAAAACTGTTAAAATGGAACAAGGAGCATTTTAAAAATATCTTTTCCACAAAACAAAGTATAAAAGAAGCAATGCAAACTCTAAATGAAGAGATAATTCAAAATGGAATGGATCAAGAGATATTCTAGAAAGAGAGTATATTTTAAAGGAATATGGGGAAGTATTAGCCAAAGAGGAAATATTCTAGAGGCAAAAATTAGTTAGACTTGGTTGGTT
Organism: Chamaecyparis obtusa; assembly: GCA_027943335.1. NCBI lineage: Eukaryota > Viridiplantae > Streptophyta > Pinopsida > Cupressales > Cupressaceae > Chamaecyparis > Chamaecyparis obtusa. The sequence continues at coordinate 691,751 of BSBK01010011.1, read as the reverse complement.
GAAGGAGATAAAAACTCCAAATTCTTTCATAATGTCACTAGGAAAAGGAACGATGTCTGTAGGATTACCAAGCTAAGGAAAGTAGATGGAACTGTCACAAAAGACCCAATTGAGATTGTGAGTGAATCAACTTCCTTCTTCACCAACGTACTGAACAATTGTGATGGATATGATTGGAGAATTCAACATACCCAATAGCCAATATTTCTAGTATATTCTCATAAGTATACAAAAATGTCAATACCATTGTCGAGAAGCTACACTCAAATAAGGGTTCTTCTATAAATGTTGGTATTTTATAGGATAGAATATGGAAGAGACCCTCGCATCATCAAGGAACTTGAGAGGATTTTTGAGGGAGTTAAATAATAATTTGATCACTCTTATCTCCAATAAAGAAAAAACATTGAGTTTGGATGAGTTCAAACATATATCCTTATGCAATACCATTTACAAGGTTATGGCGAAAGATAGAAAATATATTAAAATGGATTCTCCCAATCATCATCTTTAATGAGAAGACTAATTTTGTGTAAGGTAGATCCATCCTAGATTGAGTAATAGCCCAGGAAGTCATCCACTATGTTCAAATAAACAAACAACCAAGTATGTTAGTTAAGCTAGACATCAAGAAGGCATATGATAAGGTAGACTAGAGGTTCCTGTTAGAGTAGTCTTATGTTAGCTAATAATTAAATCATTTAATTATTAGTTTATCATACTCTAGGCTTAAGTTTCACTTAGGTGCTTTATAATTCTTTAGGGTTTTAGCCTTTAGGGTTTCGTGTTTCCTTTTATAAGGATTCACTTCTTTCATTTCAATAAGGAGATTGTATTATTTTCATCATTGTTAATAGAAGCTTATTTTCTTGCAACATGGTTTTGCAGTCTCTGGCCTATTGGCCGCCATAGCTTTCTGTCTTTTTGCTTCTTCTTTGTGACAGTCTTGCATGCAGGTGTTCTTGGGATGATTTGCGTTTGTCAAATCTAACATGGTATCAGAGCCATCTTGCTGCTCGTTGTTCGAATTTTATTGAAGCAGAAGGTTTTCAAGGGTTTCAGAGGTTTTTTGTGTGGATCTGGGGGGGAGCCGAAATTTGGCTCACCTTGGGAAAAAACGGACACCACCATTGTGTCCGGAAGGCCCAAGAACCCCTAAATCCATATAAAACTTGTCCATTTTGGACACAGTGGCATCTGAGGCAAAATTTTTTTGCATACCAGGGCCGTACGGCCCTGGCACGCACTCCGAGGCGGGTACTGTCGGCAATTTTTTTTTAAAAAAAAAAACTATATGTTTGGCCGCCGAGCGGCCACCCAGGCACCGCCCGGCGGCCACCACAGCGCCACCGCGCCCGCCCCGCGGCCCGCCCAGCGCCGCCTCCCGGCTCCGCCGCCCTCCGCGGCCCCCGCTCCGCCAGGCCCGCCCAGCCGCCGCCCGCCCTCCGCGGCCCCAGCCGCCGCCCAGCTCCGCCCTTCTGCGGCCTCCGCCGCCCTCGGCCCCGCCGCCCGCGCCCGCGCCTCTGCGGCCTCCGCTGCCCTCGGCCCCGCCGACCGCGCCCGCGCCCGCCGCGCCGCCGGCCCGTTTCAGCCCCCGCGGGCTTATTTACAACCCTAGCGGCCGGTCATATGACCGACCAGGGGCTGCGGCCCAGCCCCCGGAGCGCGCCATGCGTCCGGGGGCCTATTTTTTTTAGCCCCTGGGGCTTAAAACTTGCCTTGGTGGGTATTTTGGGGGTACCTGGGCCCTTTTCGCTCTATAGGGAGCATACGGGGGTCTTTTTCTGACTTCTTTATATCGTCGGAAAGCTCTTTCCGAGCTCTTTCCGATGAAGGAGGTTAGGGTTTTTGGTTCCACCGTTTCAATAGCTTTTTTTTCTGTTGAAGTCTGATGTCTCTTTTTGCCTTCCGGGAGTCTATAGAAGATTTTGGTTTTTATAGTCAATGGATAAATTGGATATACTATTGCATCTCAAGTCCAAGAGTCTTGGTATTTATAAATGATTCTCTTGAAGAATTCCTTGAAGCCTCTAGAAGACTGAGACAAGGGGATATGCTATCTCCCTTTATCTTCATAATAATTGATGAAGCCCTTGGAAGATTATTAAGGAAGTATGAAGAGATATTTTAGATATAAAGGGAATGAAAGTCACCAACTCAATGCAAGCCCTCTCTCACCAAGAATTTACTGGTGATATCATGTCCTTCAAGGTAGGTAAGAAAATAAAATCTTTACAGTTCAAGAATATTATAAAATTATATGTTTTGGCCTCAAGGAAAATCATAAGCTAGGAGAAATATGAAAAGTTCTCCTTTATTGAGCCTAAAATTAAGAGAGATAGCTATTAAACACATTAGGCTTAAAACTAGGAAACTTCCCATGCATTTATTTGGGAATTCCTTCGATAAAGGGATCATAAATTTGAAATTATGGGATCCACTTGGAGAAAAAATGGACAAAAGATTGTTCTCCTTGATGGGAAAATGGTTCTCATGGTCTAATAGGATAGTGATGTTGAAGGCATTCATGTCAGTGTTGGTTATGTACCTTTTATCCTACCTTTCCCTTACAAGAGGAGAAAATTCCAAACTTGTCAAGAAAATGAGAAATTTTTATTGGCGAAGCTTGGTAGAGAAAAAGAAAATGGTGATAATTGCTTAAGATAAAATATGTGACATTGAGGAACTATATTGGCCAAAAAAGGTGTTGGATTCAAGATTAGTATGGAGAATTCATAATGAATCACATTTGAAATAGGTCAAAATGCTTCAGAACAAATACCTAGAAAGTAATGATCAAAGTGTAGTGTTCAAAACTTCTAAACCACCAAACAACTTCAGAGTATAGAACTTCACGATGAACCATGGAGAGGTAATTACAAAGAATATGTATTGAGACATGGTGGATGGGAGAAAAGGATTTTTTTGGGAAGACTCTTGGGGTGGGTATCCAAATTTTAAAAACATAGTGAATATTGATTGGATTAGGGACTATTTCAAGAAACACTAGGGATCTATAGTAAGATTTTATGTGGCAACAAAAAACAACAACCCATCTATTGGGTGGAATTGGAAATTTCTTGAAAATATGCCACTCCTAGAAGAGGACTTATCTCAACTCAGGCAAGTTTTTCATAGTAGAACACTGGCCTACAACATAGGTTAGTGTGGGTTGGTTAAAAAATTGACAAGTTTAATCCTAGGATGGATACATTGTAATAGTTAAGAAATAACTATAAAGAACATATACCCCAAATTCATCTTTGTCAGAATAAAGTATGTCTACCAAAGGCGGGTGTGTTCACATGGGTTTCCCTTCAAGAATATTTTATGAAAATTGGATTCGAGGGGCCATGAAAGTCTATTCTATGTGAATAGGATGAAGAATCAGTGGACCACCTTCTATTATATTTTCCTTTCTACTATGTTTTTTGGAAATGGATTTGTGTCGAACTGGGATGGATAACGATACTCCCAAATGACATCATGAGTCTAATGAAGAGTTTTCCTAACTTGAAAAAATCAAGCCTCTATAAAAATCTATGGACTACAGGCTCCTCATATTTTTTGCGGGAATTATGAAAGGAACACAATTGATGAATCGTCCAAGTGAAGAAAATGGAGAGTGAAACACTCCTAAATGAGAATGCAACTTCAATTGTGGAAGTCACTAACAATATAATAGAAACTTACCTTCCAAAAGATACCCAATTCTCCATTTCAGATGGCAAGCTTAGAATTGATGGTATGAATTGACAATTCCACACTTTTTTGGCATGGGGGGTTTGAAGAGTTCAAAGGAAAGAACATAGTGTACATGGGAACCTCCTCATTTTGGGTGGTTCAAATTGAATTTTGACAGAGCTTCTCATGGAAACCCAATTCCCTTAGGGGCTCGATGGATCATCCACTTTTGGGATGACTCACTTGTGGCCAAATTGGCTATCCTACTGAAGGAGGACACATAAAATATAGTAGAGTTAAAAGAACTTACAAAGGGTTCCTTTTTTATTAAAATCAACATCCTAACAAGGATACTAACCCTTACATAATCACATCCCAAAGACATAAAATAAAAAAAACACATTAGTAGGGGTGCTAACTTTTACAAGTAGAGGCTATCTACGACTCACAAACAACATACTAATGATAAAGGTGTTAGTAGATACAAAATACATAATATAAACAACACATTAGCATAAATCCTAGTAGCCCTCTTCAAGAATGGCAGGGAAAATCACTCACCACATGTGGAGAAAAATGTGAGTTTAAGGAACTATTTTTTTTTGCGTTGTTAGACAATTGTCCATGCAATATTGTCCTTAGGATCCTTACCACATGGAGGAGAATCTAAAGAAACTTTATTTGGAAAATTGGAAGCACAAGGGTCATAGTGCTAAGAAATTTGTGTATTGTTAGATGGAGATTGAAGCAAAGCAAGAGAGGAAGTCGAAGAAGTATCATCAAAACCAAAGGGGGCAATATTAGTAGGATTAGGAGTAGTATTCCTATGTGCATCCCGCTTGGCCAAATAATGGTATCAGAAACCCATAGAAATGGACTGCCTATTCCAACATTGGAGACCCTAATTGGTTTCTAAATGAATTATTTAGTCTCATTTAATTATCGACCAAGGAAGTAAATTTGGAATGGCATTCACAAAGTATATACTCCAAACTCTTTCAATCTTAACACTATCCTACGGAATTCAAATGCTTATGCTTCAGGGAAACTATGCTAAACCAACAAATGAACTTACTCTAACAAATCATGAAATCATGGGTAGGAATTACTCTAACCACCTATGCTGCATGAACAGTCTACCAATTCTATTATTAGTAGCTGCAGGAACAACAAAGTTCTATCTTACTTAGAAATGAACAGGAAAATGAATTCTACACTAACAGAACAATTCATTCATCAAGTGGGCCCCCTTAAATGAGTGAATAGGAAATACAATCAAGATAAAAGATATAAACTCAAACTGAGCATTCTATTCATCCATAACAAAATGATTACACTTGATTAAAAATAGTATCACAATAGTTCTCTTATAAAAACCAATTCATTCGACTAACTCCTAAAGAGTTACAACAGTCGATTATTTGAAGGAAAACTACAACTACCTCCTAAATCTAAGATCACTTCATAAATGAGGATCCATTACAGACTCATAAAGTTTCAGAATAGAAACAACATTAAACATGAATAAATCTCCAGGAATATAGCATGTTGAGGGAACTAAATTTGCACGTTGCATGCGATAGAAAATAGCAATTGATTTGCTCTGCTTGCGAAGATCTTGCAATCCACGGTTGGCTTTGACTATTCCAGTGCCACTATGTCAGTTCTTGAATGCTCACGGTAAACACCTAAAAAATAATCAATGCACACACAACCTCCCATATACATATATATCCTTATAATTAATATTAGGAAAAATGGTATAAAGTTCTAATTAACACTCTTGCAAATCCTATGGCTACAGGAGGAAGACTACCCAAAACATAGCTTAGGCAAGGAAACATTCATTAACATGTATAGCTACTAAATTATACCATTCCTATGCATGAATTCAAGTAAATATCATGTCTTTAAACTATCCACATTTCTATTTCATGTCTTCACATATATACAACATATACATAAAAATCATAAGTTCATATGCTTGAAAACCATAAATTCATGTCTGCTTGCAAAATAACTGTTTGAAAGAAGGATAAAAAGTACTAAGAAAGATGGCCTTTTAGAAGCCCACCATTCTCCCCAAATGCACTATTGCTGGTCCCCAGCAACCATGAAATTCTGAATTTTGGCACAAAGTCTCAAGTCACTAGTTGTCTTTTCCCCAGACTCATCATTAACATAATCAAAATACCATGATTTTTTCTGAGCCTTTCCCATCGCTAGACTTTTGTAGACATATCATGATTTGTTTCACTATCATTCATTTCTAGCAATGGCTGTAGGAGTACAGGAGGCTGAAACCTTAATGGAAACTAATAATTGCAGAGAGTCCTTTCCATCATGATGTACCATGGAAATCTTCTAGTAGCAAGGGTTAAATTCTATGGAGAGTGAGTTTACCTTGTCTTCAAGTCATGTGACATGCGTGTCCATCTTTTTCTTGAGGCACTAATTTCTACTGCAATATCATGAGATGAATGTTGGTCACAATCTGTAAAATCTTTCTCTCTTACTAGATATATTTTGCTAGCTCCACTTGAGTTCCCTGTAATAGAAATCCAATCTAGATATGTCCACCTGGAATGTTGAACTTCAAGCCTCATAAGCAAGGGAGCTTTCATCTCATTATTTCTATAAGGTACAACTTAATGCTCCCTACTGATTTCATTCTGCATCCAAGACATAACTGCCCTTAATTTCCCATCTCCTACATAGAGGAGTGAGTTCCCCTCTATATCGTCTGGGACTGCCAAGTTATGCAGGTATAGCTCACACAATAAATTTTTTAGAGTCATTGGAGTAGACTGGAATGCATCATAGAATTCATGGGGGGTTGAGATAGAGGGATTGAGTCCTTCTACAATTCTTGTCAATTTGAAATTAACAAGCTATTCCTTAAGGAATAATGCATACACCAGAGACGGTGATCTGCATTCTATGAGCTCTGAAATCAATCCAGAAATTTGATCAATCCACCTCTTCAACATCTTAATTTGATCTGATTTCTATTTTATTTGATGGCCTTTCTCATCAATGACACACTTCATTTTTTCATTTTCTAATTTCCACTGTGCCTTTTCCCACAACAATTGTTGATATAAATTTATCCCTCCAGCTAGGGGTGTAGACAAATCTGGTGGTGGTAAGGGTTCTTGATTGAGAATATCTACCCAACCAGATGCCAAGTGAGGGGTTTTTACTATGCTTTTTGGTGTGGAGGATTCTCCTTTCCATAGAACAAGAGTTTTCACTATATTTCCCTCCTCACTAGACTTAGCTGCTACCTTTGCCAACATCTCTAATCCATCCTGATTAATTTGTTTTGGCACTTCTTCAATAATATCTTTCCCAAATTCTGGGTACTCTTTAGAAGGAGACTCCTCAGAATCACTACGAATGTCTTGCCTAACAGAGTTATTTACAAACTCTTTGGCCTCCTCATAATCTTCATCATTGTCGATAAGTATATAGTTAACACTAGGGTTAACTTCTATTTGTGGACTCTGGTTGTTGAATTTGGTGTCACTGGCTACATTTTGTTGAAACATTTCCTCCAAAGAGGACCTCTCTACAGATTCAGAGGATTCTAGGTTAACAATTGGAACAAAAGCCTCAACATCCCTTTAAAAAAGCCTTGCACTTCTCCTTCTGGGGGGTGTGGATGAGCACAAAGGACTCTTTCGTTTCCTCCTGCTAGTGGTCATTTCCTTTGTAGCTGCTTCAGGAGGATTTTCTAGAGTTTCTTCCCCATGAGAATGTAAGGTTTCTTCAATATTATCATTATTACTACTAGGTTGCTACTCTGATATTTCCTCTTCCGTCTCCTTAGTTTTACCCTTGTCTCTCCTAGATGTGGACCTGGTCCTTACAGACTGTGGTGTTTCAAGGATATTGGCAGTTTCTTTGCTTTTATTTATCTTTCTCTTAGAAGTAGAGGCACCTACATTGCAAGTTCTTTTCCTAGATGGTCTAGAAATGGAAGGGGAAGCTTTAGGAACATTTTCTATCCTTTGGATGATTTTGCAAACCCTAGTGGATGTTTGTTCTCTTCGCCCAACACCCTGGCCTCTAGGGCCGACCACCCTAGGTTCTACCTCATTCATTTGCATAAATTCTTCCCATGTACGAATCAATTATCTATTTGATTCTCTCTCTACAATTAGCTTTATCAAATAATGATATGAAATAGACTGGTCTTTTCCTGACTGAACTAAGAAAGCTTACTTTTTCACAATATTAAACAGGAAGCTGGGAAGATTTATCAGTCTATTGTCATGCCAAAGATGACTCAAAATTTTGAAATGTAGGCCATGCAAATACTTGTAACGCCCTTCACAAGTGAAGTACTGGATGATGAATGTAGCTGGCTGAATGAATTCCAAGGGAAAAGATAGTCTTGAAGTGCATTTCTTCCTATCTACATCCAGCTGGGGTCACCACGCAAAGTGAAATGAGCCCTAACCAAACACAGGTCGAGATCCTTCGCCTACCATTCACCTTCCTATAGAAAACTAGTCACTTCAGCCACTATATCCTCTGTAAATTCAATTTTTAATCTCTTGACCATTGCAAATCCATCCTTCAAAGTGCTTAGAAATTGTAGAGTGACTTCTTCATTGAACCCCTTAAGACTCAAGCAGTAGTCCAACCATCCTTTCCTTCTGAACATTTCACTACTGGACGTGTCACCCAACAAAACCCTGTGATCCACTGGCTCATGCCTTTGAAGATCTCCTCCCATTGTTATGATCAAAAAATTTAAATTTTACAAAAACTTGGTATTTTCACAAAGCTCCACAATGGTAAATCACATAATTCAAAGTGTTACGGCACAAGACATTGTAGATGAAAAAGGCGGCATACCAAATGCTACTTCATGAAATTAAATATTTTTGCACAAAATCTAATGATATTTTCACTTACATCAAATCTCATAATAGTTCGCTCATGCCAAGGGCTGCCACCCCAAAAACGTCATGAATATATCATTAGAAGTTAAACTTTAGCTTTAAATGTCTTTAATTTCATTATAGATGTGATGATGCAATCACGAAAGGATAGATCAACAAGCACATGATGACAATCATCTCATAAAGACAAGAATTTACAATGTTTACATGTTAATTTGAATTTTTGAAAATAGAATATTCCCCCCCCCCCCAACTAAGTGATGGCTTGGGTTCCACTAAGCTAGGTTATGCAAGAGTAGAAAATTAAAATGACATGGATTCCTAACAATTAATGAATAAAATAAAATATGTACGAGGGTATGTGGCACGAACCTGGAAGCGCTGCAGGAAGAGTGTTCTAAAAAATGTCACCTGCATTGATAAAGTGATGGGATGGAATGGATGGGTGGTGGAGAGAGAAGGTGAGATGAAATTTATTATGGAGAAATAATTCCACAAAATGTGAAATGTTTATTATGGAGTTCTTGAATGGAATCAAGAATCGGTGGAATGTTGGGTAGGAGACCCAGATGTTTCGGTTGTAGGATCCTATGGTTCTTCGCTGCTCTGGAACTATTGCAGGAACTCCTCGCGATTGACGCATTTGTTGTAGAGTTTGAGTCAATGCCCATTGACAAGTAGCTTGAACCGTATAGGGTCAATGGTGGAAAGTTGAACTGCTCCATTATCAAATACTAAGATTATCTCATAAGGCCCGAGCCACCTGGTTTGAAATTTTCCTAGCAAGTGTTGGTATCGAGAGTCATACAACAGTTCCCAATCACCCACAAAAAATTTCTTGTCTCGGATGAACTTGTGATGCCATTTTTTTCTCTGTTGCTGGGTCAAATCGGTATTATGGAGTGCATATTTCATGTATTCATCTAACTCATTCAATTGTAATAACCGGTCTTCTTGGGCTTTAGTGAGATCAAAGTCCAAGTCCAGGGCTGTTCTGAGTGTTTTATATTGAAACTCAATAGGCATGGATGCTAATTTTCCATACACTATCTCAAAAGGGGTAAACCTTGTTGTGCTTTTCCATGTGGTGTGGTAGGCCCAAATGGCTTCAGGAAGACGGGTAGCCCAATTCTTTTTGTGAACAACTATCTTGGTTAAAATAGATTCTATCTCCTAGTTAGTTATCTCTACTTGGCCATTGGCCCGAGGGTGATAGGGTGAAGATTTACCATGGCGCACCATGTATTCCTGCATCAATTCTATGATAAGATTGGAGGTGAACTGTGCTCCCTGATCCATGACTATATCCCTTGGTAATCCAAATCAGGTGAATATACATTCATAGATAAATTCAGCAACTTTGTGACCCGTGGCATGCCTCATGGCTTTTTCTTCAACCCACTTTGTGGCATAGTTAGTACATACTAAGATGTACGACTTCCCATGAGAAGAGGGTTCAATGGATTCAAAAAATTTAATACCCCACTTGTCAAATGGCGTGACCACTACCTGAGGCTACAAGGGCATTTTATCAGACTTTGTTGGGTGCCTCATACGCTGACATCTATGACAATGCCTGGTATGCTTTGCTGCATCTTTATGCAAAGTAGGCTAGTAGTATCCAGTTGTCAAATTTTTATAGGCTATCCTCTTTGCTGCAAAATGGCCGCCACATGGATCATCGTGACATGCCTGCAAAATGTCATAAGTTTCATCCTCACGAACACATCTTTGGGTGACCTGGTCTAGACCTGTATAGAACATGAAGCTTGATATCCATGAGAAGTTAAAACTCTTCTCAACTAGAAGTCAACACTGCTTAGGAGAGAAGTGAGGCGGTGTTCTTCTTGTAGCAAGGTAGTTGGCTATGTCTGCATACCATGGATTGAAAGAATCAATAGAAAATAGGTGCTCATCAGGGAAGTTGTCATCTATTGCTGCAGGATCATCTGGTACTTGCAATCTTGATAAGAAATCGGCCACCACATTAGCCTTGCCTAGTTTGTCTATTATCTTCACATCAAATTCCTGCATGAGGAGTAACCAGTGTGCTAATCTACCACTAATGGCAGGTTTGTTCATCAAGTATTTGATGGCTGAATGGTTAGTGTAAATAAATACTTCATAACTTGTGATGTAGTGCCTTAATTTGTTTAGTGCATAGACGACTACTAACAACTCTTTTTCAGTAACAATATAATTTAACTCAGTACCTTGCAATTTTTTACTAATATAGTAAATAGCATGTTCAACAATACCTTCATTCTGTCCTAGGACTACTCCAATGACATAGATGCATCTGTGTGGATGTGAAATGGCAGCTTCCAATCAGGTCCTCTGAGAATATTTGTTTTTGTCAAAACATCTTTCAACTATTGAAATGATGCCTCACAGTCTTCTGTCCATTCAAACTTGGCTTCCTTTTTCAGCAAGTTGTACAAAGGTGCTGCAAGCTGGCTAAAATCCTTTATGAATCTTCTGTAGTAACCAGCATGACCAAGGAAACTCCTGACATCTTTCTACTTAACTGGTGTGGGAAGTGTGTTGATAATTGCAATTTTTGTGAGGTCACCCTGAATTCCAAAAGATGAGAGGTAGTGTCCCAAGACACTTCTCACTATTAAGGGAGAGGTTATATTCCATGCATCTCTTAAGAACCTTCTCCAAGTTAGTTTGTGCCTCCTCAAATGTGGTTCCATGAGTAGTGAAGTCATCCATGTAAATTTCAACATAGTTAGCAGCAATGTCAGAGAAAATACCCAGGATTGCTCTTTGGAAGGTAGCAGGTGCGTTGCATAATCCAAATGGCAAGACTGAATAAGAAAATTTTCCCCATGGATAGGTGAACGTTGTCTTATCCTGGTCTTCTAGTGAAATTTGTATCTGGTTATATCCACTAAAGCCATCTAGAAATGAAAAATATTTTTTACCAGCAAGGTTATAAAGCACTTGGTCAATGAAAGGTAGTGGAAAGTGATCATTTTTAGTGGGTTTATTAAGCTCCCTATAGTCCACACAAACTCTCCACTTTCCCCCTTTTTTTGGAACAATTACTAGAGGAGAAACCCACTGGCTATCAGAAATAGGATAAATGAAACTAGCATTAAGAAGCTTCTGCAACTCGGTCTTCACTACATCTCTCAAAGTGGGATTAATTCTCCTTTGGGCTTGTCTCACAGGCTTGCACTTAGGGCCTATATAGATTCTGTGGGTGCACAGTTTAGGGTCTAACCATTTCATATCAGTATAGTCCCATGCTAAGGCTTGCTGACTTTCTTGCAAAATATTGAGAAGACTGGACATCTGAGATTCAGTGAGGTTCCTATTAACATTCAACTCTTTCTCTAAGGCAATTTCAACTCTTTTGACCTTATCCAGCATCAAGATTTCTGCCATTGATGGAGACTTTATTTCATGGGGCAACAAGGTGTGGAGATAATCAAATGCTATAGGAGATTGAGGTGAGATCTGCTTGGGCATTATTGTTTGAAGGGAACAATTAGGGACATCACAAGAAGATTCCTCAGAACTATATTGGTTGGTAAGGATTGTTGCGAGTATATCATCTTCTTCTTGTGATACCATGAATATATTTCTTTCAATGACCATGAGTTTGTGCACTGAGTTTGCTTCAAGGGAAACATCACCTACATCTGGCCAAACAACTTGGTCAAGTTCTACTTAGGGTTTTGCTGGAGAATACAAAGTTAGCTTCTTTGTATTTATCCCATATGATATGGTCATTTTTTCTGAGCGACATGCAATGCAAGCATTGGTTGTGGCTAACCAAGGTCATCCTAGGATTAATGGGTATCCTCCTAAGGTGGCTTTGGGTGACAGGACTATGAAATTTGAAGGGTAGTCTAAAGAATCCAGTGTGACAATAATATCTTCAACCATGCCATCTGGGTTGACAGTGGAATTATCAGCTAATTGTAGTATTGTAGGTGTATCTCGCAAACCAATGATGCTAAGCATCAACAAGAATTCCCTAGTCATCACATTGATTAATGCTCCTAGGTCAATCGGGACATTCTAAATTGGGATACCATTAATATGAATGGTGACCACTGGACTCCCTGGGTCAGAATATTTAGGCATTAAGACTTTTCTTAGCATGAGATCAGAGAGTTGTCCTAAAACATGGACAGTGTCAGGGTCTTTTTTCTTTCTTCCAGGCTGCTTAATACAAGCTTCTTTTATTGCCTTGGTATAGATTGGGACTTCTTTAAGGGCATCCAACAAGGGAATTTTCATTGTCATTTGCTTGAGTTAATCAATTAAATCAGTTGCTATAGGATTTTCTTTTTGGGGAGCTGACTGAGCCAATCTTTGCGGATAAGGAGGAATTTTGAGCATTGGTGCAGATTGAAGAATAGGTGGAACATCAATAGGTTGGTTCACGTGTATGTACTTAGCATCAGTAACTTCAGTTATTATAGGCTCCTTAGGGGCAAGCAACGTAGTTCCTGATCTGAGATGGATATCATTTACTTGCAAGGAATAAGCTTGCTGCTTGTTATTAGGATTTGGAGTTGGTTGTGTAGGAAGTTGAGTTGGCTTTTGACGGTTACTATTGGCTATAGGAGGTGGCAGCATAATAGCTTGCTACTGAGGTGGATGCATGAGAGCTTGCTTTTGACTAGGCTGGTTGGGTCCCCACTAAGGTTGTTGTTGCCAGTTACCATGAGGTGGCCATTGGTTACTCTGTTGTGGCTGCTAGTTGGAGTTAAACTACTATTGGTATGGGTTAAATGGTGATTGTTGCTGATAGCCTTGGTTATTAGCCCAATTTTTTTGTGTAATATCTCCTCCTGCCATTAGGTCTAGATCCTCAATGCTTCCATCATTCACACCTTTCAAGAAAAGGTGTTTTTGAGATTTCTCGTTCAGCTGGTACTGTGTATTATGCTATAGGTTGAACATGAACCTTGAGACATAATCCTCCAAGGTTTCATCTTCCTTCTGGGACATTTTGAAAATGTCGTCACCTTTCAAATCTTGACCCCTATAGTATTCTTTATACTTTGAAAGAAATAGATTGCTCATTGCATTCCAATCTGCTACAACATTAGCGTCCAACCCCATGAACCATCTTAAGGCAACCTCTTTTAGAGTGGATGGGAACAACTTCAGCTTGTGGCCATCAGTTGTGTAGTCATAACTCTGGCGAAGGATGTCAAACTCAAAGAGGAAGGTCTCAGGGTCTTCTGTAATAAGGCCATATAATTTAGGAAGTGCAACAGTAGGTATGTTCTTCAAATCTTGATTACCTTGTTGAGTAGGGATAGGAAAAGGAAAGGTGGGCTGAGCCATTTTTGAAGGACCTGGTGGTGGTGGCTGATAAATAATAAGAGCAAGTGGGTTGTCTTGGTATTCAGGTTTAGCAAAGAGGTCGTTCAAATGTAGTGATTCTTCAGATGATGAAGAGGATATGTGTTCCTGAGCATCAGAAAATGGATTTTCAAAGGGTTCTTCTTCGTTCTCATTTTGGGGTTCTTCAAGTTCAGGGTTAAAAATATCAAATGGTTCCTCCTGATTATTACGAGGAAGAAATATCCCAAGGTGGTCTCTCCTTCTATGCATTAAATGCTTACTTAAGACTAAGCTCTAGATTATCAGAACTAAAAATGCAACTACAAAGATAAGTTTGAATTAACACCATCCCCAGCAACAGCGCCAAAAATTCTTGGCCAAATAATGGTATAAAAAACCCATAACAATGGACTGCCTATTTTAGGATTGGAGACCCTAATTGGTTTCTAAATGAATTATTCAGTCTCATTTAATTATCGACCAAGGACGTAAATTTGGAATGGCATTCACAAAGTATATACTCCAAACTCTCTCAATCTTAACACTATCCTATAGAATTCAAATGCTTATGCTTCAGGGAAACTATGCTAAACCAACAAATGAACTTACTCTAACAAAGCATGAAAGCATGGGTAGGAATTACTCTAACCGCCTATGCTGCATGAACAGTCTACCAATTCTGTTATCAATAGCTGCAAGAACAATAGAGTTCTATCTTACTTAGAAATCAATAGGAAAATGAATTCTACACTAACAGGACAATTCACTCATCAAGTGGGCCCCCTTGAATGAGTGAACAGGAAATACAATCAAGATAAAAGATATAAACTTGAACTGAGCATTTTGTTCATCCATAACAAAATGATTACACTTGATTAAAAATAGTATCACAATAGTTCTATTATAAAAACCAATTCATTCGACTAACTCCTAAAGAGTTACAACAGTCGATTATTTGAAGGAAAACTACAACTACCTCCTAAATCTAAGATCACTTCATAAATGAGGATCCATTACAGACTCATAAAGTTTCAGAATAGAAACAACATTAAACATGAATAAATCTCTAGGAATATAGCATGTTGAGGGAACTAAATCTCTAGGAATATAGCATGTTGAGGGAACTAAATTCGCACGCTGCATGCGATAGAAAATAGTGATTGATTTTTTTCGCTTGCGAAGATCTTGTAATCCATGGTTGGCTTTGACTATTCCAGTGCCACTATGTCAGTTCTTGAATGCTCGTGGTAAACACCTACAAAATAATCAATGCACACACAACCTCCCATATACATATATATCCTTATCATTAATATTAGGAAAAATGGTATAAAATTCTAATTAACACTCTTGCAAATCCTATGGCTACAGGAGGAAGACTACCCAAAACATAGCTTAGGCAAGGAAACATTCATTAACATGTATAACTACTAAATTATACCATTCCTGTGCATGAATTCAAGCAAATATCATGTCTTTAAACTATCCACATTTCTATTTCATGTCTTCACATATATATAACATATACATAAAAATCATAAGTTCATATGCTTGAAAACCATAAATTCATGTCTGCTTGCAAAATAACTATTTGAAAGAAGGATAAAAAGTACTAAGAAAGATGGCCTTTTAGAAGGCCATCACATCCTAATTTACAACATGAGCATCACCCAAATTCGCAGCAGGAGTTCCATCCTCTTCATCAACCTACAAATCTTCATCAGAGGAAGAATTGGAAGTTGGGATAGTCAAATGTTCATCGCTAGCATCTTTCAACCAAGGGGCAGTGCCTTTATGCCACAAGAGAGAACAATCGTTACAAAGTGAACAATAGAGAAACATTGACAACATCAAAAGAGGATGCCCTCAAAATTAACCACTTGAGTCTGTGGCCTATCTCCCACCATGAGAACCACCTCTCTAAGGAGAGGTGTGGAGATATCAATGTCCACAAAAATACATGCAGAGATAGAGAGACCCACAACAGTCGTAGTCTCATTCACCTTTATGAAATGACCAATAGAGTTTCCAATGGCCTCAAAATAAGAGTTTTCCCAAAAGTGGAGGGGAAGATAGGGGTTCCAAACCCACACTAGATGCACGCTAAGTGGATAATTGAGGAGGTCAAAGGAAACTATCCAAGGTTTGGCCGAGAGAGAGTGAGTCCCTCAAACCCACAACTTGCTTAGTTCCCCAAACCCACAACTTTCTTTACACCAAATATTGTTCTTTAAAAGAAGTAAAAGAGTAATTAAAAACCCCTTTACACAAGGGAAGAGTTCAATACTTCCAAGGGCCAAGGGTTTCCATGAATTCATCACCCAAGGATGAAGATCTATAAGAGGGGCAAAAACCAATGAATTTTCAAACCAACCTACAACGTTGGTAATAATCCATATTTCCCACCACCTCTAGACCACACACAACCATAGGGGATGTTTTGGCATTTTTAAGAGGTCAAGATTTCTCCTTTGCAAGTTTAGATTTGGTAATGCAAGAAAAACTTCATCCACCAATAGTTGTAAATCTAGTATCAAGTCTTTGGGGGGGGGGGGGGGGGGTTCCCTGTAGACAAAGTTTGATTAGAAACCCTACCCCCAACATTGTCATGAATATTACCCCACACCAAATGTTGGGTAGCACCCAATGTATCCAACCCAGAATCCTTTGAGGTGGGTGGAATGGAACCAACAACAAGAGTCTTTGCTTCACAAAGTCTCAAGATAGGTGCAATAACAACCACTACTTCACAACCAACAGTCACCACACAAGCCCCTAGTGTAGGAAGCAAGCTAGAGGGAGCTGTTGGAATAGGCAAGCTAGATAGAGTGAAAATATTTATCATGAAAATGTTTACAAAGGGTTTGTTGGTATGTAAGGACTTGGAAATTTCAAACATTGAGATTGAAGGAGATTTGACAAATGTGGTGAATGTAGTCAGAATAGACTCTACACCAAACTAGAGGCTTAATGCTCTATTAGGCAGAGCACTAAAGCGTTTGAAATTTTATTGATGACTTCACTATTAAACATATTTATTGGAAGGCCAACAAAGAGGTAGATTATATGGCCAACATGGTTGCAAATGAATTTTTCTTTGAGAAGTTGGTCCCAGACATTGTAATGACAAAGGTAGTGGTACTTACATACTGAGATACCCAATGAGCTAAGATAAACTTTTGATGCCATCTTAGCAAAATAATCATAACAACATTTGATGATCCATGAACCTAAATTATGTGCTAATGGATACTGAGATCGACATATGGAAAAGGACCTTTAGAGTATATTAGCATATAAACACCCACACACCTAAGTGGTGTACGATTGAAAACTTGAATTTGAGACTGTACAAGTTTGAGAATTTGGAATGGGGTTTCTAACAATTCTGTTAGAAATACCTTTCATAACAACCTAGAGATCATAACAAATACACTACGAGGCTCCATTTGGTTGGGGGTTTCATCACTCTTGGGTTTTGGCAAAGGAAATTACACTGTCTACAACTAATGCTCAATATAAAAATGATAATTATAGATCTCTCCATATGTTGCACGAGAAGATAGTACTATTCACACTTTGTGGCTATCAATATTGATATGATTGTGTGGCTCTCTAAATATAGATGAAAAGACTCCTCATGTAATCACTTCTACTAAGATCTGTTGGTTTCAATTGCATTCAAAGCACCCATTATAGGGGAAACCATAGGACCATTTTTCTCATGCATAGGAGCTAAGAATGGAGATGCCCATTTGTCTAAGGAGTGTCAAATGTCCTTTTTGGGCAACATATATGACCTTAGACTACAAGTTATTTTAATTCTCCCACTATTCTCACAAGGAGGCAATGGTGTTAGGAAAGGATGTTCTAACCTTTGTGAATCACCACTAAATCAACATGTATATTTCATCAAGGTTCTTAGCATCCATGTTGGACCTAGGGCAAGAGAAAGTGAAAGCCTGCTACTACTTTGACTAGTGCTTGAAGAGGATGTCCTAATGGATGACATTGATCTCTTTGTTATTGTAATCCCAAGAGAAGGTATTATACAAGATGATGATATACCAAAACTATTTGAAGGTGATATACTAAATCAACATGTATATTTCATCAAGGTTCTTAGCATCCATGTTGGACCTAGGGGAAGAGAAAGTGAAAGCCTGCTACTACTTTGACTAGTTCTTGAAGAGGATGTCCTAATGGATGACATTGATCTCTTTGTTATTGTAATCCCAAGAGAAGGTATTATACAAGATGATGATATACCAAAACTATTTGAAGAAGAAACCATCTATAGCTTGGAAAAACAAGGTTTGGCAAGGCACCACAAAACATCTATTAAATGGGAGGGGTTGTCTTTGTTCTAGTTTCATAATGGCTATCTTGGAGCTCATGTTCATATGCCTCAAAAATCTTGTGTAAAGTTTTTATATTATTAATATTCTTCTCCATAGCTTAACTGCACTTTACCAATTAAAAAAAATATAGATTAGAAGTGCATGAAAAAATATAATTAACTGAATAAATAATAAACATAAAATTACATAATTGAATAATAAAATATGGTTTTGAACTCTTTAGTTATATAATTTTTAAATTTAAAAACAAACATAAGTTTACTTGAATATTTAAATAATTTTATCATCTCTATAATCAGTTAAATAATCTTTATTTGAGTTTATTTCACTTGAAAAAAATTAAGATCATTTTTTTACCGGTGATAAAAAAAATTATATTAGGTTTTTAAAGAGTAAATATAGTAAAATTGAGATTTTTTTTAATCGGTGATAAAAAATCTTTATATTAGTTTTTTCTTAAGAGTAAATATAATAAAATACCAACATTAGGTTAACCATACTGACCCTAACCATTGCAACATTAACACAAAACAATCAACTATTTGAATCCATTCTCAACAACTACCATCTATCATGCCTAGTAATCTACTTTAGACCATTCATTAACAAAATTAGGCATATACAAATGTAGTCTTTGAATATAATTCTTTAAAACAAAAAAACCAATAATAACAAAAACCTAATATGCTACTTCCTAACCTTGGCCTTAAAGCCATACTCTTTGAGATTCTCAAGTATGAACATCTTGGAGCTAGTGTCTAGTCTTGCTTTCTTTTCTTCCTATTTTTCCTTTTCGCTCTGATTCTTCTCCACTTCCAACTACGATAGTTTCTCCTTCAACAACTCCTAGCCCCTTAGGTTCATCCTTCCACTTCTCCTTTCTTTTCGTGGCGCTCCATACAAGAATAGTTTTGAAACTCTTTAAGGTGCCTTCAACTTCTTTCCAATTTCTTTCCTCTATCTTGAAACCAACTCCAAGCCCATCCATTATGAGCATTAGAATAATGCCTCCTATCCACTATGGCTTCACACAAGACTGTAGTACCCATAACACCTCCTCTTTAGATGTACCTAGCTCCAATGCTTATACAAACACAATAATGTTATGTCAATGTTCGATCGATACTAGAGATTTATCAACATAAAATCTTCACCGAGAAGGAAGTCCATTATATGCTAGAACTAGGGGTTTTCTATCAAAAAAATACCCTTCATCTATTTCCTTCTCACTTCCCCTAGAAAAAAATGCTTTTGGTTGGTCATCCCCTAAAAGAAAGTGGCCTCAATCTTGTTGTCCAGAAACAACTCCAAGTTAAGCAATACACCCAAAAATAATGTCATGCCACCCAATTCTTACCAGTTCACCTTTTTCCTTCCCTTTTCATTGCATGAGTCACACTAATATTCATCTAGATGCTTCCATTGTCATGTACCAATCCACTCAAGATTTTAACCACATCAAATTTGAGTTAATGGATTTTAATGCTATTAGCACCAAATAATAATGTTTTCTTTGATACTTGTCTTCCCCCCTAATCATTAAACATTTCATTAAATCCACACCCAAAATACTAACAACCGACCATAAACAGCTAGTGAAAGGGTGGGAAACAACTTAGAATTTAAATTTGAATTTACACTTTACAAATTAGGATCTTGAGATGTGAAAAAGTCTCCCTTCTTTAGCTTATTCTAAAAATCCATGGAATAGGATACTTTCAACATCTAATTCTTATTTTCTCTCATTGAGAATGTCAAGAGCGTCTAATCAATATTCCAGAAGTCCTTTATCATTTCCACCCTTCCTTGCACCTAAGTGTGATTCCACCTTTAGACATTGCATCAACTACTTCATTCTCTTCTCTCTTTACATGGGTTATTTTGAAGTCTTGGAAGGTGCTCAACAATGAGTTAATCCTTCAAATGTGCTTATTCAAATATGACACTCATGACTCCGCTTTGATTATAGCACTGACTATGATTAATGAATCCCCTTCCAAATGAAGTTTATAAATATTAAGATATTTCACAACCTTGATTGCAATTAAAGATACTTCCACCTCTGCCTCATTGTTTATCACTTCCACCAAACTCTTTTCTCCAATCAACATGTTACATATTGCCTAGCTAGTCTCACATTACAAACCTAACACCGAAGGGACCCTGGTTGCCCTTTAAAACCTCATCAAAATAATTTTTATCTTTCCTTGTACAAGTGGTGTTAGAATTCTTAGGCACCGAGAGGATGGGTGAATTAATGCAACCAAATCATAAACTAATTTAACCATCAATCTGAATAACTTCAATAATAATTTGTAAACCACAAAGAATATAACTGAAGTAAATAAATAAAAGATAACACTATGAAACATCCACGAAATCATCACACATGACAATGATTTTTGTATGGAAACCCTTGGTTAGAGGGAAAAAATACGGTGGGGATGACACCCACAAGCCTACTACTACAATAAAATGAGTTTGCACTATTAGGAGCTTACAATTATCCTTTTTAAGGGTTCACCCTATAAGGAGATATTAGTACCTTATTAGAAGTACAATTGGGTCTGCTAAGATCTTCCTTATAAAAGGATTTCAAGACTTTGTTAAGAGCTCACCCGGTTAAGGGATTTACAATAAGAACCTATCAAATTTCACCCGGTTAAGAGATTTTCTTGTTGTAATTTCTAGGGAACAAAAACTTGAGTTATCTGGATGTAGCATTAACTTCTTGATACATCCAATCTTTTCTTTTCTCTCTGTAACTGCTCACAACTCTGACTCTATCAGATCTTTGATCACAACCCTAATTGATTTCATAACAACATCAATCTTCTTAGTTCAAATCTTGTTACATCATCTTTTTCAATATGAGCAGCACCACTTATATATACTTTTGGCACTGACTTCATGAAATTAAATATTTTCCCATCAAAGTGATAAACTTGATATAAAACATATTTTCCTATGATCGCGTCAACTTTCAATAAGATCTGCATTTCAATTCTCCAAAATAGTCAAACACATTTTGACTCCTCTAATGCACCACCTTAAATCTTCCTTATACAATAGCATCGATCCCAAAAATATCACCTCATCGATTCTATAACACCTCTAATTTCATCAATATTGGTAGTATCACATGATCTAATATGTTGAACACTACTGTTTCTCCCGCGCGCGTGCGCTCTGCGAAAGGTTTTCAAAATGGGTCTCCCACTCCGGCTTCAGCTCCCGCTACTCCCACGTGCGCTCTTCTCGTGGATGGACTTCAAAATGTATCTCATGCCCAGGTGGTTCGTGGATCTTGTAATACCCCAAAAATGGACTATATGTTCATTAACCTACTACATCCTCAAATCGAACGAAATCGACATAGAAGTACTAACCTAAGGCACATCTGCACATCATCGAATCTAATTGATTATCTTAAATTCTGCATCGGGAAATATTCCTAGCAATATTCTTAATTATCTTAATTACCTTTATTTAATGATTATTTGGCGATAAATCACATTTATCCTAAAGTTTGATTAATTGAATATTTTCATATTTAATTAATTAGATTTAATATTTTCCACTTAATTATTTAATTAAATTTAATTCTATCTATTATTAATTGTATTATTTAATTTTGACAATAAATCAAAATTCCTATCATTAATTGATTAAATTTTTATTTAATTAATTAAAGCAAGTTGTCAATTTTTAATAATATTGTTTTTGGATAAAAGTTTGAAAAATAATTGATTAACCCATAAATCAATTGTTTTATTTTTCAAAATCAGTTAAGTTAGAAATAAATCACTTTAATTATTAAATTAATTCATATTAAAACATGCACAATCAAGAAAAGCAGATAACTATCAATTATCAATTAAATCTAAACTCTATTTTGAGTTGATCTCTGCTTTTGCATGTTTTTGTGAGTTAAATATCCTTTATTTAAAAATAACTCAAAAATCAACCTAAGTTATTTGAGTGATTTATGGCTTTTTTTTTTCCCATGCACCTCCAAAGCCCTGGATTTCTATAAACTAAGGCTTCAGCTCATCTCAAATCATCTCATAATTTGGCAAGCTCATGCTGGCACATTGGTATCTGGAGGATCAAAGCTTATTGTGAATCAACCACGTTTTGTGAGATCACTTTTGTTTTCATTTTATTGTTAGATCATTTTAGCATATCAATTTCCATATTAGCATAGATTCATATTAGTTTTCATCATATCATTGCATGTAAAATCCAAAAAAAAAGATTAATTGCATTCATATTTCATATCAAGTTTTGCATTCAAATCTTTCATTTAGGTGTCGTCAAGGTCATTGATCTCGATAACAATATGAGAACATCATACTCGCACCTATTAGAAGGTAGTAAATCGCCTGGTTAGTTTAGCTTTCATTCATTGCACGATTTCAATTTCAACTAACCTCTAATATTTTACTGAAGTGTTGTGTCTATAGATCATGTACAATTTTTACACACATTTCTGGCACCCACCGTGGGGCAACCCACCTTTACATGCTAGTTTTGATTTTTTTTTGGAGCTAAAGCCCTAAAGTTTCAAAGATTTAATTTTATCTCTCAAACGGCTTGGATTTTTTCTTTGAAATTTGTTTTGCAAGTTGGACATATATCAAAGAAGCTACAATAAAATATTCAAAAAATTTTGAGATGTTTTGAATTTTTAATAATTTTTTCTTGAAATTATAGAAAAAATTAATATCTGACGCAAATTAGCATATTTTTTAGAAATTTTTATATTTTCAGAAAGCTATTTAAATTTTACAGGGGGTCCATTCTTTGTGTTTTAAATTTGGACACAATATAATATCTCAAATAGTCAATTTACAAAAATTGGTCTGTTTTGATAAAACGGGTCTCTAGAGCACAAATGAAGAGATTTTTCTAAAATTTTTACATTTTTGGAAAGTTCTCTTTTTTTAGTAGGGGTCTTTATTTTGAATTTCTATTTTTGTAGCCAAAATCATTAAAAAAAATCAGATTTTGTTGACTAGGTCAAATGCAGCAAAAAAAATAAAGTTTTGTGATGGATATGCACTTATTTTTTTTACATGGTTCAATGAATGATATGAGTTGTCATTTAGGTTAATTTCTGGTTATTATTGCTGATAATAATTTATTTTTAGAGCTAATCCTATGGTTTTCATAAGTTGAATATATGTTGCATATCTTGTTTGCTTGTTTGCTTATTGGAGAGTTCGTCACTTGCTTGCATGGAAAAGCTCAACAAGAATTGTTAAAAATTAGGTAAAATCTACTAAGCACATTGTGAGGATCCCATGTATTCTCCTTCATCTAATAACATTTTGATTTGGACTTAAAATAAATCTCTTATGTGTCTGGCTTGTGTCCATCTTTTCATGCTTTTGTCTATTTCTACACACTTGCATAATTGATACTAGGTTGTGACCCCTTAAGGATTCATTAAGTAGACTTAGATACTTGTGATTGATCTTGATTGCTATCTTGGGTTATTAGACTCGCTAATCCGCCGACCCCTCGTTCCACCCCGTGGTTGCAAGGTCAACGCCATATTAAAGGGGAGGGGTCAACAGGATAGAAGCGTTAAGTGTTCCACTTGGCAACCCATTTATGCTTTTAGGAACTCACTTGTTTTCTAAGTTGGGGACTCATTTTCAGCTTGTGTGAGGTGTTAAGTGTTCCACCTTGTGGACTCATCTCATATTCTCTTTAAGCGTTAAGTGTTCCTCTTTCTACTTTTTGGGTACTTTTGGTAGATTTATTTTTTGGAAACATACATCTGTGCTCACATAGTAATTAGGCCCTATGAACACTATTCGTGATTCTTGAGAGATTGGATTCCCAGCGAAATGCTTCTTGACGACAAAATCCTTGTAGGTAGGGAGGATACTTAGTGCGTTTCACATTCAACTTGGTTAGTGCATTTTCTCTTATTGATTGATACATTCTCTCCCAGGAGAGGTTGATAGATCACGTGGGGTTGACATCATGAGATTTGGTGAATCAAAATTGGTTAGTGTGCCTTCTCTTATTGATCAATACATTCTCTCCCTGAAGAGGTTGATAGATCACGTGGAGTTGACATCATAGACCTTGGTGAAGCAAAACTTTGTCTTAGCGTGTCAGATTTATCTGTCTGCTTTGTTTGGGTTAAAAGTGAAAAGATGTCAAAAACCTTGGATTTGGAGCCAAGTCCCCTTATGGTACAATACTGTGAGTCATCTTTAGAGAGGGTTAACCGTAGCAGACATTCCCTTCACAGGGCAAACTGCGTTGACGGAACCTCAAGCGGTAATAGCCATTTTCATCGTGGTAGTGATAGCCGCTATATAAATGTCCTTGTGGAAGAAATCTTCATAGGTGTGGTTCATTGTTGGGTTGTTAGATCTCCCTAGCAACTCTTGAAGATTAAGTTCTCAGACTATGTCAAAACCCTGGTGCGCCGAGATTGGAGTTCACCCCTTTGGATCATAAAAGTTGCAGAGTCAAACCATTACTAAAAACCCTAGCGAGGCCAAATTTTCATTTTCTAGGGTATATGTGCGTTATTGCAAAACATTTTGGAACATAAACAATTAGCACTTCAGAGGATTAGAACGAATAAAATCACTTGATTGTTCATGCGCAAGGTTGCTTTTGCCTTTGTTCATTATTTTCAGACATGCTTGAAATCACTAGCTTGCTATTTTGCGTGCTTGTTTATCTATCTAGTTATTGAAAACAAACAAATCTGTTACAATCCTCAAATCTGGACAGTACAATTTGCAAATAAGCTGAAACTAAAAACCTTAAATTTGCAAAATTTGAAGTGAAATTCTTTTCTGGAGTCAAAAGTCATCTCAGAAGGTCAGAAAGTCATACGATTTTTTGTCAAATGTCATTTCAATACTGTCCAACTGTCATATGGTGAACTACCCAATGTCATACGAGTTTTTATGCCAAAAAATTCAAAAGTCAAAATCCTTCTTGCAATTGTCATATGATATTTTCAATTGTCATTTCATTACCTACCAACTATCATACGAGTTTTGTAACTATCATTTTGTGGCATACCCACTGTCGTATGAGTCTGCAGAGTGTCATTTGGGAAATTTTTGAAAGTTGTCAGAAAATTGTCAGAATTGCCAGATATTTAGCTTTTTTAGCCTATTTCCAAAATCTGTCGATCAAAACACTATGTCAGGAACAGAGCAGTAGCTATTGAGAATCCAATCATTATCCCAAAGTGGCCTTTTGAATCTGATTCAGCCTTCTATTTAATCGATTTGAGTCATTTTCATCTTGTGTCAAAACCTTGTCATAGCTATCAATCTTCAATCAATCATCAAAATGACTAAGTGTTGTGGTATCTTGTCCGCTATCTTTTGGGAATCTACCCATACATCCAGGGCACAGTATCCTTCACCCACGTCTAATTGAATATTCAAATCAATCAAACCTTGACAAGGTTGCGTCATTTGATCATCTTGATTCATTTCATTCTTCAGTCATTTGGATCTTATTCTTTGTCTCACTCAAAGTTGATGGTGGAAACTAGAGCTTCCTCACACAATAAATCTGGAGAAGCATCCCAGACCTTGCCTATAACCACTACTAGGGGTCCAACTCTTGAGCAACTCATCAATTTTGGTCTTTACGAAGACAACGGTCTTGGCAACTATCGATTAAAAACTGGTTACATTCCTCCTCCATCAACTCACAGAGGTACCCAACAAACCCCGCATCAATCTATTCCAGGGAGTCCACAAACTCCTACCATGTCTCAAGCAGGGACAAAATTTGGCTCTCAGAGAACTCAATCTCAACATGGTGCAAATCAGGAACCCACACCTGAAGAAATTGCTTAATATCAAAATGATGATAACTTCAAACGAATGATGAAGCATTTCTTGAAAGAAGACAGAGAAGCATAGTTTTTACAATTGGCACATCAAGGAGCTAAACTTCCTCCCAACTTTAATGTGGAAGATATCATTACACATGAGGAAGAAACTCCACTCACAGCTATGATGAAACAGATGCATGCTATGCAAGTTTAACTTAACAATCTTAAGAAAGAGAAGGAGCCCAAAGAGTTCTCCATGGAGGCTCTATGCCCTTTTCCTTTTGACCAAGACTTGTATATGCCACCATTTACAAAAAGAGTGGAGATACCAAAATATGATAAATATGACAGACACTCTGATCCTCAAGATCATGTCAAAGAGTTCTATATGCAATCCATCGAGTTCATGCATGAACTGACCTATCTCATGCGCCTCTTTCCTAGATCTTTGGGAGGATCATCCATTCATTGGTTTTCTCGGTTGCCACCTACTATCAAAACTTTTGAGGAGTTGATCAAATTGTTTTATCAATAATATTCCTACAATATTCAACATCTAGTCACCATGATTGATATCTGTAATCTCAAGCAATATCCAGGGGAACCATTCCTAACATTTCTTAAAAGATGGGGGAAGAAGTTCTCTCTATATGTCAGACCTATTCCAGAAATAGAAAAATTGGAAATCTTCATCAATAACCTTGTTCCCAAAATCAATTATCCTCTACAAATGCAAGATCATACATCTTTTGATAAGATGGTGGATAATGCTATCAAAATTGAAAAAGTGCTTGTGAAAAAAGGAGAAATCACACTTCAAAAGGACAAGTACGAATCAGGATCCAATTTTAAAGACAAGAACAAAAATTGGAACAAGAATAAAAGCATCATCATAGATGGCGTTGTTGATACTATCCGTGCCCCATCAAAGGCACCAGCCTACAATTTAACTCTTGGTTCCCAAGCCATCAAAGCTTAAGAACAAAAGTCATCCGAACCATCTCAAAAGAAGCTAGAATATAAAAGATGGGATAATAAATGAAAGTTTACTCCTCTTGGAGAATCTTTGGAATCTGCCATGAGAACTTTGCTGGCTGATAACATCATCTCTTTGCCACCAATCCGACCACCTGATTCTGAGCCTAAGCCAAAATGGTGGAGAGAAAATGAATTATGTGATTTCCATCAAGGTAAAGGTCACAAAACTAATAATTGATTCCGATTGAAACATACCATTCAAGATCTGATCGATAGTGGAGACATCACAATTGACAATCCTAAGAGCAATAATGATCATACAGCATTCACAGAAACATTTCTGAAACATGATCAAGAAGTTTCAACTTCTCAGCCTAATATGGGGGCAAAAGTCAACTATGCCTACCCTGGAAATAATGCTGTCATCAATATGATTGAACCATGTCTCTCTGAAAGTTGCAATGTCATCACAATTGTAAGAATAGATAGACAAAATCAATCTACCAATGCGGTTACTCGATCACAAGCCCAAGCACATCTAAAAGGACAAATCCCAAATTCATCAAATGTCCCTAAGGTGCCCTTCAATCTTTCATTTGCTTCTAAGCAGAATGCTACTTCCAAATCTTCCAATCCAAAGGATACGGGGCCTACATCTTATAGCATTGTTCAACAACTCCAGCACACTAATGCCAAAATATCCATGTTTGAGTTGCTTCGAATATCTCCAGCTCACAGAGCCATACTAGACAAAGCTTTGCTCGGTTCCAATGTTCCTGATGACCTTGATTTAGACAGGTTCCAAACTATGGTTAGACATCTTACATCTCCACAATATATCTCCTTTTCAGAGGAAGATGACAACTCCTTGAGTCACCCACACAATCAACCTTTGCATATAGAAGTCTTGATCCAGAATCGTAGGGTCAAACATGTGTTGATAGATGGGGGCGCTGGCCTAAACATTTGTTCTTATAGCTTGATCACACAATTGGGATTTTCAGAATTGGCTATTGATCCCAGAAAGAAAATAACTATCAAAGCCTATGATGAACAAGAAAGGTCTTCTAAAGGCACCATTGTCTTACCCATCTGAGTGGGTCTAGTTATCAAAGATACCATTTTTCAAGTGCTTGATCTACCTTTGGCCTACAACATCCTCCTAGGGAGACCATGGATACATGAAATGCAAGGTATTCCTTCTACATACCATCAATGTCTGAAGTTTCCTTATGAAGGAGTAGAGGTTACTATCCCCGCAGATCTGAATACAACTTGCAATAAATTGAAAGAAAGTGCAGATAAGCTCGTGCCTAATAACAGAGAATCTTCCATTGAACTAACTAAAGCAGCATCCACATCTAACATGGAAGATCTTGCAAAAGAGGTCAATATCAAAGAAAATGGGATGGGAGAATATATTATAGAGCCAGTCTTATCTTTGACATCTCTCCCTATCTCACCTAAGTCTTACGAACAATCTTTGAAATTATCCATTCCTGAACCTAAAGAACCTCTTGAAGCATATAAAAAGAATTTTGTGGTAGAACAAGTATCCAAGAAAGAGTTTGAAGAGGATGAAGCTGTGCTATCATGGCTATAGAAAGATGAACCTGAATCTCAAGTTGTTCAAACTAGTGGCTCTACAATATCCAAACTCTCTTCTAAGTCATATGGTCCAGGAGATAAATTGATAGCTAAGATGGGATATCCAGGTCAAGGACCTCTAGGATTCAGAGGGAAAGGTCTTGTTGTACCTCTCCCACATACTGGTAGAAAAAATAAAGACAAAGTTGGCTTAGGCCTTAAGAAGAAACCCTATCACCTCAAAGGTAATTGCTCTCATGTCATAGAGCAGATCACACCAGGAGAACCTCTTCTTAAGAAAGAAGAAAAAGAACCATCAGATAGTGATTCAGATAGTTCAGAACTCATCCCTTATGAAAAATTGCCTAAGGAGATCAAAGACCTTGATGATAAAGATGATCCAATCAAAAGAATTAATGTAGTAGAAACACAAGAACCAGCTAATCTTGAAAACAATCAAGAAGAGGGAAGTAGTAGTGATTTTGAGATAGATTCCCATGAGTATGAATTCAAATCAGAATCTGAGGGTAAACCTTCTTGGGGTATTCACCCTGATTTTACTCATGTTCTAAGATTTCCTAGAGATCTTGAATCAGAAGTTGAATCAAATGACTATGAATGGGGAGCCATTCCAGAACCAGATGAAGATGAGCTTATTACAGAGAAACATTTTGAAGTCATTCACCAGTATGCACCTAATCCCAACGTAAGTCTAGAGCGAAATGATGAACCTATCAAGTCTGATCCACCTATGGCTGAATTGGACTCCCATGATGACATTGAGCCTATTCACGAATTGAATGTTTTAAGTTGTAATATCACCTTTGAACTCGAGCATTAGGTTAGGACCAATGATGACAAATCCATATCTGTAAACACTATCTCCCAATCTTTCCCTACTTTGACTATCAAATATCCAGAACTTATTGATCAAACCTCCACAAATCCAAGCCATGGTATTTACACCTTCCCAAATGACTATGCCCTTGCTTGGTACTTAAATGCAGTTGAGCCTATGAGAACTTCCATTAGTGACCCGAGCGTCAGCATGACTGAGTCGGACATCAAATATCTTAGTAAGAAAAATAAGAATAAAAAGAAAAAGAAAAAGAGTTCTGAGGGTGAAAACCACTTTGTGGTAGTCTCAGGACCTACAAAAGTAAAAATAAAAGATGTATCCGAAGGTGAAAACCTCTCTGAGGCACCTAAGGATGAGATATTTGATGTCCTTCTGAGTCATTTCCAGGACAGATCTCCAGTTCTAATCGAGCCCACTCAATCCATCAATTTGGGTATAATAGAGGAACCACAATTGGTACATGTCGCACAATCATTATCAGAAGAAGAGAAACAAAAATTTACTACATTCCTAATAGAGAAGAAGATCAAATTTGCATGGAAATATTCAGATATGCCAGGACTGGATCCTAATCTCATAATACATCATTTATCTATTGCTCCAAATGTCAAACCTGTCAAGCAAAACTTGAGAAAGATGCATCCTCACATTGCACTCTTGGTAAAAGATAAAATAGAGAAGCTCCTGAAAGCTAGATTCATCCAAGTTATTGACTATGCAGAGTGGATCTCCAATATCATACCCGTTTCTAAACCAGATGGTTTAATCAAAGTGTGCACAGACTTTAGAGATGTGAATAGAGCATGCCCCAAGGATGATTTTCCACTACCTAACATTGATATGATAGTGGACATGACTGCGGGTTTCGAGATGTATTCCTTAATGGATGGTTTCTTTGGATATAATCAAATAAAAATTGCTCCAGAGGATCAAGAGAAAACTACTCACATGTGCATGGGGCACCTTCTATTGGAATGTCATGCCATTTGGGCTTAAAAATGCTGGTGCTACATATCAAAGAGCCATGACATCTATTTTCCATGACATGATGCATCGAACTATGGAAGATTATGTTGATGATACTTTAGCAAAATCTATGATTAGAACTGAACATCTAAAGGACCTGAGCATGATCCTAGACAGAATGGAAAAGTTTAGTCTTCGACTAAATCCTAAGAAGTGTGCTTTTGGTGTCACTTCTGGAAAGCTCTTAGGATACATCATTTCAAAGAAGGGCATTGAGGTTGATCTAGCTAAAGTAAAGGCTATAATGGAGATGCAACCTCCTAAGAATATTAGTCAGATGAGGACATTGCAAGGAAGAGTTCAATCTATCAGAAGATTCATATCACAGCTAGCGGACATATCACAGCCGTTTAAAAAAACATTACATAAAGGTGTGACCTTTGCATGGAACAAAGAATGTGAATAGAACTTTAACCATATCAAGAAGTATCTATCAAATCCTCCTATCTTGATGCCTCCTATTCATGGGAAGCCATTGATCTTATATGTCTCGACAACAGATACATCATTGGGGGCATTGCTAGCATAGCACGATGAGAACAAAAAGGAAAGAGCTATATACTATATCAGTAGAACATTGGTTGCATATGAGAAGGACTATTCAATGATTGAGAAAGCTTGTCTAGCTGTGATCTTTGCATCATAGAAACTAAGACACTACATGTTAGCTCATACCACACAATTGGTAGCTAAAATTGATCCCCTCAAGTACCTACTAAGCAAAGCTGCCCTCACAGGTAGATTAGCTAAATGGGTTATGCTCTTAAGTGAATTTGACATTGAATATGTGGAACGAAAAGCTATCAAAGGGCAAGTCATTGCTGATCAATTAGCAGAAGCACCATTGTTTGATGACACACCACTACAAATGGAATTTCCAGATTCCTCTATCATGCATCTTTCTTCTAGAGGATGGAAATTATTCTTTGATGGCTCCTATACACAGAATGGATCCGGAGCAGGCATGTTGTTCATAACTCCTCAAGGATATGCAATCCCAAAAGCATTCAGATTAAAGTTTCCTTGTACAAACAATATTGCAGAATATGAAGCCCTTTTGAATGGTATGAAACTAGCAATTGAGTGGAGAGTGATAGAGCTACACATTCATGGAGACTCTCAACTTGTTATTCATCAAGTCAATGATGTGTACCAAACTAAAGATGAAAATATCATTCCTTACAAGAGAATGGTAGATGATCTTAAGAAATATTTCATATCTATCACATTTGAGCAAATTCCTAGAATGGAGAACAAGGTTGTCGATGCAATGGCAACACTATCTACTTTATTACAACAGCTTGAACATGAGCTACGCTACGAGTTCCTAGTGGAAGCACTATCTTATCCTGCATATGACTCCCCTGAAACCCACATGATTTGCACCGTTGTAGGTCATGATTCATCCAGATACAAAAACCTATTTTCTTATCTCCAAGACCAAATCATTCCCAATACCTTCAACCGCCATGAAAAGAGATACCTTATCTATAATGCCTCCCGATATGTCATCATTGGTAATGATCTATACAAACAAGGTCTAGATGGTACGCTACTTAGATGTTTAGAATGGGAAGAGTTTCAATGTGCATTAGAGGAGGTCCATGAGGGTATTTGTGGGTCACACTCAAATGGTTTAACACTAGCTCAAAAACTTATTAAGGCAGGGTACTATTGGCCTGAAATGGAGAAAGATTCAGTCAAGTTTGATAAAAATTGTCAAAAGTGCCAAGTGCATGGTAACTTGATTCATGCTCCAGGGAGAGATCTAATTCCCTTCACAACACAATGGCCTTTTCAACAATGGGCTTTTGATCTTATAAGTGCTATCTATCCACACTCTTCTAATGGACATACCCATATAATCAGTGCTACAGATTATTTTACAAAATGGGTAGAAGCAGTCCCTTTGACACAGGCAATTGGAAAGCAAATATCTATGTTCATATTGAACTATATCATATGCAGATATGGGATACCTCATTCCATAATCACAGATAATGGTGGACAATTCAAGAACAAAGATCTCAATGATCTATGTGCCAAATTCAAGATCACACAACATTGGTCTTCTATCTACTATCCTCAAGGGAATGGACAAGCTGAGGCCTCTAACAAAAATCTATTGAAAATCTTGCACAGAACAGTTAATAAAACAGGAAGAGACTGACATCTCATGATCAATCCAGCTCTCTGGGCCTACAAAACAAGTATCAAAACACCTACTGGGGCTACACCTTTCGCTTTAGTTTATGGGTCTGAAGTGGTACTGCCTATTGAGGTTGAAATCCCATCACTCAGAATTAGAATGCATGGTCTAGTAACTGATGATGACTAAAGAGTGTCTAGGTTGCAAGAACTTGAACTACTAGATGAGCGCAGACAAGCAGCGTATGATCATCTCAGAGTATATCAGAAGAGAATGTCTAGAGGTTACAACAAGAAAGTCAGACATAGAGAATTTCAGGTTGGTGATCTAGTCTTGAGAGAAAATCCTAAAAATCAATCCCATCGAGAACGCAAGGGGAAGTTTGAACCCAATTGGCTGGGTCCCTTTGTAATCACTGCTACTTTTGGCTCTGGTGCCTATCAACTCTCAATGACTGAAGGAGAACAACTCTGAGAACCAATCAACATTCTCCATCTGAAGAAATTTTACGCCTAAGGCATTTAGTCTATGGTAAAATGTCATGAAAAAATCTTTAAAATGGGAAAAAAATGAACATCTTGGTGAAAACCTAGCAATAGGTGCCTTGATGATTCACAAAAAAAGTAAAAAATATAAAAAATATCAAAAAAATTAAAAAAATGAAAAATACAAAAAAATGAGAAAAAGAAAAAGTGCCTTGGTGAAAACTTGGAAACAGGTGCCTTGGTAGCAAAAATAGAATCTCTGCCAAGATGGTGAAAACCCGGCAAATGGGTGCCACTTGTTTCAAAATGCTCCATCTATCAGCGCAATCTTGGTCTTTCCTAGCTTTCAATTTTGCTTTAGTTTGTACATATCTCCCGGTTTGTTTCTGCATTTCCAGTTTTCAATAAGTCGGTCTGTACACCACTCAGCTCAAACATTTGTATCATATCAATGCTTAACACTTGGGGGAAATCAATGTTATATCCTATGGCCTCTAGTATATCTTAGACGTATCATATCCAGTCAGAGTCCTTTGAAGCTTCATTTGAGTCAGTCAAGTTTGTCTCATCTCCAGAAAGGATTTTGCATCTACAACAACAATCAAACACAAACTGAAAACAATATGTGCTTTTCATGCTTTTATCTCCTTGTATTCTTACTGATTCACATTGAGATTTTTGCATATTGTGTCCCTTCGAGCTCTTCGATGATGTCTTTTATAGGATTTAGAGAGTGATGAGTAGGGGCATAATCTTTTCTTTGTCTTCTACTTGTATGTGAAAATCTAACGTTTTTGGAAATTTTGGATTGAAATGGTGTCCGACTGTAAGAGCCTCTATCTTGAATTGGATGGCCATGCGTACCTCGACCATTGATACCCAAAAAATTCAAGGAAGTTTGATCTCACTATTATTTTTTTGAGTAAGTTCTTTCTCCTATTGTGAAACGCGATCTTACCTAAGGATGTGAATGATAAAGGGTCACTACGGGTAATTCACACTGGATTTAGAATGATCTCTTGACTGTTTGATGTGTATGTTAAATGCAAATTGATATATCAAAATGGACATGATAATCAAGTCATCTTGGCGCTTGTGCCTTGGTGCTTGTATCTAATCTGACATTCTGAAAATAAAACCAATATTCATATGTCCATGGTTGTTTGACCAGTGGATGTTGTATTGGTTCTTGAGCGTTACAAATCAATATTCATGTCTATGGTTTCATGGCTAGTGGGCATTGTATTGATTTATCTGGTTACCTAAAAGTTCAATGATGATAACAAATCGACACATGATCAGTGAGTAGGTCCTAGGTCCTAGGGTTGCATTATCATCCTACATGTTTCTTTGCATTTTTGCACTTTGCATGATCTCACAAATTGCTTGAACACTTAAAAGATTCTTCAATCACCTTTTCCAAACTAACAAGAGCTGAATCCCACATGAAGGTTCCTCCAATGAAATAGCAAGTAGAATCCTTTTTTGGGATCAAAATCAAAATCTAAAATCATTCATATTATTAACTACTTGCATAATCAACCTTCAATCATCACAGAAATCTAGTATTCAACTTAATTGATTATCTAACATCAAACTATCAAAATTTCAAACTTTTAACTATGGTCAACTCATGGTCAAACCTAGTCTACTTGGTCTCCAGGACCTCCAAACGATGCAGAACACGTTCCCGGACATGTATAACCACTTTTCAAATCAATTAACATGCTTCTAAACCATTTAACGTTGACTTTTATTGTCAGATTTTGATTTTAATCCCAAAGGGGGCATGGTATTGCACATCATTCAAGTTTGTAAAAATTCTATCAATCTTTCCTCAATAATCAAGACAACAACCATGTCTAGTTGTTGAATCATCAAAAGTCCTCATCGCTCAGGGAAAATCTATCATCACTTGGAGCATATCAGATTTATTGATCCATATCAATCTAGTATCCTCCTAATCTTGTAATCTGTATCGGCTTTTTGCAACCATCGGTTCATCAGTGTTATTTCCTTGGTTCTTCGGTAACTGAAGGGGTTAGATGTGATACCTACGTTGTGGTTCTACTAAGACAATCGAGTCTAGAATCGGTCACTCACTTCTTTGCAATCCTAAGGTTCAGAATCAGGTGTTTTGACACTTTCGCAATCATCACTTCATCGCTGCTATAGTGAACATTATCTTTGGTCATTCAGGACCTAATATCTTCAAATCTTTCAATCATCATATCTTTCGAATCAGTTTCATAGCTTTATCATACACAGACTATCTTTGAACCACTGCGCTTCGCATAGTAATTCAAAGAGGGGCAAAATGTAATACCCCAAAAATGGGCTATATGTTCATTAACCTCCTACATCCTCAAATTGAATGAAATCGACATAGAAGTCCTAACCTAAGGCACATCTGCACATCATCGAATCTAATTGATTATCTTAAATTCTGCATCGGGGAATATTCCTAGCAATATTCTTAATTATCTTAATTACCTTTAATTTAATGATTATTTGGCGATAAATCACATTTATCCTAAAGTTTGATTAATTGAATATTTTCATTTTTAATTAATTAGATTTAATATTTGCCACTTAATTATTTAATTAAATTTAATTCTATCTATTATTAATTGTATTATTTAATTTTGACAATAAATCAAAATTCCTATCATTAATTGATTAAATTTTTATTTAATTAATTAAAGCAAGTTGTCAATTTTTAATAATATTGTTTTTGGATAAAAGTTTGAAAAATAATTGATTAACCCATAAATCAATTGTTTTATTTTTCAAAATCAGTTAAGTTAGAAATAAATCACTTTAATTATTAAATTAATTCATATTAAAACATGCAGAATCAAGAAAAGCAAATAACTATCAATTATCAATTAAATCTAAACTCTATTTTGAGTTGATCTCTGCTTTTGCATATTTTTGTGAGTTAAATATCCTTTATTTAAAAATAACTCAAAAATCAACCTAAGTTATTTGAGTGATTTATGGCTTTTTTCCCATGCACCTCCAAAGCCCTGGATTTCTATAAATTAAGCCTTCAGCTCATCTCAAATCATCTCATAATTTGGCAAGCTCATGCTGGCACATTGGTATCTGGAGGATCAAAGCTTATTGCGAATTAACCACGTTTTGTGAGATCACTTTTGTTTTCATTTTATTGTTAGATCATTTTAGCATATCAATTTCCATATTAGCATAGATTCATATCAATTTTCATCATATCATTGCATCTAAAATCCAAAAAAATAGATTAATTGCATTCATATTTCATATCAAGTTTTGCATTCAAATCCTTCATTTAGGTGTCGTCAAGGTCACTGATCTCGATAACAATCTGAGAACATCATACTCGCACCTATTAGAAGGTATTAAATCGCCTGGTTAGTTTAGCTTTCATTCATTGCATGATTTCAATTTCAACTAACCTCTAATGTTTTACTGAAGTGTTGTGTCTATAGATCAGGTACAATTTTCACACACACAGATCTTCTACGCTTTCCGGTGGTAGGGTTTCTACGGTGGGTGGTTCTGCTGCTGGTGCCTCCTATTCTTATGCTGATGTTGCCACCTTTGAGGCTGGCTTCTATGGGACTGTTCCTTCTCACTCTTCAGGGATTAAGAGGACCCGAGTGGCTTCCCCTGTGATTGTGAGTAATCCCATTTGGGTGTAGTTAGATTTTGATGTAGTAGATAAAATTTTTGATACTATAGAGGATTTTTCTTCTCATGCTGCTATATTTAGATTTAGGGGCTTTTGGCCTTCTCTGTCTGCTCTTCATGCTTGGATTACCAATCATTGAGAGCCGATCTTATCTAAAGATATTCAGATTTACCTGGCTGCTAGGGGTTTTTTATTGTAAAATTTGGTAATGTTGAAGATAGGAAGTCTATCTTGTGTGATTATAGCTTCTCCTAGGATAACCGATTCCCCCTGATGGCCAAACCTTGGCATAAGGATTTCAATCCGCTTTTCAAATCCTTTAACAGGATTCCTATTTGGGTTAGGCTTTAGAATCTTCCCATGCATCTATGGTTGGATTCTATTTTGGAAACTTTGGGGAATGCTCTTGGGGATTTCCAGATTGTGGATTCAACAACCTCTGATGTCCTTCATTCAACTTTTGCTTACATCCTTGTTGAGATGGATGTTTCTAAGGGTCTCCCTCAGAAAAATTTCTTGGCCTCTCCTTGGGGCTCTTGGATACAGACTCTGGATTATGAGGGTATTCCCTTCCACTGCAAGAAATGTCATTTGACTGGCCATGCGGCTACTCGTTATGTTTCTGAGAAGGTAAAATTGAAACGACTACCTTCTTGGTGGTTGGGTGTCTCTGCCGAGCATTATACTATGAATAAATCTTCTGCTACAGTTAGTGAGCAGGTTGTGGGTTCTTCTTAGGAGGTTCTTGCTCCTGAGGGTTGTGGTGCTTCATCGGGTGATATTTTGGCTCAACCAGTTCTGGTTGTTCCTGCAAGTTCGGATGATGCTATGGTTGCTGTTGTTGTCCAGACTGTTGACTCTGTTGTCCAACCTGCTACTGCTCTCCAAACTGATGATGCTTTGGCTATTGTTGTTGTCCCGACTGTGGACTCTGTTATCTAGCCTACTTCTGCTTTGGGTGCGCCCAAACTGGTTTCTCCTAGGGAGAATGTTTTGTTGGGGACTAATTCTTCTCTGGTAGGCCATTCTTTTGTTTCTTTAGGGGTTTGGTTGAATGATGCAGCTAAGTTGGAGGATGGTTGGACAATTGTGAAAGGAAAGAAACCAAAGCCATATGTTCCTCCTTTGGATATGAATCTTCGGTCCTACAAGGGTGGCTCTAAATTTAAATCGTAAGGTCCCTTGTTGCAGATTGTTGTCCCTTGGTGGGGGTTTTTGTTGGTAGTTCCCTTTGTTGTGTTGGTGGTTTCCACTATTGTATTTGAGCCTTTTATTGCTATATATTTTGGGTTATTGTACAAGGTTCTGGGTCTTGTCAAAACCTATTTTTTACTTAATCAAAACATTAAGTATCATCACAACTGCTATACCTCTTACTGATCTAGAATCTTCCAACTGATGCTCAAGAACACAAGTGTTCTTACCTGTCTGAATGACTATGACATCAAAATCTCTCTCATCAATCAACCAAATGAGTTGTGGTCGAAACCACACTATACTCTGACCATGTTGATATTTTATATGTGACCGCACCTTATAATTCTTCATCTATCATGACAACTACCAAAGTGTTGACCTCTTTGTCTACCGATCTTTTGAACTTAACCAATTTTTAGCATTACCGATCACTTAACCTTCACACCGATTGCCTTTTGTACTTCACAAATTATGATACATGACTGATTTGACTTAGTTTCAATCAATGACAACCAACCAATTACTACATATGACTACAACCAATATGTATCACCATGTCAACTATCAATCTCATCATAATGCCTACAAACTCCCCCTTTGGCATTGATGATAAACACCTTATGCTCTCTAACATATTCTCTTTATCATATTCTCATTGACATATTATCCCCCTTTGACAATAATGCCAAAGGTGCAAAACTAAAATATGTTCACTATGTAGGATTTTCTTACATCTTATCAAAGATTTCGTTGAAGTTTATCTTTGTTGACTCTAAGGATGTCTCCCATGTCTTCTTCATGTGACCCAAGGCAATAATTTTCTCAAATAAACTTGAAACTAGATTTTCCATACTTTCTAAAGTGCTCACATCTGATAAGGTAAGTATCCCTTCTACCTTCTTTTCATGTTGTTGCATCATTTCCATTGTAGGGGATAAAATGTTTGAAGCTCTTGAATATATTGACCAACCTGTTATCTTGTTCATGTTGGATCTGCTTCACCTTTTGAGATAACTGCTTCACTTGACTACTAAAAGCAACAACTAAGCTTGAAATATGATCAAGATGACCAGTTAAGCTCTCTAGCTCCTTTAGGATTTCAACTCTTTTCTCCTCAAAAAATTTTACGAACTCTGAATGATTAGACACTTTGGTGAAAATTTGTCCTACCTTAACCAATGAAGTTTTAACTTCTTTCACCAATTTTATCAATTTTTCCTTATCCTCAGTGATCTTCTCCTTTAATTTACCTATCATCTTCTTCTCCAACTTCTCTTATGTCATCTTTACTACTGCAATCTGTAAATATGGGCCTTGATCTAAAATAGCCTTAATCAAGGTGTCCATTTAATCTATAATAGAATCATCTTCATCATATACAACTTCAGGGACCAACTTAGTTGAGATATCATTTTCTTGAATCAATGCTATATCTTTCTTCTTCTTTTTTCTCATCTTATCTCTTTTAGCTTTCTTCATCAGCTGTTCTGAGTACTTTATCAATTCCTTGAGTTTTCAAATTTGTTATGTCTATCGGTGCGGTGAATATTTCTTCCTCTTCTACTTCATCTTCTTTTGTTACTTGCACTGGTTTCTTCTTCTTTTTTACACTAGACTCTCCAAGGCTCAATTTCCTTTTCACATCATATGCTTCTTCAACCTCTTTTTGACTTTCTACTCTTGCTTCTACCTTCTCTTAAATCAATCCTTCTGAACACTTCACACGGGATGATGAGGGAGAATTCTATTTACCTATTATGTCTTCTATTATTTCCTCATCTTGACTGATTTGACCTTGTGCTACTTCTTCTCCACTAGTTTATGCTAACTCAACATATTGATCTTCAATGTCTTGCACTTGCATAGGGATGTTATCAATAACATCACTGATTATCTCTTCATGTGTGGGTGTGTCATCAATGTCCTCAATCACTTTTTCTTTTCCCTTTTGTTGCTCACCAATAAATTTTTGTTTCTTTTGTTCTTGTTCTACTTCCTTAATCATTTGGACCTTTTTCCTCCATATCTCCATGGTTTCACTATATAAAATTTGTGTCTTACCAATGAGTATGCTTGCTGCTCTATTTTTTTATTCTAAATTCCTATTTGTAGGATTCAACTAATAGCTTTACTTCATCAGGACTCAGCTCATGTCACACTTGAATAAGTGCTCTCTCCATAATTTCTCTATCCATTTTTAGTGCAGCGTCCCATCTAGCATGGATAAGATCATAAAGATCTTTAGGTAAAATTTGGTAAAGCTCACTAGGGGTCATGTAGAATTTGTGCAGACTAAATATGATAGCCTCTTCTCTCTTATTTATGTCTTCATCATTGAAGAATCAATATCTTATTCTAACTCCTCCCATTCTGCATGTCTCATTTATGTCTTTGGCAATATAATCATAACTTGGGGCTTTCTTTTGACCACTCTCTTTCAATTATTTTTCATCCTTGTCTGATTCAGTCTAGACATCTTCATCTCCTGCAGTTTCCTTCTACTCACTTTTCTCATCAATGATTTTTCTCTTTCTCTTGTATGTCTTCTTTACCAATTGAATCTTAATTTCAACTTCCTTTACTGTGGGTTTACTCTTCTTTCTCTTCAGTTTTGCATAAGTGGATGGAATGTTGGATGATGGGTCTTCAGATGCAACATCAGCAGTACTAGATGTACCTGCTTCATCACTACCAAATTTTTGTTCTAGATTAGATATCGTCCTTCTATTTTTCCTTTCAATGACTAGTTTCTTCAGTTGAATATTGATTTTAGAAAATGCTTCTTCATAGGTACCAAATCTATGCACTTGTTTATCTAAGGGTTTTGAGAGTAATTCATCTGCATGAATTCTCACTAACTCTTCTTCTACTTCATAACCCATAGGTAGAACCCAATAAGTTCTAGGTTCAACCGCCATCATAATACAAGAATCTATATTTACAAGGATACATATACCATTCTTATACTTATATACTATGCTAGCAGGAATTATTTCACACTTATGCATCTTAGCTTGAAAATATTTGAAATATCCTCACATAATATTGTTAAAATTTTCACCCAATAACTTAATGAATTCACTTATCTACACAAATACCGATTTGCTTGATGACCATACAACATTTCCTCTAGTGAGGAATAAATTAATGTAGAATAATATACATACCAGTAGGGCACCATATTTGAATGATTTATTTTTGTCTTTCTTTATCCTCTCCATGTTCACCAAGAACTGACTTTTGACCACCTCACACAATTCATACGTTGAATTGTATTTTACTATCTGATAACCAACATGGATTGAATCGTCGAGCATATTTTTGACTCTGCTTGATTGATATACTCGATAACCTATTACCATAGATGTGAACCGAGCTTCTCTGTCTTCAATATCATCTATAGTCATAGCTTTTTTTTCTTGTCTGGATTTGGTTAGCTCAGTAACCAAATGTTTCACAACTATTCTCAAGGTGTGTTCTAATCCTTGTGCTCAAAAACTAATAAATCTATGAATCATTGTCTTAAAAATATTATGACGCTTGTCCAACCAAATAAACTGATCATGTACTTTGGTTAACACATAGTGAATCCAATTGGGATGGAATTTAGTGGGAATCTCCATCGCATACATTAAAATTTTCACTTGTAGATGTTTGTGCTCATCTCTCAATACACCATCAGTACACATATTCTCATATTCTTTCTTGATATCTCCAGCTCCCAATTCTTTATTCTTGCAATGAACATACGACCGAACATCCTTGATTAACAACACTTGTGAAGGAATCATAGATCAGGAACCAAACATGTCAATCTTTGTCGCTTTGAACATATGAAGCTTGAACACAAGTTGAGGCTTATCAACAATATTCATCAACACAAGGGTATCAACTCTCCTTTCCATTTCAACCAACTACAATAACACACAAATTCAACAACGAACCAGATAGATAAGTTGAAAAATTTCGGTTAGGGCTCTCAAAAATTTGATAGCAAATTAGGCTCAAATGATCAAGTGAATGTAAAAAGTGTAATCACTTCCCTCTATTTATCATTGAGATATAACTGTTATGCACTTCCAATGGTAAAATAATGCCTTTCCAACCATAGGAATAGTGTCATATAATCAATTAATACATATCCATCGATAGGTACTCAAATAGTTATAACCGATATCAAACAGTAAAAGACATATACCAATAAAGTTTAATGCGCTTGCCACATAATCACTGAAAACTCCAAAAAGATTTATCAAAACCAAAATCATATCATCTTACACCATAATGTGCATATAGATCTTACTGCTCTTAGATCTAGGGGATCAATAAAGGATTTTTCTTTAAGTACTCCCCCCTAAGCAAATAATATGCTTAGTTTAAAGAAGAATCCTCTGCACCAGAGGACGGTGACTTCTCTTTGGGTGATTTTACCTCTTCCTATTTATCTTCCCACTTCTCTCCTTCTTTCCTACAGATCTTCTTCATTTCTCAACCAACTTCCTCAACATCAACAATCTTCTTGCCTTTTATGTCTTCTGACTAGTAAGATGATTGGTTCCTGAATTGACGATCTTTTGCAATGTGACCGATCCTATGGAAAACAAACAAAGACATACCAGATAACTTCCAAGATCTAGCATTGCCTCTCTAAGTTATCATTCTACAATTCATCGCTAGATGACCTTAATTACCACATATAGAACATGTTTCATCAAATTGTCTTTCCCTTCCGTTAGGGCTTACCAGTTTGTTTGGAGACCTAGGAACATAAACTTTAGACCTGAAATTCTTAGCTTTATGTCCATATTTGTTACATGTAGAATAATATCCTTTAAATATACCATCATTGGATCTATTGCTAGATCTAGGTCTGTACTCATAAGTAGTATGACCATACTTATGACAATTGTAGCAATAAGCATTAAAAGTATAAGACTTGTTCACTGATTTTATCCTACACACATTTGCAGTATGATGAGGCTTTCCACAATTATAACAATTAGGTTTATTAGGTCTCTTACCTAAATTTATTGGATCTACATTTTGATCTTGTGGCTTCTCAAGTTTAGATTATGATGACTCACTGGTTTCAAATGTTCCTTGACCAGTGTAACCAAGACCGGTTGGATCTTTGTGGCTTCTTTGTCTCTTCAATTGTTCATCAATATTTTGCATGCTTTCATTGTACTATTTTAGTTTTTCATTTTCTTCTTTCTCATATTTTAATTCATTCTTCATTTTCACATTCTCTTCTCCAAGTCTTTCATTCTCACTTATAACTTGCAAATTTTATTCAGTTGTATCCTGCATTTGGTTTCTATACAAAGTATATTCATGTCTTAGTCTATAGAGTTATTCATCTCTTTCTCTTAGGACATCCTTAGCAACTTTCTTAGCATCTTTTGCAGTTTTCCTTGCACTTTCAACTATTCTCTTTCCTTAAAGATCTTCACACATCCTGACAAACTAACTTTCAAGCTCTCTTTTCAGATTTGTCACTTCTTCTTTAAGTCCTTTTTTCTTTTCCATCAAATCTGCAATTGCTTCTTCATCATCTTTATACATACTACTTTTAGATAGTTATTCATTGTAATCCTGATTCACATTCAGTTGTTTAGTAAGTTTTCTCCTTATAGAAAGTGACTTCTTTAGTTTCTCCTTCATCTCATTTATCATCTTCTGTGCACTCTCAAGTTCCATTTCATGCTTGTAATTCTCCATAGTTATAGATCTTTCCATGTTAGACTTATCAACAAGAGAACCAGTGCTCTGATACCAATTGTTAGAATTCTTAGGCTCTGAGGGAGGGGTGAATTAGTGCAACCAAATTATAAACCAATTCAACCACTGATC
This sequence comes from Chamaecyparis obtusa, assembly GCA_027943335.1. NCBI lineage: Eukaryota > Viridiplantae > Streptophyta > Pinopsida > Cupressales > Cupressaceae > Chamaecyparis > Chamaecyparis obtusa. The sequence continues at coordinate 647,833 of BSBK01010011.1, read as the reverse complement.
TAAATAAATTCAATAATAATTTGTAAACCAGAAAGCATATAATTGAAGTAAAAAAATAAAACATAGCAATATCAAACATCCATAAAATCATCACACATGAAAAAATGATTTTTGCATGAAAACCCTTAGAGGCAAAACCATGGTGGGGATGACACCCACAAGATCACTACTACATTAAAATGAGTTTTCCCTATTAGGAGCTTACAATTACCCTTTCTGAGGGTTCACCCTATAAGGAGTGATTAATACCTTGTTAGAAGTGTTAGTGATTTTTCTTGTATCCTCCAATTCTAAAAGAGAAAATGAGAACCAGACATGGGATATTCATCCAATTCACAAAATCTGCTTCTTCAAAAAAATTGATGGGCAAGAAAAGCTAACATTGAGAAGGCCTACAAACCTTCTTCACTTCGAGCTCCACACACTTAGGTGGGTGTACCTAATTCAAACATAAATCCGCATTGTATAATGACTTCTTTTTGACATAACCTCACTTATGTAGACAAAGATGGTGGATAGTTCTCAAAACCGTAAGAAATGGGAGTCAACACTCAACCTATCTTATGTAAGGTCCTACTTACACAAGTGTTCTAAGAAGTAGGAAAATGGCACAGGTGACAATGATAAATCCTTCTTCTCTTTGAGTTCTAGACTCGGGCAGGCTAACCTAGGATTCATTTCTTTAAAGAATCACTAAACTGCATTTGTATTCTGCAAATACAAGTTATAAACAATACATGCTCTTCAAAAGAAAGTAAATAGTCATTTGATTTTCAATTTGATGATGAAGGGTACATGGCAAGCAGTGACCAGTGCATTATCAATTGGGCCATAGAGTCAAAATAAAAGCATATCCCTAGAAACCTTCTAAATCTAAACACACAAAACCCAAATGAAGTGCCTTACAAATCATTCTCTCACTTGTCTACCTAGATATTAGATTCACATGAAAGATTAAATTTTTAGAATTTGTGCCAGAGATTTACTCCCTCCTTGAAAGAAACTAAGACAACAAACCCACGACTACCTTATAGCCAGTATATTAAAGTGCCTTACAAACTAACATACAAGAATTTAACACAAACATGTGAAGACATCACCAATAAAAGATTGGGATTCCATTGTTCTTCATTACAAATCCTCTGGTTCAAAACAATTACAAGACCATGAAAACCGTAAAAAACAAGACTCAAATCCAAGATATTGCTTCTGTAGTGTTTATTCCACCATCCATGTAACCATGGAGAAGAAGACTGATATAGGAAAATGAAATCCAGTTCAACAAATTGACAGTTGTCAATTCTCAGCAAAATATCTTCATCTTTTCTCCAAAATTGATCTTCTTCAACTGCCTTCATCTTTGTAATCATTTCTTTAACAAATTTGATTCTCTCCCTCTCAAAGAAATGATCTGATTCTGCCTTGAAAATGCTCCATGAATGCTTCTCAGTCCATTTTAAAGTAAAACATTTTAACAGACGATAAAGAGACTATTGAAATCCTTTTAATTTGCATTTTCCTCTTTAAATTTTCACTTTTTACCCTTTTTCCTACACTTTTGGCCCAAAACTCACTAGATTTTTCCATGTGTCACAAGTTGATTTGATGCTCAATTTAACCCTGGGTTTGACCACCCTGATCTGGAGATTCAGAGACTGCTTCATTCTCCAATTCTCTAAATCCATTTCCTAACCCTAGTTACATCTGGAGATTGCACGAATGCCTTTATCTCTAGATCTTTAGATGTCATTTCTTAACTCTAGGTTACATCTAGAGATTGGGTGACCAAGCTCTCTCTCCCAATCTCAGAATGTCAATGCCTTAACCGCCACCACCTAGAGATTGGGCGACCAAAGATATCTCTGAATCTCTAGATGTTAGCTACTTGACTGCCACCATTCAGAGATCATGTGACACAACTAACTAATCACCATCTCCCATTCTCTGAATGTGTGCACTAACCATGATTTGATTTGGAGATCACGCGATTGTGTATTCTCCCAATTTCCAAATGCTACTTCACTAACTGCCAAAATCTGGAGATCTGGAGACTAACTGCCCTTTGAATCTCCAGATGTTTGGTCTAACCGTGAGCTCATTATGAGATTACTCGACAAGCCACCACATGTCCACCTTACTGCCACGTCATGTGCCAGCTTTCTACAAAATTATGGGGTCCTCGTTCATCAGCACACTTCCCAATGCAACTTCCAAGCGCACGCACAAAGAGCCTCATGCTCTTTATTCAAAATACCATGTGATTTCTTTGCCTGATAAACATTTGAAATATCCTCATCTTGGCCAATGTGGGATTAAACTTTTGACAATTTAAATATTTCCATTAAAATTTTGCGGGTGCCCAGCTGGCACGCACCCAAGCACAGGCCCACAAGCCAAGTCCAAGAGGCCACCACTCACCTCTTCATTCTAATTTACCTTGAACTTGAGCATCCTTGGATTTAAATAAATATTTGAACCAAAATGGGGTGCATGTGGGATAAACCCACATGCACACCCCTTGCATTTTTTTTATTTCTCTAGCCATTCACGCACTCCATCTCTCTTGTTTAGAATCTACAAGCACTTAGTGATGGTGTGCGCACCCCTGCAAACTTTGTTTCCCCCTTGTTTCATTGATGACACCATAAGAGGACACATGTTGCAAAGACAAACAAAGGCAACCATCTCTACTTGTTGTGACACACACCAAGCAAGGAGGTGCGCACCACTTACAACTCCCTCCCACTTTTTTAAACTTGTGCGCCCTTTACATTTTATCTTACTACCCCAACACCAATGCACACACCCCTTTCAAAGCACTACTTGCATACCTTTATACACACCCTGTTGGGTTGTGTTCATGTGCACTCCTTTGTCTTTCCACACACCTTGTAGTGGTGCGTGCAGCCTCCTCCAAATTGCCATGCACTCTCCACTTCCTTGGCAGCCTCCTCCACTCAAACAAGTGTGCACCCCTCCATGCTTGCACACTCCTCCATGACTGGTGCACACACTATTAGAGTGTGTTATTGGCACTTGGTGCACACACCCTTGGAAGATGCAAGTAACACCTATATTAACATACTCACTCCTCCCTTTTGCAATTGATGGTAGCATAAAACATGGTGTGTGCACTTATTTGTGTTTGACTGCCTCCTCTTCTTACTTACACAATAATTCAAAGGCAACATGCATCTCCTCTTCTAAGTGTTGGCAACATAAAAGACATGCTAGCACTAATTAGATATGCCATCATTTACTAGAAAGAGCCTAGTCATTTCATCCTTATGTGGCATGTTCAGATGCATTTAAAAAAGTGGTATGCTTAGTCTTCTAAAACATGAGTGTGTGCTGCACTTCAACAGAAAGCGGTATGCACAAGATTTTGTGAGAAAAGTGTGAGCAAAGCTAGAAAAATGGTGCAACATCAGCATTTGAGTGCACACAAATGCAATTCTTTGCCTAAAATGAGCATCAATCTAGAAGCACAGTTTGAAGAAAAACATCTTAAACCCCACATTTAACTTTTGTTCACCCAAAATGAAGCACTTGATGAATCCAAACCATAGTGTGTAAAAATCTTAATCATATCAAGCAATTCACTATCTTTGAAAAATTGCCCAACAACGAGAAGTGGCCTCTGGAAACGGCCTTGAAAACTGATCAAGAGGCCTCGCATAAACACACCATTAGAAACTTATGTTCACTTCCATCGTGTGAGAATGTGTGCCAAAGGAATTTGTACAAAAAGAAATAAGCAATAAGATATTAATAACCCAACTTGGTCATTCAGAATACTGATTTTGTCTGCACTGCCAATTTTGCATTAAAACACCTTCAAATCTGGCTTTGAAAATTTGTCAGACAAAAACCTCATGATCCAGAACCCTGGGTGCGAATTCATTCTCTCACAAGGAAAATGAATCCATAATTAGCTTGCCCAGATAATCAAAAGGCCAATTACAATTAAACACCAAAGTCAACACTTTAGAAACTTTTTGAATTTGAAACAGTGAAATCTACAGAAACTTGATTTGGAATTGGACTGGAAAAGTGACCAAATGGATTGGTCAAGATCTACAAATCATCAAGGAGATACACTTTCAGGTCTACAATGCAGAACAACTTTCAATTTCACTTGCCCTTTGACTTGGGTGCAAATTAGGAGACCTCAAAGTAGGCCATTTAATTTATGAATTCTGCACACTTAGAGAAACTTAACAAATTGTAACGGAATGGCTCTGGCGAACTGATCAAACCAACTCATGGGGGGCTAAAGATGGTCATGGAGACTCAATCACATGCCTACAACATATTATAACAACCATCATGTCAAGATTATCAAATGGGCATAAAATGCAATCCTCCAAAATAGGTCACTTAATGAAATTATGGAAACACAAAATGTAGATTTCGGGAAACACCTCCACAAGGCTACTTCCTAAACATACTAGAACTGAAAATTGAGAGCTCGAACCCATTACATATGCCAAATGAAAGGTGATAAACACATCACCTAAGTAGTTTCTTCATAAAAATCAATAGGACCATTTTCCCTTATGCACTCAAACTAGGCCTTTCACAAAGATCTTCGAGGGTACAAACTTATATTTAGAGAGTTTTTTAAAAATGGACTAAACAATATATCTTGGATGTTTTATCTCCAACAAGAAGTACAATCAGATCTGCTAAAATATACCTTGTAAAAGGATTTCAAGACTATGTTAAGAGCTCACCCGGTTAAGGGATTTTCTTGTTGTAACTGCTAGGGAACAACAAGTTGAGTGGTCTGGATGTAGCATTGACTGTTTGATAGATCCAATCTTTTTTCTTCTCACAACTCTGACTCTATCATATCTCAGATCGTAACCCTAATTGATTTCATAACAACATCAATCTTCTTAGTTCAAATCTTGTTACATCATATTTTTCAATATGAGCAGTACCATTTATATATACTTATGGCGCCGACTTCATGAAATTAAATATTTTCCCATCAAAGTGATAAACTCAATGTAAAACACATTTTCCTATGACCTCGTCGGCTTTCAATAAGATCTGCATTTTAATTCTCCAAAATAGTCAAATACATTTTGACTTCTCCAATGCACCGCCTTAAATCTTCCTTATACAATAGCATCAACCCAAAAATAACATCTCATTGATTCTATAACCATTAGTACACGTTATCATAACATTAAGTATCATCACAACCACTATACCGCTTACCGATCTAGAATCTTCCAACTGATGCTCAAGAACACAAATGTTCTTACCTGTCTGAATGACTGCGACACCAAAATCTCTCTCATCGATCAACCAAACGAGTTGTGGTCAAAACCACACTATACTATGACCATTTTGATATTGTAGCTATAACTACACCCTATAATTCTTCATCTGTCATGACCACTACCAAAGTGTTGACCTCTTTGTCTACCAATCTTCTGGACTTGACCAATTTTTAGCATTACTGATCACTTAACCTTCACATTGATTGCCTTTTGCACTTCACCGATTATGATACATGACTAATCTGACTTAGTTGTCATCAATGACAACCAAACCAATTACTACTTGTGATTGCAACCAATATGCATCACCATGTCAACTCTCAATCTCATCATAATGCCAACAAGAGGTTCCAAACATGCTTTTGTGGCCTCTTGAGTGTTTGGATTAAACCAATTATACATATTAACGAGCCAAAATCTTTAATTTTTAAATACAAAGTTAATTTTAAAAGTAGAAATAAATTATTTTTATTATTAAAATTGTCATCTATTTAAGAGGGTTGTCCCACAATTTATTATTTAACATTTTAAATATAATTTTATGTTTTGGGAAAGTTATATTTATTAATATTATTCTTTAATACAAGATAATAAAAAATTGGTCTATAACAGTGAGAATTTTGTTGATAAAAAAGGAAATACATTGCAAGTATGATAATAGTTACTATCAAAGTAACTTAAGGAAACAAATAATAGCTAGAGCTAATCCAACATCCAAGAGAAACAACTTCCAATAACTAGTTGGAGCCAAAAATATACAAGGCTTAAGCTTTCCACACCAAAAAATAACCGACATTGAATTAGACTGATATATAGCAGAGCAGTCACGATAAAGACTAAACCAGACTGAGAATGGGAAGATAAGGGGAGAAAAAACCAGTAGAGAAAGGGCAACAACAGAAAACCTAACCATCATAATTGTTCTCCAACCCTCTAAAGTCGAAACACCAACATCACCATAGCCCGCAACCAAAAAAACCAAGCTTTCAGTCATCGTCCAAAGAACCCAACAAAACTGTAGCTAAATATTTGTGTGTGATTTAAATAAACCTTACTCCCACCATGTCTCCCTCTTTTCTTCCTAGCTATCGGGGATGCAAAGACCCTCTTCCTACTATCCTCTTGTTCCTCTGCCTTAGCGACCACTTTCTTGAGGAGAAGCCAAGCCTCCTTCATCTCAGCCTTATAGACAACCTTGTTGACCTTACCCCACCACCTAAAGAAAGGGAAACACCCAAACCTTCGCCCCTCCTCCTCATCTTCGAAGCATTCAGAGAAATTCAGTCCAATTCCAGGCCATGACCATTCTAAGATAGACTCCAAGCCCACCAACAAAGAATCCTCAAACAATTTCCTCATAAAATGCTCAACTACCGAGGTGTCCTCCCCTAGCTCCAAGGCCCAACAGATAATGACTGAGATAACATCCAGGTTTACCCTGCGCTTAACCGGTCTATTTTGAAATTGCTATCCTAAAAGAGCTAACAATGCTTCCACCACCTCATTGTTCTTGAAATTCAGAAGCCTTTCATCCTTTCTTTACTGACTGGACCCTTAAATATTTTTTATTGTTTCTCCATGTCAACAAAGAATGTAGCTTCCATGTTCAAGAAAATACTCAGGCCGGTTGCAAGAGAAAAACAACACCAGAAAAAATTGACCAAAGAATTCAGCCTTTTGAAAATAAATAAGGAGCTCATGAGCTCGCACGCATAAACATTCACATCGTCAGATTGTAGGAGCCACCACATCAAATTATAATTAAAACATCTCGCCAACATTCCACTTACCTTGACATTGGGTTTAGCAGTAATTAATGTCCTTAAAGGAAACACCGATAGATCAACAAACACTCTACTCACATGAAGTGAGGAGCCGTCAAAAGGGAAAGACAACCACGAGTAATGATGATTTGAAACAAGGTGGTGCTTAAAAAACCTAAATGCCGAGGTCATCAATATTTGAAAAGGAAAGTACCCATTTTGAAATCACGTCAGCCTCCCTATTGTCATTTCTCCTGATATGGCCAATTTTAAACTCATCAAAACTTGCCAACTCAGCAAGAATTAAACTAATCGGTGGTTGTAAGTGCCATGCTGAGCATTTGCCTTTTTGTAGGGCTTGGATGATAATTTGAGAATACCCTTCTAAGAAGATCTTGTTAAAATTAAATGTCCTCCCAATTTTAACAGCTAACAAAGATGTCTTATCTTCGGCCTCATTGTTAGTTCCATTGTTGAGCCTTTGAGCCGCACATAATTCAACATTACCAAAATAGTCCCTAACAATCACACTAGCACCTGAGGGGGTAGGATTACCACTGGTTACACCATCAAAATTGATCGTCCACCAACCATCATCAGGTTTCCTCCACTTCACATCATTACTAGAAAGCTTCTTTTTACATGTAGCACCTCCATGATTGGAAAATATGATCTTGACCCCTGGCCAACTTTGTTGGATAAATTTATCTGCAGTAGAGTAAGGGGTAGAAGAATTGATATGTGCAGTAGAAGCACTTAAGACCTCCTCGATAGAATTATTAATCATGAAAAAGATCTAGATAAAGTCTTGGATTTGTCTTGAACAAGCCTTCTATTGTGTTCCTTCCAGATTTCCCAAATCACAATTGAAGGAGTGATCAATTAGACAACCGAAAGGGTGGATCTCCAAGGAGCCATTGGCCAACTGAGAAAAAGATCCTTAATATTATTAGGGAGGGCTCCAGACTAGCCTAACTTCCCCAGAACCATAAACCAACAATCCTGTGTAAAACTACACCTTACTAAAAGGTGGTCAACATCTTCCGAAGAAGAATCACAAAGAACACATTTGGTAGGACCTATTAAGCCAAATCTCTTTCTCCTCTCCGTAGTTAAGATCTACCCATGGGTAGCTAGCCAAGCAAAGGAACCAGCTTTAGGAAGGAAATCCCTGTGTCAGAAGAGCTTATGGGGCCATTCAGGGGATGGTCTCTCCCTAGCAGTTAAATCATATCCAAGCTTGACATAGTATTTGCCACTCTTAGCAGCACACCAAATAAGTTTGTCTAGTTTACCTGAAAAGGAAATGACAGTATTGTTGAAAATCTGCTTCATCAGTGCCTTATGAACATTAGCAAGCTCCAAGTTATCAACACATTTCCAATCAAGAACATTACCAACCCTAGTTTTCTTAACTTCAATGTAATCATTGACCTTGTCACCCCATAAATTAATAAATAAGGCTTTAATATCATTAAAAGCAGGGATATCTTTCAGGTCAGGATGACCATTCCATGAGTCCTCCCAGAAGGAAGCTTTCCTACCATCCCCAATCAACCAAGAAATGTGATGAGTAATGATGTGTCTACAATCCAACAAGAAATTCCAGATTACAGAGCCCTTAGGAGGTTTGAGAACAATAAAAATTCATTCATCATCCAAATTGTCAAGATATTTGGCTTTCAGGATTTTGACCCAAAGCATATCAGGATCAACATAAATATTCCACACTAGCTTAGCACCAAGAGCTAGATTCGTTTGATGCCAATTTCTCAGCCCCACACCACCATTCTTCTTAGAGTAGAAAATATGATCCCAAGAGATTAAAGAGATTCTATCATCTGAGTTGGGTCCATTCCAAAAAAAATTCCTAATCCTTTGTTCTAAATAGCTCATAGTTTTCTTGGGAAGCTTAAAGCAGCTCATAGAGTAAATAGGGATATAAGAGATGACAGAATGAAGTAGCAGAATTGTACCCACTGATGAGATCCATTTACCTTTCCATCCTTTCATTCTATTGATACAATTATCAATCAGAACTTTCTAAAGACTAGAACCCCCAGCCCCTACAAAGAGAGGGACACTAAGATACTTCCCAGGCAGAATGCCTTGCTTGACACCTAAAATTCTAAAAATATTTCTCTAAGTGCCAATATCAGTGTTAAAGAAAAAAAACTTCAGATTTGAGCCAATTTATAAACTGACCTGAGGCATAACATAATTTATCCAAAGTGCTTTTGATCAAATGAGCTTCTTCAACATCATCCTCCCCCATTAAATAGGTGTTATCAACAAATTGGAGGTGTGATAAGGGGTCCAAACCTGTTGCAACAACGATACCCTTCCAACCACCTTGGAGTCTTTGAAGCGATGTCATTCTACCAAGGAATTTAGAAAGAATAATAAACAGAAAGGGAGAGATGGGATTTCCCTTTTTGATCCCTTTAGAGGTCTCAAAGAAACCTTGAGGGCTTCCATTAACCAAGACATAGATTCTTAAAGTGTTGATACAGCTCCTAATCCACTTCAACCAACCAACCGAGAACCCAAATTTCCTGAGAACCTCTAGAAGAAAACCTATGTTAACATTTTCATGGGCCTTCTTAATGTCAACTTTAATCATCATCTTCCTCAACTTAGTTGTTTTGACTGAATGGATGGTTTCATGAGCTATGATAATGTTGTTAGATATTGCTAATGCATTAGGGAGATTGTTGGATACATTTAATATGTTTAATCACTACGTTGAGTGATGTTGGAATTACTGTTGTTGTCATTTGTGTTTTTTTCACTAATGTCAACATATGTTTCTGTGAAGAGAATGGGCTAGTTATTACAGTGTACCGATACTGTACGAATGATTCAAAATGTGCGTAGTTAGTTGTGTATACAGGAAGGTGTTGTGATCTTATATCTAAGATCACATAATGTAATATTGCATATTGGCTGGGTTACAACAGATCTGGTAAAGATTGGTTACTGGACAGTGACAGTGGAAGGTGACAAAGTAAGTCTTTGAGTTTTGAGTATATCTTACGAGCGATGAGGATTCAATGTATGCGAGCTTAAGGGATGATAGATAGGGTACTGAAGAATGTTCATTGATCTCCGCAAGGTATGGAAAGAAGGATTATGTCAGTTGTGACATGTGTTCTGGAGATGACCTATTTGAAAGCTGACTTCAAAGTTGTAGCATGTATCATGAATGGCAAGCATGAATTATGGATGTCAGTCCTTGATTATTGAATTGTAATTATTGTATACTTGTTTTAGATACTGTGTGTATCTTAGCAAGGAGTTATGTAATCATTTGTATATTAGGAAAGCCTAATTGGCCGACCTGATCATTTATTTTGTAATAGGGTATATATGTAAGATCTTTTCTTTTGAAAAGATATGGTAGAATGGATGTGATGTAAAAGAGAAAAGTGGAAGCTATGAGCTTGAGTATGCTGGATGTAGAGCAGAGGATAACTTATATACTTCATTGGAACTGATCAAGAAAAGACAATTGCTATCAGATAGTTCAAAGATTGTGTATTTCTTTATATACACTTGTGTTGTGAACAATGAGTTCTAAAGGTGGACATAACCTTCTTTGGGCAGTGAGCCTACCTTATTTTTATTGACGCCTAACAGGGTCTATCCTCTAACAAGGACTATGTATTGTAATATTTCAATCATCTCCTAACAGGGCTAGATCTTCTAACAAGGATACTATACTCTCAGTACATCATTAGCGGGTGTTAATTTCCATTGGATTTTTACCTTTAACAGGGTTTCCTCAACAACAAATATTGTGTTATTGTGTTGGCATTCATTGTGTTCATTTGATTTGATATTGCTGCTATTCAAAGTTTAAATTTTAATAATATGTCATACAAATGATTCCCCCCCCCCTCTTCTCAATTGTATTGGTGGACTATTATTCCTAACAATTGGTATCAGAGCTACTGGTCCTTAGAGAGAAAGCTTGAAAACTTGAGGTGATCTTGGAGATGGCGTTCTATAGGAAGGATAGTCCAAATTTTGATCCTGAAAACTTTGACAGTTGGAAGAACAAGATGCGAACTCATTTGCTATGTTTGGGCATTGACTATTGGATGATTACAAAGAATCAGGTGGCTATGAAGGCTGAGGATGAATTGGAAAAATCTACTAATGATGAAAATAAGATATTTTCATATAACATGGTCGCAAGGGAATCACTGATCAACGCACTCTTTGAAGGAGAATTTACTGAAGCTAAAGATCTAGATTCGACACACAAGATTTGGACAAGATTAGAATCATTGTATGAAGGAGACAAGTTTACCAAGCAAGCAAAGTTAGAGAACTGGAAAATAAGGATGGAGAAGCTGCAAATGAAGGATGATGAAAATATTAGGGCTTATGTACAAAGAGTTATAGAGGTTGTGATTGGTATCAGAAATTTTGGAGGCACTTATGAAGAGGAAGAAGTCATTGCAAAGATCCTTAGATCATTGACACCAATCTACAAGACCAAAGTTTAGGATATAGAATAAATTATACCTTTAACTCCAAACTTTAGCAAAGAAATGTTGATTGCAAAACTAATTACCTTTGAAGCTGCAGAAATGGGAGATTCTGTACCTAAAGTTGAAACAACATTTAAAGCATCTACACACAGGAAGATAATGTCTTCACTTTCGAGCACCAACAGTGAAAATATAAAAGAAGAGCTTGGTGAATATACTGATGAATGAGAATAGATACAAGAAGAAGAAAGAAAGCTAGATAAACTTTTTGCACTGATCGCTAGAAGAGAAAAGAGAGGTAAGTGTAAATTTGAAGGAAAGTTACCTTTGAAATATTTTTCATGCAATAAGATAGGTCACTTTGCATCTAGATGTCCTACCAGAGTTCCTAAGCACAAACCTAAGTTTTTCAAGCTTGAGTATTCAGAGGATAAGGAATGTTATTATGCTAGTGAGGTATTTCTGATGATGATGATTTGGATTATGAGGAGATTGGATTTATTTCTATTAAATATGAAAAACCAGTACATGAGGAAAAAGCTTTAGTATCACATGTTGATAAGAAATCTGAATGGGTTATAGACAGTGGTTGCTCACATCATATGACTGGAGACAAAAACAAGTTTGTTAAACTAATGAAGTATGATGGTGGTGTTGTAAGATTCAGAGACAATGTTCCTAAACCTATCATAGGAGTGGGATCTATTACTTTGGATGGAAGGACTAATACTGACAATGTACTACTTGTTGATGGAATTAAACATAACTTTTTGAGTGTTGGAAAGCTAATAGATAAGGGATATCAATTGAAGCTCATTGATGGGAAATGTTTTATTAGAGGTAAGACAGAAAACTTGATTGCAACTGGTACTAAAACTAGAGGTAATGTATTTGAGTTAAATACATCTGGAGCTTATTGTTTTGTTGCGAAGGTAGATGACAGTTGGTTATGGCACATAAGATTTTTTCATGTTAATTTTGATAATATTGTGAAGGCAAGATTGACTAATGCAATAAGAGACCTACTAAAGATTGTGAAACTATCTAACACCATATGTAGAAAATGTGTTATGGGAAAACAAACTAGAAGCATCTATAAAAGTAAATCATATACAACAAAAGGAAAGTTGGATCTGGTACATACAGACCTATGTGGACCTACAAGGACAAGATCATACTATGGTGAAAGGTATTTTATACTCTTTGTTGATAAATTTTCTAGAATGATGTGGATCACTTACTTGAAAGAGAAATCATAAGCGTTTGACAAATTCAAGATATTCAAAGAAAAAGTAGAGAATGAATCAGGCTTAAAGATAAAATGTTTGAGATCAGACAGAGGTGGGGAGTTTACTTCAAATCTATTCAATTCATATAGAGAAGAGCATGGAATACAAAGACAAACATCTGCTCCTAGGACTCCACAACAGAATGGGTTAGCAGAGTCAAGGAACAAAACAATAATGGATGCTGCTAGAACAATGTTGCTTGAAGGAAATATATCTCATGTGCATTGGAGAGAAGCTGTTGGGACAACAGTGTACACATTGAACAAAATTCAAATCAGAGAATGTACTAGTAAGAGTCCTTATGAATTGTGGTTTAATCATTCCCCTACTGGAAAATATTTCAAAATATTTGATAGTAAATGCTATATCAAAAGAGATGATGAGATAGGGAAATTTGATGGTAGAAGTGATGAAGAAATTTTTCTTGGTTATTCTACTAAAAGCAACGCTTACAAATTTTTTCACCTGCAATTAAGAAAGATGATTGAAAGTAACAATGTGAAGATAGATGAAAAGTTTCAGATACAAGAGAGAATGTATGATTGTAATCAAAATACAGAGTTCAAGGAGGCTGCTACTACATAAGAAGAAGAACTTGTTGAGACTGAATGCAAAAATGAGACTTATGATGATGACACAAATGAGGCTACTGAGATTCCTAAGACTCTAAGGTATGTAAAGAAAAATTATCCTAAAAATCAAATTATTGGTAATACAAGTCAAGGAGTAATGACTAGATCAAAGACAAGGGAATAAATTTGTTTGATTTATCAATTTGAACCAAAGACTACTGATGAAGCTTGTACAGATGAATCTTGGATCAAAGCTATGAATGAATAATTAGACCAGATAAAGAAAAATAACACTTGGGAGTTGGTTCCTAGACCTAAAGACAAAAATGTGATAGGAACTAAGTGGGTTTTCATAAACAAAATGAATGAAGAAGGAATTGTTGTAAGAAACAAAGCAAGATTGGTGTGTAAAGGTTATTCACAACAAGAAGACATAAATTTTGAAGAGACATTTGCTCATGTTGCTAGGATAGAAGCTGTGAGATTATTCTTGGCTTATGTTGCACATAAAGACTTCAAGGTATATCAAATGGATGTGAAATATGCATTTCTAAATGAGGATCTTGAAGAAGAAGTTTATACAGAACAACTTGATGGATTTCCTCTATTTGAAGATGAAGACATGGTATGCAAGTTGAATAAGGCATTGTATGGACTGAAGCAAGATCCAACGGCTTTGTATGCAAGGTTAGACAAATACTAACTTTTCCTTGGGTTCAGAAAAGGTAATGCTGACAGTGAATTGTATTTAAAAGCTAGTAAAGATGGAATTCTAATAATAGAAGTTTTTGTTGATGATATTATCTTTGGAGGCAATGATGAAATGTGTATGAAATTTTCTAAAGAGATGGAAAATGAATTTGAGATGTCCATGATAGGTGAAATAAAATTCTTTCGAGGACTACAAATAAATTAGAACAAGAATGAGATTTTTATTTCTCAGACTAAGTATCTTGAAGAAATGTTGAAAAGTTTGGAATGGAAGACTGTAAAACAGTTGGTACACCCATGGTGACTGGTCATAAACTAACAAATAATGATGACACAAAGTGTGTTTTTTAGACCAAGTACAGATCAATGGATGGTGGATTACAATATCTGACTCACACCAGACTGGATATTGCTAATGTTGTTGGAATAATGGCTAGATATCAAATAGAATCTAAAGAGACACACCTAGTTGCTGTAAAAAGGATATTTAGATATCTAAAAGGAACAATGGAATATGGCTTATGGTATGATAGAAATGATGACTTTGAACTACATGATTATACTAATGTTGATTGGGCAGGGAATATTGATGACAAGAAGAGTACTAGTGGAGGTGCATTTTTCCTTGGGAAAAAGTTGGTTTCATGGCTAAGTAAAAAGAAAGATTGTATAGCTTAATCTACTGCAGAATCTGAGTATTTTACTGCTGCTATTAACTACACTCAAATTGTTTGGATGAAACAAATGCTGAAAGATATTGGAATAACTTTTGTTGAACCAGTGGTTATCCATTGTGATAACACAAGTACAGTAAATATGTCAAAAAATCATGTGATGCACTCTAAAACTAAGCATATTTCTATTAAGTATCACTTCTTGAGAGATAAGGTAGCAGAGAAGGAAATAAGATTGGAATACATTAGCACAAAAGAACAGAATGAAAACATCTTTACAAAGTCATTGCCAAAAGATGCCTTTCAGTATCTCAGAGGTATGCTTGGGGTACATGCCCCTCCTAGTTGGAATTAAATGATGCAGGGATGCATCAGTCTAGAGGTTTTCAGAGCCTTATCATGTTCTGGACTTGATCTATGGATCTACTTCTCAGGGGGAGTGATCGTTGAAGACAGTTGTTGAAGATAGTTTTTGAAAATAGTTGATGACTTATGGAACCCTTTGCCATTGTTGTCAAAGGGGGAAAGAGACTATGTGAAAATCCTACGGGAAAGAGACTATGTGGTAAAGGTACTGAGAGAATACTTTTGGGTTGATGGATTTTCTCATATGTTTCCATCAATGCCAAAGAGGGATATTATTAGATATTGCTAATGCATTGGGGAGATTGTTGGATACATTTAATATGTTTAATCACTACGTTGAGTGATGGTGGAATTACTGCTGTTGTCATTCATGTTTTGACACTGATGTCAACATATATTTCTACGAAGAGAACAAGCTGGTTATTACAGTGTACATATATTATACGGATGATTCAAAATGTGCGAAGTTAGTTGTGTGTACAGGAAATTGTTGTGATCTTATATCTAAGATCACATGATGTAGTATTTCATATTGGTTGAGTTACAGAAGATTTGGTGAAGACTAGTTACTGGACAGTGACAGTGGAAGTTGACAGAGTAAGTCTCTGAGTTTTGACTATATCTTACAAGTGATGAGGATTCAGTGTATGCGAGATTAAGGGATGACATATAGGGTACTAAAGAATGTTCGCTGATCTCTACAAGGTATGAAAAGTAGGATGACATCAGTTGTGGTGTGTGTTCTGGAGATGACCTATTTGAAAGCCGACTCTAGAGCTGTAGCGTGTATCATGAATGGCGAGCATGAATTATGGATGTCGGTCCTTGATTATTGAATTGTAATTTTTGTATACTTGTTTTATCTTAGCAAGGAGTTATGTAATCATTTGTATATTAGGAAAGCCTAATTGGACAACCTGATCATTTTTTTTATAATAGGGTATATATGTAAGATCTTTTCTTTTGAAAAGATATGGTAGAATGTATGTGACGTAAAAGAAAATTGTGGAAGCTGCAAGCTTGAGTCTGCTGGATGTAGAGCAGAGGATAACTTATATACTTCATTAGAACTAATCAAGAAAAGACAGTTGCTATCAGAGAGTTCAAAGATTGTGTATTTCTTTATATACACTTGTGTTGTGAACAATGAGTTATAAAGGTGGACATAACCTTCTTTGGATAGTGAGCCTACCTTATTTTTCTTGACTCCTAATAGGATCTGTCCTCTAACAAGGACTATGTACTATAATGTTTCAATCAGCACCTAATAGGGCTAGATCTTCTAACAAGGATACTATACTCTCACTACATAATTAGTGGGTGTTAATTCCCACCGGGGTTTTACCTTTAACAGGGTTTCCTCAACAACAAATATTGTGTTATTGTGTTGGCATTCATTGTGTTCATTTGATTTGATATTGCTGATATTCAAAGTTTAAAGTTTAATAATATGTCATACAACTAATTCACCCCACCCCCTCCCTCTCAGTTGTATTGGTGGACTGTTATTCCTAACAAATGCCTTCAAAAATAGATCTATTAGGAGCAAAGCCACTTTGTTCTTGTGAAATAATAACTTTAGTTACCACTTTATACACCATGTTACAAAGAGCTATAGGTCTAAAATCATCAAAAGTATGACAATCCTTTTTCTTTGGAATAAGGGTAATGAAGGTATTGTTGAAGTCTTTAAAGATAAAACCCTCTGACTTGGATTCTTCAACAACCTTTAAAAGCTCTTCACCTATAAAATGCCAAGCTTTTTGGAAAAAAAGAGCAGGGAAACCATCCGGCCCTAGAGCCTTTTCCCCCCATGTTGAAAAGAGTTTTTTTTAATTTCAGTTAAGGAAACAACCTTCATCAAATCCAGATTTTGTGTATCAATAATGCAACAAGGGATAACATCAAGAATACTCCTATCCCAACCAACTTCCAGGATATCAGCAGAAAAGAAATTTGACAAGTGATCAACTTCAACCTTATTAATATCTTCTCTTTCGTTAAGGAGGACACCATTAGGGTCATTAATAGAGAAGATCTTATTGGAAGCTCGCCGGATTTTGACTAATTTGTGAAATAAATTAGAGTTTCTATCACCTCCTTTAAGCCAAAGCTCCCTAGATTTTTGTCTCCAAAACAATTCTTCTCTAGCAAGGATCTCTTTATAATCTCTAGTAAGGTCTTTTTCCAACTCAAAATCATCTTCATTCATTCCATCATAAATAACTTTAGAATTAAGATTGCCTAGTTTCTCTTCAAGGATCAATTTATCAACAAAAATATTTTTAAAGACCTCTCTATTCCAGATCTTTATTTTGTCTTTTAAGAACTAAAGCTTCTTAAAGAAAATAAAAGCTTTATTACCTGAACAAGGAGGGGCTTCTTTCCACCAATTTTCAACAAGATACAAAAAGTTATCTGCTCTAAGCCACATAGACTCAAATCTGAAGGGAGCACGTGCCGGGGAGCCATCCTCCTGAATATGAAGATGGATAGGAAAGTGGTCGGAGCCCACCACAAGTTGAATCTCTACTTGACACAACCAGTCAGAATTTTTCCAATCTCCGGCCAAAAGGAATCTATCTAATTTTTTAGCAACATTGAGGAACCCAGCTCTATGATTAGTCCAGGTAAAAACACCATTTTTAAACGGAACCTCCACCAAACCATTGTTAAGGACAAAGTCAGCAAAGTCATAATGGCTTTTATCTTGCCAACCTTTGCCACCCAACTTCTCCTCTACTCTTAACACCACATTAAAATCGCCTCCTAGGATACACAACATATTGCCATACTTAGAGAGGAGCTTTGAGATAACCTCCCAAACCAATTTCTTTCTCAAAGGATTGTTAGGGCCATAAATATTGAAGATCAAAAACTCCATATGTAATTGCTTAGAAATAACCTTACCAACTTGCCAATTCTGATTGACCTCAATAAAATGAATGTCTACACTATCTGGATTCCATAACAGACCCAAACCACCAGAAGCTCCATTTAAACCAACCCAGCCACACAACCATCTATCAAACACTTTTTGAAAGAAACCAACATCACTTCCTGAAGACAAACAATGTCAGATTTCATTTGATCAAGACCCCTCTTGATCAAACGAAGCTTGTCAAGGGCATTGCAACCCTTGACATTCCAGGAAAGGATTTTCATTTCTTTTGAGAGGGGACCTCTGAATATCCCTGACTTGATCTCAATAGCTTAGTTTGGTTTTAAGCATTCCCAGCCAAGGCAAGCTTCACCTGAATCGACTTAGGTCCTCTTTTACATTTTTCACCTAACTTTGGCTTACAAATTTTTGATTCTATTTGCACAATCCTTCTCTGATCATACAACCCTTGTTCTTCAGAGAAACCTAAGCCATCTTCCTTATCAAAAGGGTAAGGGGAATCACATTCATAGTCAGAGTCAATACAGTTGTCACCACTATCTCGAGAAGTTTCCAGGAGGTTATCCAACTACCTTGTGGGAGATATTTTGATGTCTTTGAACATAGAATCATCAAAATATATGCTTCTATTTAAAGGAGAGAGTGGAGTCTCTGCAACAAAATGATTCTCAGAACTCTCCAGCTCACTAAAGGGCTTCTCAAATCTACCTTGCTCAACAGAAGCAACCTTAGCTTTTAGGATCAGATTCACAAAGGTGTCAAGACCGCACTCCACATTTTCCATATCCATCATATTTGGGATGATAATATCTGTAGCCATAGCCAAGGATATATTGCCTACACAAACTTTGTCTTGGGGAAGAATAACCTCTGCATCCATATTGTTAGGAAGAGGTAAAGATTGGGTTTCTTTAACAACTTGCCTAGAGAACCAATCAAACTGATCATCATCAAGGAAATGCGATCCTTGCTCACCCTCAAGGAGGGTATTTTTAAACCAATCGCCACTATTAAACCTTTCAGAACAAGGGTTGAAATGCCTGCAGTCATCCAGCATATGCATCTCCCATTTCAAAGATTCCTACAGGCCTAAGGCTATATTTGAAGTAGTGATTTGACTAATATTGCCTATCAGTCGGTTGGCTTCAAGATTCTTTCCTTTCTCCAAAGAGCTAGCCTTCTCAGGACATAGAGATGGGTTATCACCACAAACAGGTTGAACATAAGTTGTTGGCACCATTCCCCTTCAGAAGAACCAAGCACAAAAAATTTAGGTAGCTCATGACTTTCCTCCATCATCACCAAAATCCTAGGATAGCATGAAAAGTCAGATGTGTCTAAGGTTTCTTCCATTTTGATGAAGTGCCTAGACTATTCCCCATGACTCGTAGAGTATCTTTAGACCAATACTCCAAAGGGAGACCATGCAGCTTAACCTAGACTAGCCTTTCAAAGACTTTCTCCTTATAGGGATCAAAGTTAGGGGACCAGTATTTGATAAACAAGCCTCTACCCTCAATGATGTAGGGTCCATTATTCAACACCCATTCCTTATCTTCCTTCGAAGAGCATGTTATTAGAACAAAACCATTGGGGAGGGTTTTAAGGATCCAGTCTTTCTCGTCCATCTTATGACACTAGAGCTTAATCTTGTCTATTGATGGCCAAGGGCCAACCCATTTAACAAACAAGAATATATCCTTCATAAAAGCCAAAGAATCAATCCATTGATTGTTATCTATTAAAATAGAGGAAGTCGAACCAAAGAAAATATTTCCAGTTACCGGTTTAGTCACGGGGGAGCCTGTTTGGTGCTCAGCCAGAAGCCCTGAGGCTTTAGACATCTCCTTCAACATTTTGGGTCTCCAGAATTTATGCACAATAGTTTGAAACTCACTGGGATCATTGTTCCCTCTATCGGTGCCACCATATTTGAACTGGTTTTCCTATCCCCTGTCATTCCTATTCCTCTGAGGAGGAGGGATATAGACCTTTGGCCACCGATCCTTAGGGAAGGAGCTTGCAAACCTGGATTGGATGTTTGACTAGGTTCTCCTGTTGAAGGGACAAAAATTATGATGTCGATCAAAGAAGGGCCACGCTTGGGACGCGTCATTGCGTCTATTATCTTGCCATGGGATTTGAAAGCCAGTTGCAGGAAGCCTATTCTTGCCTCCATCGCCAGGGCGATCCAACCGTTGCCTCCACCTCCCACTCTCCATTCATACAAGATAATTTTTTAATATTGATACCATATTTATAATTTAATGATAAAATAATTAATTTAAACTAGGCAAAGAAATATCAACCAAACCCTTGTTTGTCTATATTCGTGTGGGTGTTTGGTCCTAGGTGGGCATTTATTGCATTCTTTTTGGCAAGGGTTATATGGAAAAAGACTCCCCTAAGGAGTCCCATACACAAACAAAAACCTTCAGGGAAGTCGTAGCACTGAAAAGGAGGATTCCAACAAATGCCAAGTTTGTGAAGGTCCACAACAGAGTGGAGAGTGATCATGGTGGAGTCAATGGTAAGCATCCACCTCTTGCTAAGCTTGTTATCAAACCTAATTTTAATATGTAGTCTGTCATTTATGAGGAAAAGTGAAGGCTTAAGGATACTACCATTTCTTTGTGGCCCTCGACCAGACTAAGATCCCTTCTCATGCATTCATTAACTCTTGGCTACAAAACATTTGGGGTAAGAAACTAGGGTTTGTTTATTCTTTCTTTCAAATGGTTCAAAAGGGATTGTTTATTATTTTCTTTTAGAACCCTTTCCACCAGAAGGGAGTCATAAAAAGGCAATATTGGAATGTTGGTAACTGTTGTTTTCGAGCCCTTAGTTGGTCTCCTGGAATAAATTTTGAAGTTCTTGCACTTTCGTGCCCTCGTTGGATTACTATTCACAACATACCCCCATATCTTTGGCATTCCATACCCAAGGCACTAGAGAATGTTCGGTTAGTCCTCAAAATGGACGATTCCCCTACCCTGTTACCTCACTTGGATGCTAGGCTTTTAATTTATTTATTTCCAGGATAACTTTTGCCACAAGAAATTGTGTTTGATTTAGATGATGAAGATGTCTCTTACTCCATTCAATTTTGGGGGGTATTAATGCTTGTTTCCTTTGCACATAGTAAGGGCATATGAGGAGGAATTGCCCTCTCCTGAAGAAAACTAGACCATATAAGGCTCCAATGAACCCTAACCCTCCCTCAACTAGTGTTGAATCATTGACTCCTTCCTTGGTTGCTTCTAGTTAGGATGCTCCTTCTGGTGGTGAGCCCCATTTTCCTTCAACTTT
The DNA here is from genome assembly GCA_027943335.1 of Chamaecyparis obtusa. Classification (NCBI taxonomy): domain Eukaryota; kingdom Viridiplantae; phylum Streptophyta; class Pinopsida; order Cupressales; family Cupressaceae; genus Chamaecyparis; species Chamaecyparis obtusa. The sequence goes on along the minus strand of BSBK01010011.1, from coordinate 626,454 downwards.
GTCTTTTGTCTACCCCCCCTTACATGGCTTTGATCATGCGGTGATTCCCCCCACTATTGCTTCCCCTTCTTCTCCTTACACTATTTCTTCGCATTTTCCCTCTTCAGCCTCCTCATCTCCATTTGTTAGCTCTTCACCTTTGGTCCCCACCCATACCCCCTGTTGCTCACAGATCACTTAATGCCCAACATGTTGCTCTGTAGAAGATTAAAGACTACTAAAATTAGAGATAGGGGGAAGAATTTGGTTTATGGTGAGATTTATAATGGAAATCATATGACCACCAGTGTGGAAGTTAACCCAACTCCCACCCTGGACAAAGTTGTGGATGGTGCCAAGTAGAGCCTTGTCACCCCTTATGGCCTACCAGATGGGATGACTAATTAGGGAGACACTAGAGAAGGGTCTTGTAAGGCTCTTATCAATCCTAGGGAACCCATTGTGGATTCTAATGAGATTTATTTCATTGTGAAGAGAGATTTTGACCCCTTGACTCCGCTTTTTGATCTCATCCAAGCTGATGGTCCCTCCTCCACTCTCCCCCCCTCCCGCTTCAACCACCCCCTCAAGCTAGTCATTGATGTTGACCATTCCATCCTTGACCCCATTCACAATTCTGATAATGACATCTTCTGATGTTATTAGTGATAGATGTGAATAAGAAGATGATTTTGATAGTTGGAAGCAACAAGTCGTCATTCCATATAAAGGATTGGGAGTTAGTGATCTTATGGAAGAAGCATGATCGCCGTTGGGACTAGGAGAGCTAAGAATAATAAATTTAAGACTAAAAAGGAACATAACGAAATGAAGAAAGGAAAAAAGGCAAATCAGAATGGAGGATACTAAGGATATATGGTACACTTGGTGTAATTTTCAGTAGGGGAATACAATAATATATTGCAGGTTAGATAGATTCTACTTGCATAAAAATCTAATTAAGATATCCCGGAATTCATTGGGGGAATTCGTTAAAGTGACCCCTTACACCTTAACTAATCATCACTCCATTCAAGCATCATTTCTTTTTTTTGGAGATGTCCAAGTTGTTGGTAGTGCTAAAGAGGGCTTTTCTCTAAACACAAGTCTGTTGGAGGATGAGGAAGTAATTTTTGCCTCATATATCATTAGGAAATATAATTTATATAAACCAGGATGGTCTAGTATTACTGATAAGTGGAATCAATGTGTGAATAGTTGGAAAACTCTATTCCAAACTGTTGGGAAGAAAAGGCTAAAGACTCGAGAAGAGTGGAATTGCATCTCCAAGATATTCAGGCTCATCCTGACTGCATTGAGGCAAATCAAAATTTAAGGGTTGTTAGGGATGGACTTAGAAGAATTCATAATATGAAGATTCAAGGGGCCAAAATTAGAAACAAAATTACTTGGTTAAATCATGGTGACAAAGGATCTAAACAATTTTTTCATTTTATGAAAAGTAAAGAAGTTGGAGATGTGATTGAATCCATTTCAAAAGGGGGAGTCACAATCACGGATCAAAAGGATATTCTGAAAACCTTTTTATACTTTTACCACAACCTATTCACATCAGAATTTCATAGTCCCCAAAAAGGAGAATTGGTGCTATTATCTCAAAAAAAGTCAGCCAAGAAGATTGCTTAATTTTAAGCAGAAACATATCTCTAGAGGAGATAAATATAGCTATTCATGCCCTGAAAAATGATAAGGCACAGGACTTAGATGGGCTCCCAATTGAACTCTATAAAAAGAATTGCTCATGGATTGGGAAGGATTTATTGGATCTGTATGAGGAAACTATCACCAAAGAATCTCATGGTAAGGAAATCAATTCAGGGGTTATCAAGATTATCCCAAAGGTTGGTGACAGAACCCTTGTCAAGAGATGGAGACCTATCACATTGTTGAATGTCTTACAAGATCCTAGCAAAGATCCTGACCTTAAGGCTAGAAGACATTCTACCTAAAATCATCAATGTCACCCAAACTAGATTTGTGAAGGGACGGTATATTCTAGAGAATATTCTTACTTGTTGGGAAGCAATGCACTTGACAAGGGAAGATGGACTAAATACTTCAATGCTCCTCATAGATTTTGAGAAAGCATATGACATAATAGAATGGAGATTTGTGGTTGATATGATGTTGAACATGGACTTTCTGGAGCAATATTGTAAGATGGTTAAAACCTTCACAAATGATGCCATGGCATGTGTAGAAGTTAATGGGGTTAGGTTAGAAAAGTTAGCTTTTTGGACCTATTAGGCAAGGATGCCCCTTGGCTCCTGGCTTGTTTGTAATAGCAGAAGATGCATTATTCTATCTCCTGAAAGATGACTCATTGTCATCAAGAGTTAAGGGTATAACCCTTCCTAACAAAGATGAAGTATTAAATGTTCAATTTGCAGATGATTGCAGATGATACATCTATCCTGATGGTTTTGGAAGAGGACAATCTTAAGGCTCTAATGACTAAATTGGACTTTTTTGTGTAATACTTCAAGCAGCAAAATTTCCCTTTCTAAATCCATCATGTTAGGTTCGGAACCACAACCACCTCACTAGTTTGATAGATTCCCCTTACTATGGGGTGGCCCTAATCACATAGTAAGATACCTAGACATGTCATTTGCCATTAATCCCAATCTTAAAGAGAGGTGGGAGTGGGTAAAGGATAAGATAGACGAAAAAAAGTAAGGAAAGCGAACAAGGCCACAAGATTCTATCATCCTATAATATCTATTACACCTCTACCTGGCTCTTTTGTAGCTATCAGTTTTCCTTTTTTCAAAAGCTTATCGGAGACTTTCTTTGGTTTGATGGTAAAGGCAATAAAAAGAAGCATGCAAACAGGTGGAAGTGGTGCACTATGAGTAGAGCTAAGGGTGGCATTGGTTTAAAAGACCTTAAGACCCAAATGGTTGCTTTGGCAACCAAATGGATCATTAAAGCATTGAAAGGTGATGAACCTTCAAAGATACTTGTAAGACATAACATAGCTATAGCAATGCCTAAAAGAGGAGCTTCATGGATACTTGTAAGACATAACATAGCTATAGCAGTGCCTAAAAGAGGACCTTCATGGAAAGGACTACCTTTTAGTGCCTTCATGGAAAGGACTACCTTTTAGTGACTTGATAGCTGGGCATTTAGCAATTGTACCTGAAGGCTCGGTGTATTCAAATCTATTTGGAAGGCATGGGATTATATTAGACATCTCATCAAGAATAATAGTAGCATAAATGCAGATAAAAAGATTTGGGGGAATAAATCTATATGTTGGAATCTTAGATACAAGGAAAAGCCATTGGCATTATTGCAAGGATGTTCTGCTAAGGCATGGGCAGAGAAGGGTATTACTACATTTGACAAAATCTTTATTAATGGTGGTCTGATTTCATGGAGAGAAATTCAGAGTAAATATGACATTCCGGCTTCGCAACTAAGAACTTATGATGTCATTTGTGAAGCATGCAAGTCCTTCCCTCATCCTGTGTCTATTGCATCTGATCCATCTTATTTTTGTACACACTAAAATGGTGCACTTCTATGAACCATTACATGCAAGGTTGCTCAAGAATGAGGCCTCACAAAGTGGCTCATAGCTCTCTATGCGTGGAGTTGCAAGGTTGAAAATTTCTCTCAGCTAGAGCTACAAACTTGTGACCTTGCTAGTCAACCATACAATGAGAGATTCACAATGAAGACAAGGGCAACAATGCCAATATCTCCAAGAATCACTATGAAATGCAATGCAATGCAACTAAAATGAAGATGCAAATGTGCAAGCTATGCTATGAAAATGGAAGTACAAACTAAGCTATGAAATGGAAATAGCAATGGATTACAATGTTTCCTATTTAGACTATGTGAGATTAATCTATTGCATAAAAGGAAATCTACACTAAGAATGCCATGATCATGCAACTAAGAAAGGAAATATGCAACTACAATGAAATGCAACAAGTCTTCAATGTCTTCAAAGTCCAAATGCACCTAAAACCTGCAGCATAACATTAGCATAAAACAAGTGGATCCAAATGAAAGAGAGAGCTCTCCTTTTATAAGAAATGCAAAGGAATGGACCATGGAGATTAAGAGGCAAAAGTCTCAATCAGTGGTGTAGCTTGAAAGAGGAGCAATCTATGTGCACAAGTATCCTCCAATAGAAAAATAGGAGTTGACTTTATATCCATATGAGACAAAAAGTATTTTTCTTCTTTTTATAAAATAAGAATAATGCTTTATTTGTGCAACTTAGGACAAGAGGAAAGGTGGGGCTTTTTATTTAATCAAAAGGGGAGGAAATATTCCTTTTAATCAAATAAGGACTTAGGATAAATGATTAGCCCATAAGATAAAAATCCAATATATGATCGAAATTAGGATTTGATCAAAAAATTAATAATGTTGAAAATATTGATTATTGATAAAAATGATTCAGGATCGATAAATCAAATAAATGGGGCCCAAAGTCTAGGCGACCATTTTAAGGTGCATACATTTGCCCCTCTTTGACTAATGTGTGATCGATTTGGGAACACATGCAGTCAAAGAAGAATTAAAATGTGAGATCGATCTGGGATCACAAAACAACTCAGATGTGTGTTCATTTTGGGAACACATCAGGACAAAAATAAGCAAAAAGCTAAAAGACAAGACCAACACCGTCGCTGCTAGGTGCAAATCAAGCCTTAGACAAAACTATCGCCGTTGCTGCGAGGCAATAATCAAGTCTGAAAAATAGGAGATAAAAATTGAAAGACAAAATCACCACCGTCGCTGCTAGGTGATAATCAAGTCTAAAAATAAGAATCTCAAGCTGAGCTGAATCATAAAGCTGAATCAAAGATTAAAGCTGATAGGTACTGCCCCCTCGGAATCAAAATCAAAATCAGATAGAGGAGAACAAAAAATTGATAAACCTGATCAAGTCACAATAAATCATAATCGAAGGATGGAGCATGATAGGATAACCATCAAACAGTGAAGATATGCCCCAGGTTGACTAGGTTTGACTGAAAAAGATATAGGATAAAGATTAAGTCAAACCTCAGAGAGAGGAAGCGAAAGGGGTGAATGAAAGACTAGAAGTTTGAAAGACATGGAGAGAAAGAAATTCCATCAAAGATCGAAGAATTAGGCCTCAAAAGATGTAGCCAACTGCGCAGAAGAAGGGAAGATTTTAAACGCGACTCAGATTTCGATTTCGAGTCCGAAAATGGATAGAAAATGATGTGATATGAAAGATCAGAAATGAAAGATATGATCAAGAAGAATCAGAAAGTGAGCACAGTTGACCAACAGGTCCACGTAAGATGAAAAAAGGAGAGCTCTCTCCATATGCAAGGTGCAAAAACTAAACTAACATGAACCTAGAAATGCAAGCTACTATGAAAGTGGTTGACTTGCAAGGTCACAACGCTTATAGACATCTAATTATCATCATCGAGCATTATTGGTAGCGTCGTAAGATCATACAATGCACACTAGCATAACTATGTGGATATGAATATGATCTTTATCAGATAGAAATGTGAAAATCTCACCTAGGCATCAAAGACATGTAGGTCCAGATGACTAATGCAGTGAGATCACCTAAGTTTGATATGGCGAGATTATGCTTGTATCAAGACACATGAAAGTCAGGATAACTAGAAGCATGCACTCGCAAAACAGTCAAGGATAATACCTTGTCAATCCATAGTGTCAAGTAAGACCAGCATAAATGCTCATGACAGGTAGGACCAACAAAATATACCCACAAGCAGATAAAGAAAGAAAACATGTTCTCATACCCTCAGTCTTCTAGCTATGCATCATCGAAAACTTCTCAGGGAGAGACCACTTATCAAAAAAATCCTCATAGATAGCACACAAAGAGAAAATAAAGTCATCATATCGTCAGCGAGTTGATTGTTTAAGTGCGTGTGTGTTGGTCATAGAGTCAAACTCTAAGTATCATATCTACTTAGTGAGAAATATCACATCATACGAGACTGTTGGGTAAGACACCTGATAAGTGTCAAGAAACACTCGACGTAAGGGTAGTGTTGAAAAATACTGTTTTGAGGTGGTGTTGAAAAACACCTATTTGGGGTGGTGTTGAAAAACACCTATTTGTGAAATGCCCCAAGAGACAAACGCAACTAAAGGACCAATGCTAACAGGTATGCCCCCTAGACAAAGACAAGAACCAATTCCAGACCAAGTCAAATAGGGTCAAGGCATGATGAAAAGGCTCAGTGTCGAGGATGCATGCTTAACAAATAGGAGTGGAAAGGCCTCAAGTAGCGCCTGTTTCCAGGTTTTCACCACTTGGATTTTTATTGCAATTTTTTCTTTTTTCTTTTTTTGGATTTTTTGCTACCAAGGCGCCTGTTTCCAGGTTTTCACCAAGGCACTTTTTTATTTTTTTGAATTTTTGCATTTTGAATTTTTTTATTTTTTTGTATTTTTTCAGGACTTTATATGCTTTTTAAGATTTTTTCAGCATCATATATCAAATTTTTTTGGTATTTTTTCAGGATCAATAAGATATGTACAAAGGATGCCCCCAGACAGAATAGGCATCAAACTTCCAAGCAAGATCACATCGTGTAGTCCTAATGTCTAGCAAGGTGGGGAACAAGAGGGATGAAAAAGCTAGTGAATGAGATGGAAGACATGAGAATGAAGGAAAGTGAAGGGAAGAAATCCTCAAGGTCAAACTCCTCAAGAGTACCCAAGCTAGGAAAAAAAATGTTGTCATGTAAAGCGCATTTGGACAAGCAATGAGAGGCTAGCATAGGATAAGTCACAAAAGCACATTGCAAAAGAAGGAAGGATGCAGTCCAAAGGAGTAGACATGTCAAGAGGCTTCATAGCATCGTGTTTTACTTATTTTTTTTTTATTAGATCAAGACCAAAGGGGAAAAGGATAGCGAAAGGCTAGAATGAATGAAGGAAAATGAATATGAAGGTTAAACATGAATGGAATGAAAGCAAGATCATCGTAAGATAGCTCACAAAATAGCCAAATATTCGTGTATAGATCAACATTGTCAAGAGCAAAGAGAGAAGATGGAATGGATGAAATATGTAGAAGAACTACGCATGATGCCTGATTGCCAGGTTTTCACAACGGTACTTACCTAAGGCGCCACAAGGGAGTGGTTTTCACCATAGGACGAATTTATTTCTCTTTACTTTTGCTACCAAGGCGCCTGTTTCCAAGTTTTCACCATGGCACATTTTCAATTTTTATTTTTTTTCTTTCTTTTTTTTTGAATTTTTTTTTTAATTTTAATTTTATCTTTTTCGGAAGAAAGCAAGCCTTTTAGGTAATGCTCCTTGAAAGGATAAATCATTGATATACCAAGGATCCAAAATGATATGCTCAAGGATGCTGATAGGGAAAGGAAAACGCATGAGGAATAGGCAAATGAGGAAAAAAATGATAGAAGGTAGAAGGATAATGAATGGAAGGAATGTGAAAAGGTAGATGGAAAGAAAGGTAAGATCAACGTCAATACACACCTTGAAGGGTGACGAGAAAAATGGAGGAAACGTAAACCATATTCTAGTCCAAATGCAAACCGTATTTTGGTTCATTATTGCTATGTGACTCTTCGAAAAGAGGATTGATGTACTTGTTATAATTCTCAAATGTGAATGGAGGAGTACGAGAAGGAATATGACAAATGTTTAGCAGAGGTTGCGGTTTAGGCACATGGAATGGAAGAATGTTTTTGAAAAAAGATGAAGTGGAAGCCTTTGAAAGCTTGAATGTCAACTTCACTTTTTGCTCAACATAAGACTCTTTCAAGAGAGACTTTGGAATCCATATAGCCTTAGGCTTTTCATTTCCTTTTGATGACTGAGAGAGAATATCTTCAATGATGGATTTTGGAACCCATACTTGTCTTGTAGTTTTCTTCTTAGATATCTCTTTTGAATTTATGCCCCCATGTCGATTAGAGGAGACATAGTGATCATCTTTTTTTTTTTTTTTGATAGATTCTTGTATTGCTTCTTTTTCTTATATTGAACATTCAAGTTACTTCCAAAAGACTTGGGACTTGTGGAAGAAGGAGGATATGACCGGTGAAGATGGGTGGGTGGATGAAAGGGATTCAAGGGTATGCATCTATGTTGATCTTGAGGAAAGATAGGAGATGGAGGGACGTAAGGACCCAATATGGATGATGAATTAGAAGAATTAGGAGGGGAAAGTGAAGGGACATAAGGACCCAAAATGGAAGGAAGATGTGAAGCCCTTAGTATTGGTGGAGGAGGTCCAAGGATGGAAGTGGAAGATGCAAAAGGATAATCAATAAGTTCATTAGCATCTATATGACAACCAAGGACATCAGGATCTTTAGAGTGAGCATTAGAATTTACAATAGGATCATGAACATCTTGAATAGGAGAAACTTCTTTGATAGGATTGTTCAGAGCTTGCAAAGACTTAAGAAGAGTAGAAAGCGGAAATAAACATGGAATGGTAGAACAAGAAGATGGAAGACTTTGATCTTGACAATGATTGTTGGGTAGCATAAACGTATCAACTTTTTCTAGATTTTCAATAGGCTCAACATCGGAAGTAACAACACCATTTTTAATAACCTTAATGGAAGTATCATTTTTGGAAAGCACAAGTGTAGTAAGGTTATTTTGATTGTCAATAAGCTCAATGGTGTAAGTAGTAGCTTGATCTTGCTTAGGAGATGGTGGAATGAATGCGGAAGAGCGTAGAGGATCAAAAGAACCATGAGATGGAGGAGAGACATCATGAAAAGGATTGGATGACATGGAGGGTTCTTGATCTTGATCTTTTTTTATGTTCTTTTCTTTATCATTTTTAGAGTCCTCTTGACATGGAGCCACTTCTAAGGACAATGAAGCATGTTGGAGTTGTATGGAAGACTTTGGAAGAGATGGTGAAGGACTAGCTGAAGTAGGCATTATAGCGGATGAAGGCTTAGGCTCTTTAGGTTTGACATTATTGAAATTATTTGTAGCCAAGTGAAGGTTAGCTTGAGTATCTTTAAGAGGTGGCTCTTGAGAATAACTATAGGGAACCGCATGGAAAGCCTTAGGATCTTTGTTGGATGAAGGATTTATGAAAGATTTGGAAGACTTAGAAGCTTTAGGAAGTGTGTGGGCATTGGAGGAAGTAGAGGATGGAAGGGAACCATCACAAGACAAAGTTTCAACATTAACGTGAACTTGCTTGAGAGTGTCATCTTTATTTTCAGCATTAATGTTCTTAGAGGAAGGATTCTTATAATATTTATGTTTCAAATCAGCACGATGCATTTTATATTCCTCAACAGTGGTAGCTGGATTATAATCAAGGTATTGTTCACAAAACTCATCAAAGTTTCTTTCAAAATTTGAATCATACGGATCACCATCACAATCTATCCAATATGAGGACCCATTTCCAGTAAGCACAAGGACACGACTAGGAGGACTCTTAGGAATAGAGGTGTCATAGGTATCACTACATTGTCCATCATCATAGTCATCATAGTCATCATAGGTGGGTGTGTCACTCTTCATGGAAGAGGTATCATAAGGACTATCATGTTGCTCATTATGGTATGTCTTCTGAAGAGAAGTAAGACTCTTTGAAGAAGTAGAAGAAGAATGAGATTGTGAAGAAGACGAAATTGAAGACTTAGTGGAAGAAGAAGACTTGGATGGTGAAGAATTTGAATAATGTTTAGAAGAGTCATGATAAGATTTGGAAGATGAAGAATGTGAATAGTGTTTAGAAGAATCATGATAAGACTTAGAAGATGAAGAATGAGAATGATGTCTGGAAGAGTCATGATAAGACTTGGAAGGTGAAGAAGAATGAGAAGATTTAGATGATGAAGAATGTTTGGAAGAAGAAGATCGTGATATGATCATGTTTATGATTCTAGCAAAGGCATCTGATTTAATCATCTTTTCTTTTATTTTTGCTATAAATTCATCACTCATGAGAATGTTGGAGGAACAACACTTTTCGAATATGTCAATGAGCTCAAGATCATCTATTCTTAATAAAGGTTCCAAAGTTAGATAGTCAAGATTCATGGTTCCAAAAGAGGAGAAATCAAGCATAGGAATGATAAAAAATAGAGGAATGCAAACTAGATAGGAGAAAAAGAATCAAGAAGAAGAAGAAGAATTTCCCATGGGAATAGAAGACTTTAGAAGAACATGGGAAATGGAGAAGAAAGAAGAAGACTAAGAGCCATCTTGTGCAATTGATACCATAATGTTCATTGAGATGTTGAGCAACATGACAACACCTAGGATCTAAGATCTGGACTGACCAAGGAAGACTGGTAATAGGATGACCTCACAAAATGTCAACACTAAACTAGGATAATCAAAGTTCTCTATTGTCCAAAGAGAAATGAAAAGATAGAAGAAGGGGCTTTACCAACACTGTCAAAGAGGTGTTTCAAATCAAAGGGTGACTACCCTTGCACTTTTGAACCGGGAGGTTGGGCTAGGCCAAAATATAATTGAAATTGAGATTAAATGAAAATTATTTGGACAATAAGAGTACGAGAATTTCCCAAGAATGTAGCTCACAATTTTAGAGATAAACTTTCTCACCAAGAACAACCTTCTAATGCAATATTTCTCTTTGGCTAATGTGATACTGATGTTGATCTTGACCAATTTGTGCAAAATTTTGAGTTTTTAAGGTCTAATTTCAAGTTTCCGAATGTGAGGGTGAAAATGTCTGATTTCAATCACAAATTCAATAGCAATTAAATAGGTTTGCAAACAGTAGGGGATCAAACATGTCTTCAAACACTTGAAACAAGGGCAAAAGCAACCTTGCCAAGACAAGCACTTGTGATATCAAAAATGAAATTGCACTCTATGAATACTACCGATTGTTTGAATGTTGATAACGTTTACACTGGTATAGCACAATCGAAGATAATTCAAGCAATTACTACCTAGAAAGACAAAGCTCATTACTTAGCAACTTGGCCCACAACTTGATGTCCCCTTGCCTCACACCAAGTGGTTGCCCACAAGAGATATTGGCTTTGTCGTGGAAGTGTCAAATAACACAACCAAAGGAACACATGGTGAGTATCTTGGGGTGATCCGGGTAAGTCCACTTGGATCAATCCTTGCACCAAGAAGCTAAGCGGAAAAATAAGGTGGCTTCTATCTATGGTTCTTAATAAGGGCTTCCGTTCATAACACCCCTCTTGCTCCTCATGAAAGACTAGGACCTCGCGACCTCAAGAGTACCTTAAGCATTCTTGCTCCATGCTTTCCCCATGGTCGCAATCCCATGAGCTACTCACATCAAGCGAAGACAAGTGTTATGTCTACCAAGGTTTTGTGTCCTTAATAGCCTTGAGATTATAGTGGGTTGGAATAGCTCAGTATTAGCTTGTCCCCACTTGGGTCGTTCCTCTTGATTGCTCAAGAGCAGGCCCGCTAAAGGATTCTAACAACTAAACAAAAAGTGGATCAACTCTTGAGGTTCAAAGTTTTTGGTTCACCACAAGGGTGAAGAGCATACTCCTCTATCTCAAGAATCTCTCCCAAACACACCAAGCAAAGTTCATTTACCCTCTTGTTTTCAAAATTCAAAGATGGGTCAAGATTTTCTGGTTCACCAAAATGGTGAAGAGAGCATACTTCTCCTACCACCCAAGAATTCCTACAACAAGATCTTAAGTGCCTAATAAATGAAACAACTAGTTTTTGCCACACTTAAAAGGAAAGCAAATAAACAAGCAAGTTTTTTTTGTTTTTTTTTTTTATGCTTGGGCAGCCCTACAAAAACTGTTAGTAGCCCTCTTTGACATGCGTTCTTTTGACAAATTTCAAGTAATGAGAGCACCTACAACCACAACTTGTTAGACCAACAAGAGTTAGGAGAATCAAAATTTAAAATCTACTAATGATTAGTACATGAAAAATTAGATAATCTGCAAAAATAATTGATCAAATGATAAAATCTAAAAATGAAACCATCATGGTTGGATTAGGTTCGGAAAGACCTTTCCAACGATATATCACACTTAAACTTTTGATACCATTTGCAAAATTTCAAAAAAAATGGGCACCTATTTTCCAGAGGCACGGATTTGAAAATGCTGGAATTTTTAAAAAATTTCAAAAAGATAGCTAACAACCCGTAACTTACAAGATAGATAAAATAGCTCACTATCGAGTACAGACACAGTCCAAACACCAGTATCGCGCGATACTTCGCACTATACTAGGGTGATACTCTTCAGTCAGTGCGATACTTCGCCCTTTGCCAGGCGATACTTCGCCCGAGACCAGACGATATTCTCTACTATAGTCGAGCGATACTTCCGACAGGCGAAGTATTGCACGCACATACAGAGGTATATCGCGCAATATACTGAGAAGTATCGCGCGATATTCTGAGACAGAAAACCAGAGAATGAAAATTACGCTAAAAACTTGCTGAAAAATTGACGGAAAATGATGAAAATGCAAAAAAAAGACGACAAAGTCTATCTACTCTGCCTCACGGTGGGTGCCAGAAATGTACACACTAAAATGGTGCACTTCTATGAACCATTACATGCAAGGTTGCTCAAGAATGAGGCCTCACAAAGCGGCTCATAGCTCTCTATGCGTGGAGTTGCAAGGTTGAAAATTGCTCTCAGCTAGAGCTACAAACTTGTGACCTTGCTAGTCAACTATACAATGAGAGATTCACAATGAAGACAAGGGCAACAATGTCAATATCTCCAAGAATCACTATGAAATGCAATGCAATGCAACTAAAATGAAGATGCAAATGTGCAAGCTATGCTATGAAAATGGAAGTACAAACTAAGCTATGAAATGGAAATAGCAATGGATTACAATGCTTCCTATTTAGACTATGTGAGATTAATCTATTGCATAAAAGGAAATCTACACTAAGAATGCCATGATCATGCAACTAAGAAAGGAAATATGCAACTACAATGAAATGCAACAAGTCTTCAATGTCTTCAAACTCCAAATGCACCTAAAACCTGCAGCATAACATTAGCATAAAACAAATGGATCCAAATGAAAGAGAGAGCTCTCCTTTTATAAGAAATGCAAAGGAATGGACCATGGAGATTAAGAGACAAAAGTCTCAATCAGTGGTGGAGCTTGAAAGAGGAGCAATCCATGTGCACAAGTATCCTCCAATAGAAAAATAGGAGTTGACTTTATGTCCATATGAGACAAAAAGTATTTTTCTCCTTTTTATAAAATAAGAATAATGTTTTATTTGTGCAACTTAGGACAAGAGGAAAGGTGGGGCTTTTTATTTAATCAAAAAGGGAGGAAATATTCATTTTAATCAAATAAGGACTTAAGATAAATGATTAGCCCATAGGATAAAAATCCAATATATGATTGAAATTAAGATTTGATCAAGAAATTAATAATGTTGAAAATATTGATTATTGATAAAAATGATTCAAGATCGATAAATCAAATAAATGGGGCCCAAAGTCTAGGCAACCATTTTAGGGTGCATACAGTTTTCTAACCTACAAATGGCGTGATGATACTCTGATACACTGTTTGAAAGCCAGAGCCATTTATTCTCCGCTCTCTTATAATAATGATATCTTTTCTCATGTGAATGCTACCTAAGACCTTTCCTTGGACTCAGTCACGGCGCAAAATATTTGATTATTTCTAGTGCAGACCTATAGAACCAAAGAAACTGTTTTTTATTTGGCACCTGCTAATTCTTAGACTACCTGTCAAGAAACCTAATGGACAATTTAACTTATATTCTTTCTGCAAGCTTCCTGAGACTCTGCAACATTTATTTATTGACTGTTTCTTTGCTAAGGAGGTCTGGTTGTTGTTTGGCATTAATATATATTACAATATACATAACTCTGATGCTATTTTTGGTTTTGTCAAGGGTCTCAAGAAAGATGTTAATTTATTTTCGTCTATTCTTTCCTCAGAAATATTACGGACAATATGGAAATGGAGGAATGATAATGTATTCAATGGTAAGAGTAGGGCACTTACTGAGTCTCTGCAGAGACTCGTTACATTTAATGTTGCATCACAGGTTACAGTGGTGATGAAAATATAGAGGAAGTTCGAGGACTTGCTGAATGATGGGCAAGTCAGAGTATTCAAATGGGAAGTATCCCATGGTTTCACATGCGCTAAACAGAGCAACGAGAGATCCCCTTTTGAACGGGCCCTTCATAACTTTATGAGGGAAATGGAACAGTATAGGATCAGAAGAACACAAAAGTTGGAGGAGGCAATCACAATTGCAGTTGTTTTTTATCACCCTTACATGGAACATGTGCAAGTGGTAGAAGAACTAACATGGATGGAAGGAGACAGAGTCTGGGTCACTTGGGCCCAAAGAGTGACAGCTGATGAGTAATTCATCTCTTGATTATTGTATATGGTTTTGGTTTTATATCATGTGTAGCGTATATGCATATCTGAATATCTATTAGCTCGATGTATTGGGGTTCTTAAAAAACATTTCGTGATGTAAAAGGGGAGGGTATAGTTCTGAATTGCTTCGTCATGTTAATCTGATTTATTCCTTATTGTACAAAAAAATTGGTGACATGAGGTTTTTATTAACATGTGCATAGTAAAATATTAAAAGAAAAAAATTAAAATTTATAAAATAAAATTAAAAAGTATTTAAATACATATACTAAAAATTATGAAGTTTTAAAGTGTATGGCTTCAAAGAAATATAATTTCACTAGTAAGTGAAAGTCTTTTTAAAAGACTTAATAAAATATATATTTTTAAAATTGTCATCTATTTATTAAGAATGATCAAAATAAATTATTATTTAATATTTTAAAGAAAATTCTATACTTGTGTAAAAATATATTTATTTATATCATTATTTTATTTTTTTAACATAGTATGATTTTTTTAATATTGATAAGATATTTATGAATTATAAAAATAAATTATTTAAAATAAATAGATAACTAGTTATTTTATTGACAGCCATCCTTCAATTCATTATACGAGTATAATATATCTCAAATTCATAATATACCTTAACAATAAAGATGATATATGCGCTGTTCTCTGTTATCCTGAATTTTAGATGGTATACAAAACATAAATAACGAAGTAATATCCGGCAGCAGCCTCTTCTATACCATAAATTTGATCATGTCTTCGATTCAAAAATAACATTTGAAATTTGGCCAAACTTTATTAAATTTGAAAACATAAATTTCATTTACGCTAGAACTAAAAGATGTAGTATGACCTCTCTAGGAAAAGGAAAGGGCAAAGGAAATTTGTATACACAACGACATACAGAACGCTATAAATAGCTGTTTCAACAAAAGGAACCAGATACCTTCAGAATAGAACCAGATATCTTGAGGTATTCTGGTTCAGTTGATCATTGTCAATTTATGCGCCCACACAGTATACAGCAGCATAACCAGGCAGTCTCTGATATCACAAATATTTGATGCCAAAACAATGACATCAAATGCAGCAAGTTGAGCAGCGTGTAGTAAACAAAATTACATTTGCCAATCTCCAAAACACTCAGCTTGCATACCACCAGCAGGACCAATGTACCACTTCGCAGAAACAGATGATATCTGTCCAACATTGTATGTAGCCTAAATGCTGGAGGCATCTTGGTGAAACCCAAATCAACTTCGAGATTTGAAATGTTGGTCAAATAGGAGTTTCTAGATCTGGCAAATACAATAAGAAGGTTGATCTGCATCCACTTGTATAAAACATTGTTCTTTATTAATGTAAATCACGTCTGTTGATAGTGTATCATGCCTATAACTCAACCAAAAATCTGCTAATATATGCACATTGAAAGCATACTTTCTTTCTTGAATGTTAAAATGTTATACTCGTAAAGTAGAAGTAGGCTATGAATGCCATTCTGTAAAAGAGAGTAGATTGGGGGATAAAAATCGCATGCAAGGCCTCAAAACATTGAAAATGCACCCCACACTGCAATTTGAAATTTTGACCTGTTCGCACAAAATAACATTAAACTTTAAAGTGGGAGTCGGCTATGAATGCCATTGTGTAAGACAAAATAGATTCGGGAATGGAAACATGGTATGCAAGGCCTAAAAACATTGAAAATGAACCCCACACACTGCGATACGAATTATAACCTGTTCACACAAAATAAAGTTTGAATGATAAACTAGTTCCAGTCATAAGTGTACGCATATATCTTCCCTTGTGGACATGACATGATGTAACACTATAATGTTGTTAATGACGTACTTAAAAAGCAGCTGGATTAGACATTGTTTATTTAGATCATGCAAGGTCAATAAGTATCAAATCAAAGTCTTCATCATACTATGATATATCAGCAATATGTAACACAAAATCTTTGCTGTGGGGACTATCATGATTGTTTAATGTCTCAGATATACTTTCACATAGGCCATTAAATGAGGCAGTTATTTAATAGAGTTGAATAATATATTGACATAGTGTAGTATTAACAAAACTGCCGACTTACATACGCAAAGCAGGATCTTTAGTGATGTTTTTCATGCTTGTTTAATGCCTTCTATATGTTGTTGTGTGTTTTTCATACAAAAACTGCCGAATTATGTTATTACAACAAAATGAAAAAGCTGGCAACAAGTCAGACAAGGATGCATAAATTCTATTTAAAAAACAAAGTCTTCAACCATCAGCATGGGTAGGCAGGCACAGAGATGACTTAGAAAAAAAAATGTAAAAGTTCATATACATTGACAAAAAAGTCAGAGAGTTGGCAAGAAACCATACAAGAAAATATCCCATTCAGAATATGAGTCTTCAACCATTGGCGGGTGCAGAGAAAGCTTGGAATCTAAGAATGAAGGAGTGCATATACATTGAGCATTAAATACCACGAACTAAGGTTCTGAAAAGTATCAGAATACAGCAGTTCTTATGAATAAACAAAGACTAACTAAAAAAATTATAGGTTCAGTCTCATTCAAAGAGACATAAATTGAGTTTGGAACCAAGTGCTCCCAAACATATTTTCGTGTTTGCCATCCCTGTAATTCATGCACCCATGAAAATTACATGCAGTTTACTAAGGCTGCAGCTTGCTCAGATAGATGTTGAACACACCCAGAGACTAAGGGATGTGGTGAATCAATCTCTTATCAAATTTAAACTTTCACTTTGATTCCAAACATGTAACATTAAGAAACAGCAATGAAAGATAAAACATTCAACACCAATGCGCAAGAAAACACCAAATTTGAGAGGAAAATCCGAGGGAAAACCGTGGTGAGAATCAACTCACAATATATGTAAAATGTTACATGAGGCTCACTGCCAGACTTGCTGCCATCTCAATTATCCTATCGCAAGATACAAAGGTCTTGCAAAATGAAGGTCACTTCTTCAGAGCAAGATACAAAAGGACCCTATGAGGGAGCTCACTGCCTCAATTCAGGATACATGAAATGAAGTATAATGAAATAGGCCTTCAGCAGACTGCTCCCACCATTCTCCTTGGAATGTAGATGGCTTTGACATGATATCTCAAGCAAACATACTTGATTTAGCTCCACAACTTCCACCATACAATGTTGCTTCTTCAATTCACATCATTGACACCTCACACTATCTCCACAGTTTTTGCAACTGATTTGATCTTCCATTTATACCATCTAGATCACTATTAAACATTCACATCATTGACACCTCACACTATCTCCACAGTTTTTGCAACTGATTTGATCTTCCATTTATACCATCTAGATCACTATTAAACATTAATTAGGTTGGCCAAGACAAGGAACAAGGGGGAAGAAGTCCTAGAGGTTGGCCACCAAGACATAATTGTGGTGAAAGCAGTACTATCTAGGAGATAGAGAGAACCCAAACATCACAACACAATATCCAATGTGATCCCAAACATCACATGCACTAGGCGCTCATCCTCCAAGAGTGCATTCTCCAAAGTAAGGAAGAGGGAAATATGCAACAACAATTACTCAGGCCCAAAACACATCTTTAGCATGAAACCACTTGATGCGTCTCTCCACATGGAAGGGTGAGACCCAAACCAACTCAACACATCAATCCAATGCAACCAGAAATGCGGTATGAGACCCTGTCGCCCACAGATAGCCACAAACAACCTTGTAATCCAACTCTAGATACACTGCACCACCAAAGAACACAAATAATGTTATGTGAATCACATATAAGATGTTCCTTGAACATTCAACATCATTCCAGAGAACATGTATCATGTTTCCTCAACTTTTCAAGCTGCCACAACCAATTCTGACAAAATATTCTTCATAATTGGAAAACTAAGAAAGCGCAGTCATGAAACATATCACCAAAACATATTTGCGGAAAAAATCTCATCTGAAAATTGAATTGAGACATTGCACAAATGTTATGAACATTCCCTCCAACCCGCAACACTTCAAACATCAATGCAGAAAAATGCAGAGCATTTCTTAGTACCAGTCCTGACAATCACCCAAACTACCAACATAATACATTTTTCTCAACATTCGGTACCAACACCAGGGACCTGAAAAGATAGGAGTGCAACATGCACAAAACATACAATCTATGTTCCAAACCGCAAAGCCATATCTATAGACACAGAGGAATGCAGAGCATTTTTCTAGGTAGCTATCAAAACTCTTTTCTGCAAACACACTTCGACAATCTTTATTGATCACAACACCTCAATTTATTAGCAACATTTTGCCACCATGCTAGTGCAATGCTTCTAATCCTCATATAATCATATTAACAATGTCATGCTTCTAATCCTCATTGTAACATGCCACGTTTCTAATCCTCATCTTTAATTCTAACTATGATCAACACACGTGTCATTCCTTCTGCAACACTTGTGTCTTCTATAGCACACCAATGCTAGAGCAGCAACACCTATGATATATATCCAGTAAGCTCTTGGCTCTATTACAATTATCAGTGACGCCATGAACAAGCATAGGGCAATAAAATTGCCATCAGGGCATATCATCACCGACACATATCTGTAATGTCCTCAACTAGAAGGCTGTCAACTTCCAGTGTTTAACATACATTACTATGCATCCAAATCAATTAAATTGAAGAAAACAATGAATAATTTGTAATACATTTGGTAGTTAACATATTTTAGCCTACTTCCTTACTTCTCTCCTAAACTCAACCTTAATGAGGATGGGGATTTACTTGTTTTAGGGCGCTTGACACCAATCTACAAGTAGGCTCCCTCAAGGCTTCAGGACCCTGTCTTCATCGCATCTTGTGATTCACCTACCTTGTGAGGTTTTACTCCGCCTCTCCCTACACAACATCAACCTATCCTCTTAAGGGGCAATAGCGAGAGATTAAAGAATAGGGTATGAATAAACTTATATATATATATATATGAAATACAGCATAGCTGCTATTATAACTATTATTATTGCTACAACATATACACTAGACGTTATATTTGTCCCTTTAGCATTCATCTATAATATTTTGTAAATCAGTGACAAAACATAAGTAGGTCACAGCAAAGCATTTTGCTATCATATGATGCTTACCAGCAATAATAATATACATCATATTCTGTTTACTTCTGATCTTTCTTATGATCAATCTCAAATATATTTATTATCTCCTCTTCTCCAATGCTCCCCCTGCTGAAGTAGGATTGAGGGCCTTCTTATATCCTACGAAGGGGTATGTTGTCTTCAAGAGACATGCCCTTTTGACTCTTCATAACAATCAATTCGTTTGGCCTTCTTATCATGGTCGTCGTTCTCAACCACTGCTATTACTGATCTCCTTTGTGCCCTTTCATAAAATAATCCAATTGATAACAGATATGAATTATTACAATCGCTACTTGTGCCTGTCTGTAACACACTCAATAATGTTTAAGAACACGATTTCTTTTTCCATCCTTCATCATGCTTTTCATGCCATTAATTATTGATCATTCAGACAACTAATCGATATTCCACCTTAAGGCATAATGGATCGATCAATAATTGTTCAGTCATCAATAATATGCCAAACTATTTCACTGCTATTTCTTATCTATTCTCCCAGTAATCGATAATATGCCAAACTATTCCAGTGGTTATTGATTCTCCATTGTCCAGTCTTTCCTACGATAGCAATCAGCATTTCAGCGGCAACATATTAGACGCGGATCTGTAAACATATCTTACACCAATCATTTTATAATAGTCTCTGCTCTCTTATGGCAAATCAGGAGGCTAGATGGTTGACATCAATGACCACCGACTGCCAACAATAGATACCACGAAGAGTTCTAACATGGCCAAATGCCCATTGTTAGTAATCATTATTATGATAGCTTATACATTTATCATCTGGAATACAGGAAAATAATAAGACACTAAAATAGAAAATTGAGTTAATATCACTACAGAGGTATGATAAATAGTAACCACAACTATTCAAAAATCCTTCTTCAAACTCATTAACATTCACATGCAATAAAAGATGATAAATAGTAACCACAACTATTCAATAATCCTTCTTCAAACTCGTTAACATTCACATGCAATAAAAGAAGAGAAAAATACAAAAAAAAATTAATAGATTTAAAGTGCTGCAACACTCATATTATCTCTGTTACAATCACAGTAACCAATGTGGTGAATGAAAAAAAATGAATGGTAAGAACTTGTCATATCCTACTGATTAAAAACCTCCAAAATGTTATTATCACCAAAAAGATGTGAATACAAAAAAATGTGCTTCGTCAATGCACCAAAAAGAGTATTTGAGTGTGCAGAGCAACAAGGAGTCCGCAACATACATTGTGAAGCAATAATCTAGACATGATGTGAATTTATCAAGTTTTGGAAACCCTAAAGGCTACACTAAATCGGGTGAGCCAGTCATTTTCTTGTTTAAATCCACACCTACAAAATAAAAATATATCACGAGCTTGATCCAATCACATTTGGTGGTTGCAAAAATCACCACTATGAAATAAATGGCTCACTTGGGTCATTTTCATAGTTTCCGTTTGAAACAATATATAAATCTGCCTTCATTAGATTAATAGTGCATTCTAGGTGACAAAAAATACTATTCTAGGAATTAGAGCATTGAATTCCAGGTTCTGAGAGGAATTGGCTGAATGCTCATTTTGGACCAACTTATACCAATTCACCAATTCCCGTTTTCCTATTCCAGGTTAATTCCAGCAACCAAACGGGTAGGGAATAGGTGGGATTGATTAAATGTACTCCCCTTACACACCCAAACACATGCACCACTCCACCCAACATTCATATAGAATAACAAAGAGAATAACACATAAATAACTTGCCTTCTATTTCTCAATAAAATGAAATACAAATTTCATCAATTACAATGCTTTAGCCTCATGGGCTTTACAGATCCTCCAAGCTAGAGCTACTATTCATCTCTGAAATGGAAAATTCTTCAAAACTTCGAATGATTAATTCAACTCTGAATGGTCAACTCCACTCTTAATGATCCACTCAACTCTGGATGATGAAACAACTAGGCCAAGTTCCAATTATAGCATTTTTGTGCTTGTTTGAAATCTGATGCTCCCTTCTGGTGGGCAATAATGGTCACAATAAAAAGTAATACATGGCCAATAGCATTACAAGTCTCTTCAGCAACCAAAGTCAGGCGTTTGAGAGACCCTTCCATTTGCTTTGTTTCTCTTCAACTTCCTCCAAGTGGGCACCTAGAAAAGTGATTCTTCATTGATGCTTTGTGGCCACCATTATGATGTGTTAACAAGTCTCTTCTGCTTCCCAAAGTGGGTGCCAAGGTGATAAATACCTCCATTTTTCTTTATGATTATCACTGGCATATGTCCACTGCTGAAAAATACATTTACCAATTGACATAGGCCATAAGTAATAAATTATTTTATCTCCTATGTTCCCCGAACACTTTATTCACCAAACTTAACCAAATAAATAAATATTTTTACTTGATGCAAGATTGCTCTTACACCCCTGGATGTTCCTGCATTGAGTGACAGAAAAGGTTGGAAATTTTGAAATATCTGGTTAAGGATGATTCATATTTCACGTCATTGATTGGAATATTAGGGATCAAGTGTGATTGCGAACTTATGTTAAAAAATATGTGAATAGGGGGAAGTCTAAAAGGGGAAACCCAACAAGGTTAAAGTTTTCTAGATGTCGGAATTGAGAGATCAATCAAACCTTATAATTGGTACTAAGATGGAGGTATGGCCAAAAGCTAACTCTAATAGGTTATATCAAGAAATCAATGAAGTTTGGGGCTTTCAGGGTTTGCATGAAATGGACATCAAGCTAAGGAAAGACTGCAACTCGGACTCCAAAAATTTTAGCACATTTAGCATAATGGAGGTCAGAATGACAAGGTGAATATAGAAAGGATACCTTTAGAAAGGGAAGCCCAAAATTCTAATGAAGGGGAAGGTCTTAGTTAATATTTAGAGGAAAAAATTGAGGACCAAAGATGATGGATTCTAATGGAATGGTATTGGGGTAGAGACAAGTCTGATATTATGACAATCTAAGGCGCTTGGTAAGAATGGGAGCCAAGGTGATCAACATGAAATGCTACCAATCTGCATCTCTAAAGAAAACACAAGGAAGACCAAAAAAATCCCATAAGGACTTTTTTAAGACTTTGATGCTACAAAATTTAGTCCCGACACTCCCAATATAGCAGAGACCTCCTATAGAAAAGCAAAAAGGTTGATGGATCATTTACAAGACTTAAGCCTAAACCAAGATGAAGTACAAAAATTAAAGGAAAATCAACTCCCTATTATCCATTCCAAATAGAAAACCATGTGATGAAGAATCAAAAGTTGTAGCATTGAAAATTAAGACGAGACTCATCTAAGAATGTTTGGGTTCAACTTATATGACTTCAACTTGTATCACTTAAAGATGGCTAAAAGTAGCTATTATAATTGCTGAAAACATGTGCATTGCAAATCTGTCAGCTTTCCTAAAAGGACAAGTGGGGGCAATTATGTTAAAATTTGAAAATACTGTTATGTCTTCTCACTAAAGTTTAAAGGATATGATAGAAATTAGAAGAAATAAGTTGTTCTATTAAGGAAAGCGAAGAAAAATTAAAGGCTTTTGAAACTTTGAACTATTCATGGATCTCTAACCTAAAATAATTTTAACCGCCAAGTAATTACACATGCAAAGATATTCATTAAAATTGTGAATTTACCAAGAAAGAAAGATACAAAAGTCACCTGTACAAGAAATATAGTATATACATATAATAAATACAAGAGAAATTGAACCACATAAATCACTAGCTTCATTCCCCAATAAACAGCCATTGATGGGCTTGTGTGAAGCACAGCCATGTAATTAGATAAAAACTTACATCATGTGGGTCAGTGAAATTGACAAATCCAGCTTTAAGATTACCCATTAGCCAATAGGCAAGCTTCACAAAAAAAGTCAAGCATGACATACTGTGACTTACATATTCTCTAAGCGACATTTCCAATCTCAAGAGTAAACCTCTCAAGTATTCCCAGGAACTTCACTCCCTGATGCTGGCTTGCGGTTGAGGTAACGAATGACAGCATCTTCCACCCTGAAAGCCAAGAACATGGCTAAAGATCAGAGATTTAAAGTATATAGCATTTTTATCATTTGATCCCATAACAATACATTTTCAGTGTTTATTGACACTTCTCATAGACTTATAAGCCATATCATAAATGTTTCTACGAAAGGGGGATACAAAGCAAAAATACCAAACCAAACCTTACCCTAATATTAAAAAAATATAACATAAACAAATCAATTCTCTGCTCTGTTTCTTGCAAACAATAAATTATAAAAGAACAATGGAAAAAGTAGGTGGCATGCATGAATCCAGGGGAAATTTTCATGGTGAGTTTTTCCACTGCTAATTTCTACAATTTTATCAAGAACTGAATTTGCCATGAGTAATGTTCCCATAAGCATAGTCAAAATTTAAGATTAATTTACCTAATTTGATTGCTTCCATAGAAAGCACAACTGCATTTTTTATTTTACCAAAACCTAGCATATCTTACATTGGTTGTCTATTCTTAAGTATTACATATTCTATGTAGTCAACAGTAAACTTCATCCACAATGCAGATTTCTTCAACACTGATGAACTACATTGTTTGGTTGGCTGCATAATATTTGACATGTCTAATCAAATTAAAAGATTTTGTAACTATTTTATTATTTATACTTAAAGAAACCACTTCTGAAAGTTTTCTAAGGATTTTCTTACGCAAAATCTCAAAACAAGCAGCAGAATGACTAGTATTCAAGCAAAAACATGTCTGAAGACTCTGAACATACCAAGGTTGATTGTAGAAGTCTGATTTGCCCTCTTTCTCAGCATTCCGGCTTGCCTCACCTGCAACAAGCTTCAAGTCCCTGCTTTGCGATGCTATTAAGGCATTTATGAATTCCACAGGAGATTGGCTGAAACCCAGGTAAAATGCTCTCCTGCGGCGATGCTCGTGAATTTTTTTAATCGCTGCACAGATTGCCTCATCACAGGCATCAATGTCCCTATGCTTCTCAGTATTAGCTAAAAAAGCTGCCATTTCCTTTTGCACCGGAATAGGAACATCCACCAAAACATCATAGCAAGCATTACCAGCAGGACTGGTCCCTGAGAGTTTAATTCTATGTTCCAAATGAATGGGCTGTGGAGGAGACAGATGCTGTGAGAGTTTCTGGGAAATAAATGAGAATTTAAGTTTCTCGCCACCAAAAAGTTTCTGCAATGGGGAATCACAATTGATGACAGATGGATCAGAAGGATGTTGAAGCTTCTTAACCTTTACATACTGCCAAAGTGCAGCTATAATTCTTGGTCTTGTGTCCACTTCAATCCCCAAAAGCTCTATTAACGGAGGAGATAACTTAAACTTCTCTGGAACGTAATTCATTTCCAGCCGTATTGAAGCAGTAAATTCCTTGTCACCCTTACGTTTTATCTCAAAGCCCTCCACAGGCATAGGGGATCGGACATTCTCCCAAACAATGTTAGGATTTTCAGGGTACAAACTCGGGTCCAATGAAACAGTGATTCGCCGGAAAAATGATGAAAATTTTGGGGATGACAAGCTCTGCTTTGGCATACCTGCATAGTGAAATTTATTTCAAGGCAATTTTAAGGAAACAAATAACATATTAATATTTTTCAATAACCCTAATAGAGTAATAATCTAGAAATAATTTTCCAAATTCCATGAGATTTTTATGTTTAATTTGGAAGACTGGCCAACTCTAGATGAGAAAAATATTACTTAATGGAAATTGAAGTGTAGTTTTATTAACTGAAACTTTGAGAGATATTCTAACAGTCTTGTCAGTATTCTACCATCTTTACAATGGAGTTGAATTAAACTCAATTGTCAAGGAAAAGGAATCATTGAGCATGAATAGTTATTAAAAGATATTGACATTCAACATGAATAGTTCTGAAAAGATTTTGACTGCTGAAAAGAATAAATAAGATTGGAATGCATGTTCAATGCTAGCTAACATCTGACAACCTCAACAAATATAATAATGCTGCAAAGTATATTGGCTATGATAGTGGTTTCGAAGGATGTAATGCAACAAACAAAAGCTGTAGAATTCATGAGCAATCTAAATAATGCTGCGAGTAAACTTTTCTCTGAATAATATGGGAAACCTGATAAATAGTGAACTCCTTATTTCAAAAACAACAAGGATAAATAAATAGAACACGTTCAGAATATGTGCAGGCAAGCAAAATAAATACACTCGAAATCAACCCAAGCACAGGGATGCAATAATATGTACAACATATTGAAAGAGAAAACAACAAGATACAGAAAGGAAGATGTGCAGTTATAAGGAAACGTGTGTAACAGTTTTAACAAGTTTGAGGAATATTACGTACGATAGAAACTTAAATCTCTATTTGAAAGTTTAGCACCAGGAGCGGTTGATATAATCTCAAGACAATGCTTCAAAACTTAATTTGTATGCAAGTTTTATTAAACCCAATTAAGGTTTTGAACAAATGAGGCTTTGAAGTCATATGTTACAGAAATATATGACAAGCAACTACTACTCTTAAGAAGAATCTCACTGGCAATAATAAAACAAAAATATTTAATACCACTGGTGAATATTCCCAAACCTGAGGCATCCAGTTCCATTCCATCTTCCAGGATTCTTCCAAGAATACGCAGTGTCCAAGATGGCGGCTCCCCCATATTTTGCTGCTGCTGCATACTCTGGTTTGCAAAGGTATTGAAAACATAGATTCTCAGAGTCCGCTGAAGAGAGGGTGGATTTTTGAGTGCTTCCTGGACGTAGGAAAAATTGACAGATTTTTACAAAATTGAGTTTTCAAGCTATAAGAAACTATTAATATTTCTCCCAATAATTCATAATACAATAGAACAACTTTTCTTTTAAACTATTAAAGCTTGCTCAATATTCAATACTCAGAAGCTAATCACTTTTAAATGCTTACCAATCATACAAAAAGAGGACAACTTTTACATACATATCAGAATCCTTTTGTAAACATAAATTTATTAGGCTAACATTATCATCTATTATTCAAGGCAAAGCCATTTCTAGTTAGCAAATCAACATCTTCAATATTGAATGTATTTTCAAATTGCCCATAATGACACCTAAAAGCAATCTTGAATATATCTTCAAGTTTAATCCTTCTTTCAAGATACCCAAACCACAAATTAATCTTGGAAGAGTATGTTGCGACATATGCTTCACGAATACAAGGTATGGTGTATCTGTTCTTGATGGTTTTCTAATTCAAAACCCCATTATCAATACACATCTTAAATGTTCCATCTTTCTTCTTTATCGATGCCACTAACTATTCAAATGGACTCGTGTTAAGCCCAATGTGTCCCAACTTCAAAAGGTAACCCCTTAATGGTGAAATCAGTTGCAAACCAACTCATTTGATCTCGTCTAAAATTCTATCTATCTAATGGGCTGAAACCTATTGTAGTGGTGCATCTGTAACTCCCTTGATGACCTCCCTTTTGATGCAATAGGGTAGGCACAGAAACCCCCTATCACATACAACAATTTAAATGCATATAAAATGCTATGAAGCAAAACTGAAAATCTGTGAACAAGAACCTGATTTCTTTATTCCACAATGTAAGAAATGAGACTGTCTCTACAAATCAGCAAATACACAGTATTGCAGTCTTGTAGGCTGACGAAAACTTGTGAAACCTGATTTAAAAATTATCCGACAA
The DNA here is from genome assembly GCA_027943335.1 of Chamaecyparis obtusa. Taxonomy (NCBI): domain Eukaryota; kingdom Viridiplantae; phylum Streptophyta; class Pinopsida; order Cupressales; family Cupressaceae; genus Chamaecyparis; species Chamaecyparis obtusa. The sequence goes on along the minus strand of BSBK01010011.1, from coordinate 599,186 downwards.
CATTTGGAACAACGGAGAAAAGGCTCAAGAAAACTCTTCTCCAAGCTGGTTCTTCTAACTGGCAGTCTTGACTCTCTAACCTGCAAAACTTCATCAATGGCTTCCTATATTCATGTTGGTGCTGCAAAACATCTTCAAAACCAGTAACAAGAGGCAAAAATTACCTCTTTCTCACTATCCACCCCAACACCTGAAAATCTTCCCACTTTTGTCTTCCAAAATTTCATTCTTCTTGCTGTCCCCCCTTTTTCCAATCCCACACGGCACCCCCTCTTTTTTTGGTTTATCTGCTGCTTAAATAATTGCCTTGATCACAAAATATCAATCGCCAAAATAATTCCCAATGGCAGAAATACCAGTGAGATGTCCAGCCTCCCGAAGAGCACTCCTAAAAACCTTAAATGCACCAATCCACTACCATCCATTATTTTCAAAGTCATTTACAAATTTGCCAAAATTAGAGTCTATATGGGACTCCATGTTATGGTAAATTGATGTTGTATTAAACATAGGAGATGAAAACTCCTTATATAGATTTACAAAGACAATGTTTCTAAAAGAAACAATCGTGAACTAGAGACGAAAATAAAAACTACCTAATAAACTAAGACTAACTAAGATGACCATTAAAGAAACATTAAAATATTCTAATACTCCACCCCTCAAGCATAAACATTCAAAATCTAACTCCTATGAGAAGGGGAGCTTAAATTGAGGCTCCCTCCATGTGGATGCCCCTGCATCACCTTAACAAAGCTTTGTGTCATCATTTGGTAGTCATATGTGAACTACCCAAAAGAATGTCCACTTGACACCTGGAAACATATGAGCTCCCCAAAGCAGAATTACAGAGATGTCATGGGTGATACTGATAATACATCCATCTAACACCATCTATAAGTGTTAGACTACCTACTTGTAGGCCAAACAGTAAATGTCTACTATTGCCACTTCAAATCTCGTAAACTCTTCTTCAACCTAAAATGTGCTACACACCTTGATCAATAAACCAAGTTGTGGTTTGCTCCCCTGGTGCCATTCCTTGTTCTACTCCAATGCTTCCCCTAACTAGAATATGGTGGTATCGCGACTCTCTTGCTAAAGAAGAAATAGTAGCTGATTGTACTCCCATTTTAGATGCCTGAGCACCTTCACTTAATTATACTACAAATGAAACCTTTTCCTATTCTGTGTCCTTGGTTTTTATACAAGACTCAGGCTCTACCTCATTATCATAGTTCAACTCAATCAAATGGACCTGTCCTTTTCCCAATCATATGCATAATTGTGAATACACCTGTGCACACATCTGTGTGCGGGTGTTAATCAGTGCATGACTATCTTTTCACAATTGGTCTCCATATGTACTGCATACATCCGCAAGATGCCCCAAGTTTCTCATCAATCAAGGAGATTGGGCAAGTGTATTTCACATTATATTTTATCTTTAGGCATGAATGGAAATTATTTGTTGGGGACTGCAATAGTTAATACTTATTCGCTAGGGATGGCTTTATTACAACTATACTTAAGGTTCTTAAATCTATGTTCCATGGCGTTTTGGGGATGGGGATGGGGGGACGTCAGGGGACACATTTCCGGGATGTTTCCTAAAGAGCCAAAACTAGGGGACTGCAGTATACAAATTTTTAAAATATGTGTGTGTGTGTGTGTGTATTTTTCAAAATATATTAAGATTATAGAGAGAGACAGAGAGAGAGAGAGAGATGTCAATAATTGATTATTAACAAGACAATATGCAAATAAATCACTGATTCACGAGTTACAACAGTAGTATAACAACATAAATGACAATAGCAGCAGTATACATCAGTATAACAGCATTATAACAATAGTCTCAAACATCAAAACCATGGTCTATCAATATAAATATCCAAATCAAAATGTCTCAAACATGTATCCAAAAGTCTCAAACATCAAAATAGAACAGGCTACAGGCACAGCCTATGAAACTAAGCCTCATTCTAGCTATCAAATATCCAAAGGCTCGGAATCATCTGAGCCATACTTCAAAAACTCACAGGAATCGCCGCGGACTCGAGAGTCCAATGGTAAGTGAGTCCATCACAAGGACTCACAAGTCTGAGACATGGACTCGCGTGAATCCAACATCAGGACTCACGAGTCCTTGTGATGCACTCTTGCTGCTGCCTGGACACGCCCAGCAGCTTCTAATTTGACTATTTTTTTCACTTTTTGAGTCATTTGTTCTATGTGCTTGCTCAAAACAAGGTTTAAGGGTGACTTCGATGAAATGGAGGATGACAAAGACAAGGACTTTGATGTTGAAGAAGGAATACTTCAACACCTACTAGTTCAAGGCGTGAAATTTTGAGTTATATTAGGAGAGGAAAGAGGAGGATGTAGTCTTTAGTTTGCTGTTTTTCACATTTGGACATATCATTATATCTAATTTTGTAAACATTTATAAATTTTTGTTGCTGTTATACATTTTAAAGTTTGCAACTATGATGATTGTTAAGGTTTTAGGATCATTGCAAATGTAATAGCACTATCTCATTGTATGAGTTTTCCAAATGCAACAATCTCTTGCATTTATATTGAGAATGAGCCAAGAAGAGACATGTCCTTTCATGGGACATGTCTATTCATTATTTTGTAATTAATATAATGACAATTATGATTATATATATATATATATATATTATCTCTTTAGTATTATATTAATTTATCTAATATTTACATAATAATTATTATTATTATTTTATCAATTTAACTATTTAGTTATTATGAGAATAATTATAATCTAACTTTATATATACATATATATCAATGTATATAGTAATATCAATTATTATATATTGATATATATGAATATATATAATAAATCATTTCTCATAATAATCATATAGTCAATATTATTTATCTGACCAATGCTACAAATATCAACACTCTCTCTTCGCTAGGGAGGATAAATCAATCCAATGTCAACACTTATGACACTTGGCAACATCAATCATATGATGTAAGCAATAAAGGCATCATCCTCAAGATGTAGTCAATAGAAACATAGTCTCAATATGTGGATTGCCTCCATTGGCGATTCGATCCACAAGCTCTCGTGTGGATTGCCTCCATCGGCGATTCTATCAATAAGCTCTCGTGTGAATTGCCTCCATTGGCAATTCTATTCACAAACTCACAACCTTTGGTGTGGATTGCCTCCATCGACGATTCTATCCACAAGCTGTTGTGTGAATTGCCTCCATCGGCAATTCTATTCACAAACTCACGAGCTTTGGTGTGGATTGCCTCCATCAGCGATTCTATCCACAAGCTCTCGTGTGAATTGCCTCCATCGGCGATTCTATTCACAAACTCACGAGCTTTGGTGTGGATTGCCTCCATCGGCAATTCTATCCACAAACTCACGAGCTTTGGTGTGGATTGCCTCCATCGGCAATTCTATCCACAATTAAGATCACAAAAATATCTATCACAATAGAAAGTTATTGCAAGATCGTCACCTTCCAATAACTTTAACAAATACAAGTGATAATCATTTGGAAGTCGTCACTTCCTCATGATTTACACAGGGGGAAGGCCCATTAAAAACATTCATGATTCATTAGTATAATAATCAATTATATCAAGATTACCTCAGAAGTGTTTCACCTTCAATAATGAACTCCCTCTCAATCAACATGATCAAGATTGTCACAAGTTGACTGAACCATCTGCTCCCTCTAAAGCTCAAGTTTATCAACTTCTTGACGTCTTTTGAAATGTCAAACTCCCTTTGCATCTATTCTCAATCATCAATTCATTTACAGGCATCAAGTTATTTCTCCCTTGAATGTAATTTTCTTGTGCTTTTGTCCTGAAGGTATGTCAGAGAGAGATTACAAATAGCTCACTAAACGACTGAAAATACCAATGATAGAAGCATACAATATTTTACTAACCCAGAGTATAGCATGAATAACAAACTCAAAAATTATGTACATTAATAAAACATGAAATACTTATCTTTTATAAATTTCAAGTATTTCATTCTGTAACGTGAGTATTTCATTCTGTAACATGAGCCCATGTAAAACATATCATGTGAATTCAAAGAATGATGTCATCGTTCTCAAACATTACTATAATTCTTCACACGAACTATATTAATATCCAAAGGTTCTATACACTATCACAACCTTCAATCTTATTAGATCTCCCTTCAAGTGGTTAGGCTTTTAAAGAAGGAACCTCGCTCATTTTCAGATTTTTATTTTCATAGACCCGTACATAGTCGGTCATAACTTTTGAACCTAGAATTTTCTCTTCAATCGCTCCAATGAGATTCTTGTAAATTTGTTTATCACCAACATATCTGAAATTTAGCAAAATCCAACGGTGCATTTGTGAGAGATGGTACTCGTACTGAGACTGTATTTTATGAGATAGTTACACATTCACCATAAATAAACTACTCTCTTACATTTGCAACTTGGCTCTGATACCATGTTAAGGTTTTAGGATCATTGCAAATGTAATAGCACTATCTCATTGTATGTGTTTTCCAAATGCAACAATCTCTTGCATTTATATTGAGAATGAACCAAGAAGAGACATGTCCCATGAAGGGACATGTCTATTCATTATTTTGTAATTAATATAATGACAATTATGATTATATATATATATATATTAATTTATCTAATATTTACATAATAATAATAATTATTATTTTATCAATTTAACTATTTAGTTATTATGAGAATAATTATAATCTAACTTTATATATACATATATATCAATATATATAGTAATATCAATTATTATATATATTGATATATATGAATATATATAATAAATCATTTCTCATAATAATCATATAGTCAATATTATTTATTTGACCGATGCTACAAATATCAACAATGATATTTCATATATTGAGTGTTTGAGATTCATAGGACATGTGTAATGTATCAATCATGGTTGTTCTGCTCTTTAAATGCATTAATTTCTTTTTGTTTTTATGTAAAACTAAGGTTTTTTCCTTTTGCCGAGTCCTTGTCGAGTCCTTTCGCAAGTCCGAGTCCAAGTCCAATTTTTTTATTTGCCGACCTTGTGGCGAGTCCGAGTCTTTAAACTATGATCTAAGTCACTATCTCCCTTTGGCAAAAATGGATAATCCAATGAATGTATGTATATATATATAAACAATATTTGAATTGTTTTTTATTCTAATAGTTAAATATTTAAAAGCTATCAAATTAAATTTATTATTATAATATATTTTTATCTAATATTAAAATTTTAACAAAAGTTTATTTATGATCAATATTAAAAAACTTAAATTTAATATTAGATTTATAATTTTAATATATTTTAATATTTACAATTTAATACATAAAAATTTAAACATATTTAATCATGAATTTTATTGTCAAATATTTAATCACAAATTTTATTGTACGCAAGCACAAACTCGAACCTTGTGGATCCCCCACATAGTCAATTTGGCAAAAAAAAATAATAATAATTGTTCTTATTTAATTTTTAAGAACAAAAATCATCTGAATATTTTGAGGACGGATCAGGGGACATTTCGGGAGTCCCCTAGGCGTTTCAGGGACGGATCACCGTCCCCAAATGTCAGGGGACGTTTCCTACAGTTTCCTGATGTTTTCTGAAATCGGGTACAGATAGGTGAAATTTCCTTTTCATCCCACTATCCCCAAGACATTTCGGGGATGGAAACAAGTCGCCTAGGGCCAGGAAATGTGTTTCTGTGTAACATAGTATAAAATTTAATATCATTTTTATAATAGTTCATCTTACAACTATCAGTGATTGCTTTTATAGCAGGTCATTGCCGTCACATAACAAAAACAACGTGAAACAATCACCAACCTTGTTGATTCTAAGTTGGAGTCTATGCTATTGATTCTTATTTATTGAACAACTGCTATTGGTATGTAGAAGCTACGCCCAAGTGCATTTAAAAATGTAGGGATTTAGAGGGCTTGATAATTTATCATGTGAAAACCAAAAGACATCTGCAGGCTTGTTTGGGTTTTGGAACATGTTTATGTTCCTGTAGTTTAGCAATTGTTTGATGGATGCTTATGTTAACACGAAATTTATAATGTGCAGCACACCCCATTGACTGAGGCTGGGTAGCAATTCCATACAGGCTAATCCAACTGTATGGCTAATCCAACTCAAAATGGCCAGATACCAAGTACAAGTCCCAAGTGGATTCGACAAAGAATATCTCTCGGCCATAGGAGATTGTAGGGCAAGTATACTTTAACAATTAATACAACAGATATAAACAAATAATAATCAACAAAGAAGATGAAAAAACAATTAACCACTAGATTTTTCCTGACCTGTATGTCAACCTTTTTCCTGGCGAGCGCTGCATCGACCCTGGATTCGAACTCGAGCAGCTGAGTGTAAATCGCTGATTCTGGCAGCAGCGCCGCAACGCGATCAGGAATCTGTTTTTCCGGTAGCTTCCGCTTTTTCCGTCTGGTGGCCGGCGTTACCTCCGCCGTCTTGAAAGGCGACGCCGAAACACTCCCTGCGCCGGCGGAACCGATGCCACTGCCGCCGGCAGCGGGACGGGCGGGGGGTGGCTTCTGCTGCCCTCGCTTAAGGTTTACAGAGCCAGGCGTTGACACTACCGTTGGTGGAGTTGCAACTTGGGCCTGAGCATGTGCTTGTGCATGTGCCTGAGCCTGTGCTTGTGCATGTGCTTGTGCATGTGCCTGAGCCTGAGCCTGTGCTTGCGCTTGCGCTTGCGCCTGAAACTGCAACTGTGCTTGAGCCTGCGCGTGCGCATGAGCCTGAGCCTGCGCTTGAAAATGCACAGCCGCAGCGTTTGAAAGAGGGTTTGCAAGAGGATTTGCCGAGTTAGGGTTTGGTCCAGGGTTGGAAACGCCCGAAGTGGGATTAAGTACTCCGCCTGGGTAACCAGAGCCCATTGCTCCTATTACTCCTGCTATGCGCACTGGCGGGTTAGGGTTGAGGTTAGGGTTTGGATTACCAGTATTGTTGCTGGGATTGGCTGCCATTGTCGCTGTGATTTTAGTTCCGGATGACTTTGGCCTGATTATGGAGATGTGAGTAGTAGTTTTTGAAGCTTTTCTGGTGCAATTTAGCTAGGATTGAGCATTGTTACCTTCCTTCCGCCGGAGAAACTCGAATGGGTCGTAATGGCTTCTACTGGTGTGGAGTTTACTGCATTGCGGACGAATCCTCCGCAGAACGTATCACATAAATCGAATCACAGTTTTATTTGCATATTTAGAAAAATGGGTATAACCTCGTAAATGGCCCGGCCAGGGTGAGGGTATAAAATTTTCGTTGAATGAATGAAGTGAAAGAACTAATATAAAAAATATTTTTCGGTTTGGTGTTGTGATTGATATAATCGTAATCTTAAACGTAATTATGATTTTAATCTTAATAAAGTTATAATTTTTTTGATAGACAAAAGGCTGTAGTGAAATATTTTTTATTAATAATTATCTAATAAAATTATAATATTAACTTTCATTTGATTTATATAATTATAATTGTAATAATAAAAATATTTTAAGTTTTAGATATAAACATTTATAAAATATATAAATGAGCTGTAATTATTTTTAACTTTAGTTTTAATTTCTATGCTTACTAAAATTCAAATTTTTTAACATAATAAATATAATAATAACTAAAGTAAAATTTAGATTCTAATATTTACGTCATACTCACAAATGGGAATACCAGTACAAGAATATGCCAAACAAGATTCTTTGTCAATAAAAACTATTAGATTAAATAAACTAGCTTATATATACTTTATATATATATATATATAATAAGTGGAGAGATATCCTTCTCGAGGTGCCTATTTTCATAATATTTCTAAGTGCAATAATCGCCTCAGAAAGATATCTCTCGGCTTATTATTATTATTATTATTATTATTATTATTATTATTATTATTATATATAAAGTATACATAAGCTAGTTATATCCTCACCTTAATTTAACATTAATCCTAACTAAATCATAACCACTAATTAAATTGTAACACTTTCATTATTTTTAATATAAAATTATTTTAATTGTAACCTAAATAAAATATTTCTCTTGTAACTATTATTGAATCCCATTAAATATTTATTTACTTTAACATATTTGAAATACATTTCTATTTTTTATTTTTGTTAATCCAACTTATCTTATACCCTATAAAAGTTTAGTTCCCTATATTAAAATTTTAGATCTATTTTTTTTTAATGTCTATACTTCCTTAAGCCCTAATTAAGGAGTTTATCTACCTTTATTGGTGGTTCATCATTATTCTTTGTCAATAAACTATTAGATTAAATAAATAATTTATAAAACTATTAATAGCTGGCTAAAATAATAGGAAGACAAATGGCAAGGCCAAACTAATAGGAAGACAAATGGAAAGGCCGAAATAATAGGACCCGAAAAAATAGGGACACCACATGAAGAATAAGTTAAAAAATTTAAAAATTAGCAATCGCACCTGAGTGTGCAATGGGTACATCATAAGTTATGGAAAGGTCATTTAAATATTTGTCCCTCTGTTTTTCACTCCCTCTCAACCTCTCTAGATCTTCTTATCTCTTTATCAACCTATCTCTTCCTCTTTATCCTATAAAAATTCAACAGAATAAAAAAGTATATAAACTTAAATCAATGATACAGAAATCATTTTTGTGCATTACAGTGCTAACTCGCTTTAATTACTAATAGAAATATATCTTATTGTCTGACATACCAACTATGCACACAATGAAATCTGAGTTTTGTTGCTTCTCTGTCACGCTAATGTATAGCCAATAAGAAGGACAAATATCAAATGGATAAAACGCTTGCAATGGTCGTCCATTGGCCGTGTTTAATTCTCAACCATTGATATTAAAAATTAGCTCGTTCATTTCAAGTAGTAAAGATATGTAAAGTTAGTTCATCCATCTCATATAGAATCGATGAACAACTCAGATGATTTCAATGGTAGTCATTTTGCCTACATAATTTCCTAACGTAGGATGCAAATTTTAGCTCAAATATTGTATTAATCTATATTATTAATTAAATTAAAATATATTATTCATTGATAAAAAAAGGCTATAAAATTATTAATACAAGACCTATTATATCTAAAGATGACCAATGATGAAACTCAAGCTGAAAATCATCAAATAAAAGCCAACTATCTAAAAAGAGTTATTTGAATCAAATGAAATAGAAAATTTATAATATCATTTTTTTAAAATTAATAATTATACCGTATAAAATGTAGTATATAATACAATTAAATTTGTACTGTATAATTTTTATTATATAATTATATAAAAATATAATAAGAATATTTTTTATTAATTAAAAATTGTAACAGTGGATCAAGAAATGGAATGAGACGATATTTAAGAATATTTTTAAAGAGAAAGAAACAGCCAAGGCCAAATTAGAGGACATATATAACACTATTATAAAAAAAGGGATGAATAATGACTCCTTCGCTACTCAAAAAAGTCTAGTACAGGAGTGGGAGGAAATATGCAGTAGAGAAGAGGAATACTAGAGGCAGAAGTCAAGAGAACTTTGGCTAAAAGAGGGGGATAGAAATACAAAATACTTTCATGCGTCAACTAAACTAAAAACAGCGAGCAATCGTATTCTCTATATAACCAAAGCTGACAATGGCATCTTATTGTCAGAACCTCAAAGCATACAAGATGAAGGGGTCAGATTTTTTCAAAATTTGTTAGCCCCTCCTGCCATTGCCTGTCCACTGCCACCTCCAATGGAGGAACTGCTAGAGGCAATCCCCGACATGATCTCAACAGTGGAAAATTTAAAACTCATGGCTCCATTTACCATTCAGGAGTTTTAAAAAGTGGTCTTTTCCTTGCCTCCAGACAAAGCCCTAGGCCCAGATGGCTTTACTACTCTATTCTTTCAAGTATGCTAGGACTGGATTGGATGGGAATTATTGGATGTTATAGAAGAATCGAGGACCAACAAGACCATGTTGAAAAACTTCAACACCACTAATATAGCCATTATTCAAGTGCAAAATCCAAAGACATTTGCAGACTTCTGACCGATATCCCTATGCAATACTATCTATAAAATCATCACAAAGGCTATTTATTTAAGGATGCAGTACCTTATTCCTAAGATTGTCTCACATCCACAAGGGGGCTTCGTTCCAGGTAGAGAGACAATGGAAGGAGCTCTAGTGGCTCATGAAGTTCTTCATTCTATTCACAATAGTAAATCAACACATTTCGTTATTAAACTGGACATGATGAAAGCATATGACAGAGTTAGCTGGGATTTCCTTATTAAGGTCCTACAAAAATTTGGATTTTCAAGAAGTTGGTGTAAATGGGTAAAAGCTTGTGTTTCGGGTGCATCTTTTTTAGTTTTGATAAATGGTGTTCCGGCGGGTTATTTTTCATCTACACAAGGAGTTAGGCAGGGGGATCCTTTATCACCAGTCTTATTCATTTTAATGGCAGAGACATTTAGTAGGTTTATACTTCGGAAGAAAGCGTCAGGCAAGTGGTTGGGTGTGCAAATTGGTCAAACAAATATTTCAGTGACTCACTCACTTTTCGCTGATGATACATTATTATTTGGTACATCAAACATTAGGGAGGCCAGGCAAATCAAAGAAACCTTGGACCTATATACTATAGCATCAAATCAGAGAGTTAATCCTCTCAAATCCAAGATATATCTGTTTAACACAAATCAAATTGTATCTAATAAAATTGTTAACCTTCTTGGATTTTTAGTGGATTTCCTTCCATCAGTCTACCTTGGTATCCCATTTTTCACGGGGGCAAATAAAATCAGTTATTGGACACCAATCATCGAAAGGATTAAAGCCAGGATGGTTGCATGGAAAGCAAGGTGGCTATCTCTCTCAGGTAGAATATTTTAATCAAAACTGTTCTCTCAGCAATCCCCAATTATTACTTATCAGTCCTTAAGGCTCCTATGTCGATCATTCAAAAAATTCAGAAACTGATTAGAGATTTTCTATGGATTGGGAACATGAACGGAGTAAAGAAAATCCCTTTAGTCTCGATAGAGAAATTGGCACAAGTTAAGCAGTTGGGTGGGGCAGGGATTCATGATCTACAAAAGCGGAACATAGCATTTGGGGGCAAATTAGTATGGCAAATGTATTCTAAGCCACATAATATTTGGTGCCAAATTATGCAAGCCAAGTACTTAGATGATTCTAACCCGACTAGAGTTATATCGGTATCTGACCCCCCTAAAGGGTCAGCCATTTGGGACTTCATGATCTCTTCTAGAGATTTAATATGCAAGTATATTACATGGGAAGTCAATAATGGTCAATCAGTCAAGTTTTGGCGTGACTCATGGAGTGGGGCACCACCTTTGATTAGTAAAAATGACATTGGAATGGAGGATATTATCTCTGTAGCAGAAAATGTTTGGGGTATTCACTTAATTGGATATGTATCTGCTATATGCCTGCACTCAAGGAAAGTAATTTGGAAAGACCCCCAAGAGCTACCTCTCTCACCACAACAGATTCAATTATTTCATAAAATCTTGTCTCAAAGACTGATCTACTTATCAAACTTGGAGGATAATTTGATTTGGGCACCGGGGGTAGATGGGAATTTTAATATTAAGGATGGATATAAACTTATTCAGCAGAGAGACGCAACCAAGCAACCATCCCATGCTTATTCCTTCTACTGGAATAATCTAACATTACCAAAAGCAGGATGCTTTTCTTGGCTAGCTTTGAATAATAGGGCATTAACAAGCGAGCGGCTTCAGAGACTTAATATAGCTCAGCCTTTTAATTGTCTGCATTGTGATAATCATCAAGAAGACACAGACCACCTATTCTTAAAAAGTGAATTTTCTCAAGAATGCTGGCATTTTGTCCTTAGAAAGTTACAATATCCAACTCCTCTTACATGCAAGCTAAGGGACATGTTTGACTCATGGCCACAAGTATATTCATCCTCCCTTTTTTCAGCAATTTGGAAGTGCACTCCAGCAATAGTGGTCTGGGCAATTTGGTGGGAGAGAAATAAAAGAATCTTTCGCAGACAATTTTCGACAATCCAAGTGGTCACAGCTCAAATAGAAAGATCGATATCAGAACTAGTTAATGCTAGTCATAATAAGCTTAAACATAATCTAATTATGACATCATGGGACTCATTTATATTGCGAGAGTGGAAACAAATACATGCTCCCTTTGGTTGGTGTTATCAACCAAAACCAAACAAAATGTTGGACAGAGAAGGGATTAAGTGGATGTCGCCATCCAAAGGGTTTAGCAAGATTAACTTTGATGGCTCCTCAAGAGGGAATCCAGGTAAATCAAGCATGGGAATTTGTATCCAGAATTTTCAAGGAATATTACTAGCAGTAAAATGTTGCATGCTTCCTGATGGCACAAACAATATGGCTGAGGCCAAGGCATTATTAGAAGGTCTAATATTAGCAAAAAATGGAGGCTTCCGATAGATTCAAATAGAGGGAGATTCAATAGTGATTATATCAGCATGTATAAGCAGAATATCCCATAACTGGAAACTATCATACATCCTTCAGCAGATTTGGCTGTTACTGGATTCATTTCAAGAAGTTCAGATCTCTCACACGCTTAGAGAGGGTAATAGACTAGCAGACTATCTGGCAAACAAAGGTTGTGATGGGTATGAACTGGTGGCTATTAATGATGATTCAATTATTAATCACGATGCCAAGTTGAAGGAAATCTATAGTCGAGAAATAGTGTCATGTACAGTTGATGCCTCAAATATCTGGATGTGAAGTTTGTTCTTTAACAGATGCATATCTATTTCCCCATCTGCAAGTTCATCGGCACACATGTGTTTGTGGTTGTGAAAGTTTAATCAGTGTACTATTGGCAAAATCCCAAGTTCCAAAAATGACATTGAAACTTATGCATAATTTCGCTCACACTTGGGATATCCTAATTTTATTTTGGCTATACTTGGCAATTTATTACAGCTACAAATATGTGGACTTTTGATCATATCCATCACTCATTGTTGAGTTACAAGCTGGGAGCCAATGGATTTGCGGGTTAGTCAGGTGATGTAATGCAGACAGTGTGCCTATTATCACCATGAAGTCATGCCCAAAAATTACAGAGTTAGGATGCGATTGGAACTTTTGGAAGAGGCTCTACCATCTCACATTGATGAGGGCTCATTTTCATCAATGTTTATATGCCAGTCGCAAGCAATAAGGGATGCAATTCAACTGGTTGTTGGGGAAGAGAGCAATTTGATGGAGGAAGATACACACATTACAATGCTGGATAACAGATCAGAGTAAACAGAGTATATATTAATGCCAATTTTTTTGATTTACAGACTGTGCCCAGAGCTGCCAATGCCCAGAATATCATCTATATTTCTGTATATGACTGAACTACAAAACATTCCTTTTGTTTACAAAATATTCTTCCTATAGAACATTCTTGAAATGCCCTGGATTACATCCGAATGAGAGAAACGTCAGAGAAAAAGGAATATAAAATGTACTGCATTTAATACAGTAGTTGGCGGATGAAAAATGGGTTGGTCGCATGATCGCATGAAGAAAATAATGCTCATGCGATCATGCGACAAGAGCAATAGAGGGGTCCCACGTGCTTTGGAACATTAGCAAAAGATTATCGCATAAGGAAAAAGAGCCTGGCCAAAAACATTAGGCAGTGCAAAATATTTGAGGTTGTCGCATGATCGCATAAACCAAATAAGGGTTATGCGATCATGCGAAAAGGTGAAAGGAGAGGGCCCCACACAACATTATCGCAGGTTCGCATATAGAAAATAAAACCGAGCAAGCTTTAGGCAGTCGCATTTAAATCGATAGTTGCGGTTCATAAAGAGCTGGGCAAGTAGAGAGGTCGCATGATCGCATGGGTGGGAATGAAGCCATGCGATCATGCGACAAGGCACGAGGCACAGCCAGTGGTAGGTGTGGAAGGTGGACGGAAGCAGGGGCAGTTAATGCAGAGAGGCGGAAAGGAGTGTGGTCGCATGATCGCAAGAGAGGAGAGAGAAGCCTTGCGATCATGCGACAAGGCATTGAGAAAGCCTACAGTTCGCAAGATGCTCAATTTGCAAAAAATGCACTTCGATTGTCGAAGAGGCGTTTGGGGTTTCACTTGGCAAACAAAGTCAGCATTCAAGTTAATGTTGTGTTAGACATCATGGAGCTGCCAAATCCACATCTTCCCTGCGTCTTCTCTGGTAGCCCGCGAGCTCTTTTGCGGGTCCTCGACCTTAATACACATCCGACTGGCTTGGAGTTTGGTGGTGGTTAGATGTATAAAATGTTGTTGTCATAGGAAAAATTCACACAATCGGCGTACTGTGCATGTCGCCGTCAATAGGGCACTTTTGAAGGCTTTTTGGAGTATGATCTAAAACTGGATTAGAAATATTGACATATTGCTCGAAATATGTAATATTTATGTATTTATATATCCTTGGATATATGCATGTATATAACTATGATCCTGGGGTTTCTTACTAGTTCTTCCACAGGGGAGTTATTGAACCAGATTAATAAAATATGGTGGTTACACCACTTTTGCTTTAAAAAAAATAAATTATTTATTAATTATAATAATATTTTAAAGATATGATATAAAAGTAATTTAGCCAAATTATCAAGGTTTTATAAAAGTAATATTATATAGTAATTTCTATATATATAATGTAAAAATAAAATAAAAAATTAACTTAATATTTATGAATTTCTCATGCACTTAAACTTAGAAGCCCATATAGAGAATAAAAGCACATACAAACATTAAATCTTTGATTCTAACTTTGAATGAGTTTTCTAATTATTTAGAGAGTGTTTTTCAAGTAATATCCATATTTAATTGCCTTATAATTTAAGGTCAGTTCATCGAGGTAGGCGTCTATGCATTTTTACTTGATTTTAGCTAGATTAGGTTTTATGCATTGTGAGAAAATTTGTGATCACTGCATATTTTCTTACACTTCTGCAACACCAATGTTACCTATTAAAATAATTCAAATCTAACAGGTTTAGAATATACTCTACCAGTTTACAAATTATGATGCAATCTTCTAAATAATATGTGTGCCTCTCCAGCACATTAGATGTTACAAACGACATGGATGTATTTTATTGGTTAGCGTTGCAATTTATAATCTGCGACAAAGGTGTAATTCTTGTACTTTTAGTCACCTTCCAAGATTTAGTGGTACCTAAATAAATGCTAATTTTAAGGCCAAATTTGGACTCAAATTTTGTCACAAATATATTTAGTGGGACTTTTGCTGATCCAAACATTGATAGGATGTGACGCTAAGTATGACAAAAGTATTATACCTGAGTTAAAATGACATTCTAGTGGAAAAGTAAAATCTATCTCCCAATACTCAAAATTATTTGTCACTTTTTGGAAAATTAATGGTATTAGCATTACAAAATTTTCATTCCATTTTCTTTGGGTACCTTCCTTATTTTCTACATAGTTTTCCCCACCAAACAACAGCTCTAATGCCTGAATGTGTTCCAAATACCTTTGTTAATTTAATGATTTCGAGACAATATTATTTTGCAAAAGTCATTTGTATGTCTCATAGTCATTTCATTTCATTGCAACCATACAAATTATGTTTTGTTGGATGTCTATATGCTGCCCCAAAGCTCCCATTTCTCTATACACTTTGTTGGACATCTGTACCTTGCTCCAAATCTCCATTTGATCATAGGCATGGATGACGTTGACAAAGGTTGTAGGTCACATTGTTACATCTGTCGTGTTGCATTTGCTTGAGAGTTTCTGAAACCTTTTTACCAAAAAAAAAATTGTAGATCCTTGATTCAAAGGTCTTAACTGGGCACAGGTATGGAATAGGGCTATGCATTTATTAATTTGCATTAACTTGAAAGTTTCTAAAGCAGTTTCAGCAAGTCTATTTTGTTCATTTCCATGAGGCCACATTTGATCTACCTATTCGATGTTTTGCATACTTTTCTAGGAAGAGTTTGTGTTCCTTGTCATTGCTTCACAGGAAAACCATACTCTATTTTGTGCTTCCTATCTGACACACGCAGTGAATATGTATTCTTTAATGTTTTAAAACCTGCCACTAAATCCAATTTGACATACCCAACAATATTGGCTTCCACGAAACCATATAGTTCATTCAAATCTACCAGGTCATGTTCATCAAACAATTTTTGTTTGTATGAATATATTTACAATGTTTTAGTTTCATTTCTTTTACAAAATAACCTGTTAATTATTGTAAAAGTATAATAAACTTCTTGAAATTAGAAGTGAATCTCTGATATTATTTACTGAGATTCACAGACACTTCCTATTTATCAGATTATCTATATTCGGTGTCTAATTAAAAATAGCACATTGCAAATATATACTAATGTGCACAGTCCTAATTTGATGAGGCGTGACTCATGAATGACTCACAACTCATCAAACTACTGCTAAGACTATTTGTATGTTATCGTTATGATTGTCAATTAATCATTGTATGCGCTATGTATAATGCGCTGAGTATAATTAAGATTGTCGCGCTGCATATTGTTAAGGATATCGATAGTTATCAGTTAGTATTAGACCCAATAACTATCAGATATCCTAATTATATTAATAACATATGATTCGATCACTATCAGGTATAGGTTAATGGTATCGTTTAGCATTTAATATTTCAAAACTTAATTGTTAATATATATATTAATATATATCTAATTATAATTACATATATATATATATATATATATATGTAATTATAATTACATATATATTAATATATATATTTAATATGAAATATATATTGATAGGCTTAATTCAAGAATATATATGTGTATATTAATATATATGTGATTTTCCCAATATATATATTAATATATACAAATATATTTATATTTGAATTATCTGAACGATGCTATCAATTTCATCACTCCCTCTTAGCTAGGGAATATAATTTTCCATAAATCATCACATTTGTAAAAACATGAAATCAACATCTAAATGATGATTTTATACATCTTTCTTTAGCTTGTGATGTCTAATTTCCATATCACCTTGATATGAGGGATCACATTAGATTGTGACACCTAAATTGTCATATCACCTTGATATGAGGGATCACCTTAGATCGTGATACCTAAATTTTCATATCACCTTGATATGAGGAATCACCTTAGATTGTGATACCCGATTTTCATATCACCACAGATTGTGATACAAGGATATAGTAAATAAGAACATTACATTCCATTTACATATAACCCTATTATGGTATGTGCACAGACATATAACTATCTACCATAACGAATCATCATTACAAGATCGTCACCTTGTAATCTCAAATACAAGTGTTCATTATCTAATAAGTCGTCACTTCTTAGAAATGTACACAGGATGGATGAGCCCATAAAACATTTTATTTATATTAATACAAATCAAAAATCATATTACAACCATACCAAGATTTTTCTTGAAGTGATCAACTTTCACCTTGGGAAGAGCTTTGATAAGAATATCTGCAATTTGATCTCCAATACTAATATATTTCAACTGAATCACTTTCCTTTCAACCATATCACTGACATAGTGATAAGGAATCTCAACATGCTTGGATCTGTCATGAAACACTGGGTTTACTGATAATTTGATACAACTCTGGTTATCACAAAGAATAGTAGTTGGTTTTAACAGTTTACCAAATAACCCAGTAAGTAGTTTTCTAAGCCATACTGCTTCTCTAGTAGCCATTGAAGATGCAATATATTCTGCCTTGGTAGAACTATGAGCTATTGAAGATTGTTTTCTACTAATCCATGATACCATAGCTGATCCCAAGCTAAAACAACATCCTGAGGTGCTTTTTTGATCAGTCACACTTCCAGCCCAGTCTGAGTCAGTGAATCCATGAAGGTCTAATTTTGTCTTATCATATTTGAGTCCATAGTTAAGAGTACCCTAAAGATATCTTAATAAATGTTTTGCAGTAGTGAGATGAATCTCTTTGGGTTCACACATAAACTAACTTAAGGTATTTACTGAAAAGAAAATATCTGGTCTGGTATTCCCTAAGAACATTAGGGAACCTATTATCTTCCTGTATAAAGAAATATATGCAAGTGGAGACTTTGATGCTGCTTCTTTTAGCTTATGAAAATTTGTTTCCATGGGAGAAGACATCGGTCTACAATTTAACATACCAAATCTCTTCAAAATGTCAAGGGTGTATTTGCCTTGATTTAGGATAATACTATCTGACTTTTGCCACACTTCCAAACCAAGAAAATAGTGTAAAGGGCCTATGTCTTTCATATCAAATTCTTTCGCTAAGTCTTTCTTGCATTGTTGAATCAGATGATCCTCTCCTATAATTAATAAATCATCAACATATAGGATTAATATCAACATATCACCTTTGTTTATTTTCAAGTAGAGATTTGGATCAGCATCATTTTTAGAAAATCCTAATTGCGGGAGGTAATTGTCAATTCTCTCATACCAGGCTCTAGGAGCTTGTTTAAGTCCATATAGAGCTTTCTTTAGTTTGCACACGTGTTTTGGAATTATGGATCTCAAACCCTTCAGGTTGTTCTATATATACTTCTTCTTCAATGGTTCCATTTAAGAAAGCAATTTTTACATCCATCTGATGTACTTTCCATCCTTTAGTAGCTGTAATGGCTAGAACTGTTCGAATTGTAGTGTATCAGGCAACAGGGGCAAAAATTTCTTCATAGTCAATCCCTTCCTTTTGTGAAAAACCTCTAGCTACAAATCTTGCCTTGTACTTCTCTATACTACCATCTGCAACATGTTTGATTTTGAACAACCATTTAGAGGTGAGTACTTATTTCTCTTTAGGTCTTGGCACAATATCTCATACATCATTCTTTATAATAGACTAATATTCTTCTGTCATCGCGTCTTTCCATACTTGTTGTTGGATAGCATCAAGAACATTTGTGGGTTTTGATTTTGAGAGTTCACTCATAAGGGCTACATAACTAGATAATCTCGATGGTCTTTTACTTTACCTGAATGTCCCTGGAGGAGCACCATAAGTCTTTGCTTCTTCTATGATCTTAGTGGCCCAAAGAGGTCTCTTTTTAGGATTTTTTGATGTTGAGAGATTTTCCTCATTTTCTTCTTCCTCGAAATCCTCCCTTCGAGTCTCAGGTGTAACATATTCTTTTGGGGAGACATGTGTTTCTGGTTCTATAGAATTTCTAGCTCTAGAGCAAGCTATGTCTTCTTCAAAGGTTACATACCGACTTAGTTCAACCTGATTTTGTCTAGGTATATATATATATATATGGTATGCTTTTGAGGTTTCACTATATCCTACAAAAATACCTTTCTTTCCAGATGGTTCTAACTTTGTTCTCTTTTCTTTTGGTAGATGAATATATACAGGACACCCAAATATTCAAAAATTGTTGATGTCTAGTTTTGTCCCTGAGAAGGCTTCTTCAGGAGTTTTACTATCAATGTGAGAGTGTGGACATCTATTTTGAATATATACAGCCATATTAGAAGCTTCTGCCCAAAGAGAGGTGTCGAGATTTTGATCAAGGAGCATTGCCTTGGTAGCTTCAATAATAGTTCTATTCTTCCTTACAGCAACCCCATTCTGTTGTGGATTGTAAGGCAAAGTGTACTCCCTCTTAATCCCAGCCTCTTTACAAAATTCCTTGAAAATTTCTGAGGTGTATTCTTTGCCATTATTTGATCTTAGGGTTTTGATTTTCTTTCCAGAAAAGTTTTCAGTGATAGATTTGAAATCTTTAAACATTTTCAAGATCTCCTCAAACTCTTTGTGTTTAAGGAAGTAAATCCAGGTCTTTCTGGAGAAGTCATCAATAAAGATTACATAATATTTGTATCCTCCTATTGAAGGAATAGACATTGGTCCACATAAGTCGGAATGAATTAATTCTAAAACATTGTTCATTCTTCTCAAACTATTTTGAAATGTTCCTTTTGTGTTTTTACCTAACACACAACCTTTGCATGCACCAGGATGATACTGTTTAAGTTTTGGTAATCCAGTGACCAAATTCTCCATAGAAGATAGAGCCTTGTAGTTTAGATGTCCTAGTCTTCTATGCCATATTTCATTTGAGTTGGAGATATCATTGATTAGGGCTTGATTTGATTCAGTACTTAACTCATATAGACAACCTTGTCTTCTCCCTGTGGTATGAGTCTACTTAATAGTGAACTTCTTTGGCCAGGCTTTTACTTTACCATCCATGAAAGTTACCCTATACCCATTATCCTCAAGTGCAGATATGGATATAAGGTTTCTCTTGATACCTGGTACAAATAGTACTTCGGTAAGCTGAATTGAAATACCAGTCTTTAACTTGATTGTACAAGTCCCAATACCTTTCACGGGATAAGCAGAATCATCACCGATAGTTACTTCCTCATCGGATTCTTCTATCATAGAGTCTAACAATTCTCTAAATCCTATGATATGTCTAGAAGAACCATTGTCAATAACCTAGGTGTTTTTATTTGAGACTTGATTTGAAAGTGCAGAATAGAATACAAGTTTCTCATTTTTGGGTTCTTCCTTAGTCTTCTTCTTTGTTTTGGTGAAAGAACCCTCATGGTTCTTATATGGGCAATTTATTACAACATGTCCAAATTTATGACATCTAAAACACTAGACTTTAGACATATCTCTTTTGTTATTATATTCAGGGTTAAATTTCCTTTTCTTGAAGTGTCTGCCTTTCTTCTTGTGAGTATTCACATTTAGTGCATGAAGATCCTCATCAATGGTTTTCTTTTTTATTCCTTTCTTGTCTAATATTGATTCCTCTTGTAGGCAATCTGTTCTTAGTCGGTCAAATTTTGGGAATTTGGATCTAGCACTTATGCTAGAGACAAAAGTCTCCCAAGATTCAAGTAGACCATCTAAAGCAATCAATGATAATTCCTTACCATCAATTTCATAGCCAAGTAGTGAAAGTTGATCTCTTAGGGCTGAGACTCTCATAAAGTATGAATTTATTTTTGCACCTTTGTTCATACTTATGTGATTTATATCCCTCTTCAAGGCTAATTTCTTACTGGCATTACTTATCTCATAAGTTTTCTCTAGTGCTTTGAACATATCATATGCCCTTTCATATTTTGATAATATAGGAACAATGTGGTCTTTGACTCCATCAATGATTATCTTCATGGCTTTGTCGTTTCCTTCATTTGAAGTTGTTATGTTAGGTTCTGCTTCTAGTTTTAATTTGTCTACTTTAATGAAGGATTCGACCTTATTTTCTTTTAATAACATTATGATTCTAAACTTCCATGATCGAAAGTTGTCAGCACCCTCAAGTATGTCCTCGAATCTGATAATGTTTACCATTGGAATGTAATGTAATTAGACTGAAATTTAATTTCTTTAAGTTTATTAGCCACTTGGATCCTTCAGAACTAGTGCTCTGATACCATGTAAAAGTATAATAAACTTCTTGAAATTAGAAGTGAATCTCTGATATTATTTACTGAGATTCACAGACACTTCCTATTTATCGATTTATCTATATTCGGTGTCTAATTATAAACAACACATTGAAAATATATACTAATGTGCACAGTCCTAATTTGATGAGGTGTGACTCATGAATAACTCACGACTCATCAAACTACCACTAAGACTGTTTGTATGTTATCGTTATGATTGTTAATTAATCATTGTATGCGCTGAGTATAATTAAGATTGTTGCACTGCATATTGTTAAGGATACCGATAGTTATCGGTTAGTATTAGACCCGATAACTATCAAATATCCTAATTATATTAATAACATATGATCTGATCACTATCGGGTATAGGTTAATGGTATCGTTTAGCATTTAATATTTCAAAACTTAATTGTTAATATATATATATATATATATATATATATATATATATATATATATATATATATATATATATATATATATATATATATATATATATATATATATATATATATATATATATATATATATATATATATATATATATATATATATATATATTAATATATATGTAATTATAATTATATATGAATAGTGTTAAAATGGAATCACACCTATTCAATGCAATGTATGGGGGAAATATGAGATCCACTCCTAAATCCAACTTCCCAAAGGAGAGATCCAATTTGATCAACCAAAAGGTTAATGCACAATCAAATCAATCTATGGAGAATATGAAAGAGAGAGAGAGAGAGAAAGAGAGAGAGAGAGAGAGAGAGAGAGAGAGAGAGAGAGAGAGAGAAATCCTATATTTCCCTATGGAGAATTATGCTTGAAATTTGAAATAATTGAAATACAAGCACTAACCTCAAAATAGGGCAAATATGGAAAATGCCAATTTCTGATGTCTGTGTGTACTTTTGGGCAATTCTACAACCTGTTTTGGATTGGAAATGTTGAGACAAAGAAAACCCAGAAATCTTTTGTCTTTTCGACGGTAGGTAGTCTTTGACCCTCATAAAAGGTCAAAGGCTACATTCTTTATTTGAAGGTCGATTATGACTTTGTTCGCAGATCTCGGAAGTTCACCGAAAAGGGTATCCAAATCCGATCTCAGATCTGAAATTCTGCACCTGTACCTACAAGAAAAAGGGGTTTTTTGTTTGTATGGGGGGTTTGCCTTGGTCAAACCCCAATTTAGGAATTAACCTTGAAATTGAATTGAAATGTAGTATGCATAAACAAAGCAAATGAAACAATTCACCTCTCTTATGTTGAAGTCCTTATAGAGGATTTGAATCCTCAAATCCACAAGTAGAAATGCTTCAATGGATGTAGAATGAATGTAGGATGTCTCAAATCAATGGAATTTGATCTTCAACACCAATCTTGAATAGATATTTGCATATGAGGAGGCTTGGATGAATGTAAAAGAATGGATCTTCAAGGGGGCTCCAAAGAGATTGAATCCTTCAATAGTTAACAATGGATCTCCTTGATGGATGAATGCTTGAACACTTGAATGCTTGAAGGCTTGCTTGCACTTGAGAGCTCGCTCATGAAATTGCTTGAAGATGAGATATGAAAAATGGATGTCAAAATGAGAGAGGAAGGCCTCCTTTTCTAGTGAACTAGCGCACAATCTTCTAGAGGGGCCACCTTGGAGAATTAAATCCCAATTAGGTCCTAACCTTTAGAAATATACCTAGATTAAATACAATTTAAGGATTTACCATTCTGAAACCTGAAATGGCCGACCTAGAGGCGGGAAAACAAATATCTCCCAAACCCGACACCCATAAATCATGGGAATTTGAAATCTGGACTAGGGGTCAGGGACAAGGTCGACTCTGCCCTAGGTTAGGGTCAAGGTCAACCCTCACCTAGGTCAGGGTCGAGGTCAAATTTGACCCTCAAGGTCGACTTTGACCTTGAGGTCAAAAACCTCAAGACCCTAGCCCAGATTGCCAGGAAATGCAAATATGAAGTGGAAAATGAGTGCAAAGGGAAGTAGAACAGGGGAAAAGCTAGATACATGCAAAGACCTAATCAAGGCACTTGACATGACCCTAGACCACTTACTCGGAGGGCTAAATGCTCTTATCATGGAAGTGCTTCCATTTTAAGATGATACATTAAGCCCCCACTTTAGCAAGAGTATGGACTCGATGCAAACTCTTGGTAAAGGAGATCAGAATGAAAAGAATAATCTTATCGTAATCCAAGGGACAAAGAGAAACCTTAAGCCCCCAGGGACTCAATTCTTCATCGACTCCCAGATCACAATAAGAGAGACATCTCTAGAGAGAGAAAAGAAAGGGTGTGATTAACTCGCCCAATGAGAACTTATGTCCCATTGTGAACCACACAAGGAAACGTCGCAACTGGAAAGATGGAATTGAACTGCCTAGTGAATGTGGCTACTCACTAGTCAACCCATCAAGGATTTACCCTTAGAAATATTCTATTCCATAAGAATAAAACCAAAAACAAAAGAGATCCAGTCTTAAGGACACCTCCAACCTTAAGGGATCAAAATATATGTGTACTTGAAACTGGAGGGATCAAGAGATCCTAAAATATAAATCCATGCTTTAAGGATTAGTTACTAATCCAAAAAGGGAGAAAAGGTATCTTGAAAAATATGCGCGTATCAAAAAGTTTGTGTGTGCAATAGGTGAGCAGAGCATATGTCCCCACATTAAAGTCATTGCTGACACTTTAACAGGAACAATGGCTTTAACAGAAACAGAAACAACTCCACTGATTACGTTTCCATGTCAAGATGCCCCCAGACGAAGACAAATCAAGGGAAATTTCACAGAAACATACAAAGAACACAGAAGGGATCTACCTACCGTGGGGTCAATATGATCATAAGATAATATATATATATGATATGATTGCAAATGAATTGACATCATTCCCCAAAGAAAGTATAACAACGATCACAAAGGAGGAAAGATCACATAAGATATATGAAGGAGAATCTTTTCGGACCATGACATGGAGACCCAAAAGAATTAGTACTACCATATCTTGAATCCAAGCAGATTACACAAGGAAAAATTTACGAACAATAGCACAATTACAACATAACATGGAACAACGCATAGAAGAATAGAGATACATATAGAGGAATTTGAACAATAGTTTTGATTCCTTTATCACCTTTTTACCAACTGAGTAACAAGGATCGTATAAAAGAATCTAACAACATTTAGCAAACACATTACGAGAGAAGCACAGTACAGTAGGCAAACACACAACAAAGCTACCACGAAGGATAAGCCGATCAAGCATGCCGCCTACTCTCCCCATCTCATTGTATATCATTTAGGGAAGGTGGGTAATTTGCAAGAGGGACTATATCCAACACAATAGGAATGATAGCCAGTTCCAAACAAGGATCCTCTTGAGAATCACAATGTTCGACACTAGGTGTAAGAGTTAATTGTGATGAAAGCATATTAGGTAAATCAATGTCAATGTCAATAGTCTCATATTCATCATTAACATCATCATTATCATCAAGAGTATCTTCTTCATCCAAATTAGTCAAAATAGGATCTAAGATATGAATAGAATCATCATAATCATGCATCTTTACATCGTTATTAGTAACAACTTCTTCTAACACATCATGCTTAGATTTATCTGAAGAAGATAGAGATCTTTGAAGAATAGAATTATGATCTTTAGCATGAGCACGACGCTTCTTACGATGTTCATTAGCAGATCGATTACGTTTTGATTTATTTGAAATAGGTTGAGAACTAGGAGGAGCAATCACAGGTTCTTTAGGAAGATCAATAGGATTATCAACAATAGGAGGAACAATCACAGGATCTTTGATAGGTTCTTTAGGAAGAGTGATAGAAGGAACTTGATTAACCGAACTAGAAGTCATAGTTAAAGGAGGTATAGAAGGTGTAGGCAAAAGAGCACGATTAAGATCCATAGGAGGCATGCTTAATTCAAGAATCTTACGATGTTTATAAGCTTGATATGAACAGAAAAAATTATCAAGTCAAGGAGGACATGAATTAGGTAATGAAGGCCAAAAGAAATCCAAAGCAGCACAATCTCTAGGCCTAGAAGGTTGATATAAACTATGATTAATCATCTTCACTTCTTCATCATGAATGAACTTAAGACACTTATGGATAGGTGAAGTAACAACATGCATGGCATTTAACCAAGGCAAACCTAGCTTAACTTAAAATTGATCAGAAGTAGGAACCACAACAAAGGTAGTGTTCACAATTTTTCCACAGAGTTCAACTGGTAAAGTAATAGAACTAAATGATGGATAAAGAAAACCATTGCAAGTTTGAATCCATACATCTGATGTATCATAAGAATCGCGTTGTAAGCTTTTCATAAAAATATTTTCTTCAGTAATAACATTGAATAAGGATGTAGGATCAACAAGACAACCATGAGTAGGTCTCTGAGAAATCCTAGCATAAATGTAAAGGGGACCATTAGGAGCCCTAATAGTCTCAGAGTCATCAAAGGTAATCAAAAGTTCCCGAGGTCTTTTATTCTTAGGTTGTTGTCGAGGTTTAGGTTGAGTTTTTAGTTTAGGTTTAGGTTTTGGTCGCGGTTGAGATTGAACTTGAGGTTGAATCTGAGGTTGAGGTGGAGATATAGATTGACCAACATGCTCTACTTGATTAACAACATGATTGAGATCATCCATCTTTGAATCATACACAATTTCCACAATAGATGGTTGAGAAATGGTATTAGTATCATGCATAGGTAAAGGATTCGTATAGATTTGAAGGTTTTGATTAGGAGGAGAGACAGATTTGTTCCCATTACCATCAAGATTATCAACATATAAGGCATTAGAGTCAATTAAGTCTTGAACCTTATGTTTTAAAGAATAACATTTCTTAGTATCATGACCATTCTGACGATGATATTGACAAAAAGGAT
Organism: Chamaecyparis obtusa; assembly: GCA_027943335.1. Taxonomy (NCBI): domain Eukaryota; kingdom Viridiplantae; phylum Streptophyta; class Pinopsida; order Cupressales; family Cupressaceae; genus Chamaecyparis; species Chamaecyparis obtusa. Next base: position 572,671 of record BSBK01010011.1, on the reverse strand, counting down.
TTTGATCAAAAGATTTAGATGCAATCGTAGCAGGTAAAAGAGGTCGAATAGGAGGTAAAGTAATCATATTAGCAGTTAACAACCTATTCATAATAGTATGTAAAGATTCAGAAAGAGGAGTAAACGTATAATTTAATCGAAAAGCAATGGATGCAAAAGTGGCATTGTGAG